>OY282513.1:22223347-22270847 GCA_958296145.1 Hydrotaea cyrtoneurina
TACCCTGGCAATGTTTTGTTTTCAGCCATTTTCTGCTAAATGACCACCATTTAGCAAATAAAAACTCCCATTTAATTGATTTTGTAGAGCACATTCAATTTTTTCCACCTGCCTGAATATTTCGCCCTCGTCTTGTGTCCTTAAATCATTCTTCTTCTTAGACTACACCGACACCGTGGCCTATGCCCACCATCACACTTTGGAACCCAATCCACTGAGCAGGGTGTATGCGTTTCGGTCTGGCCGAACTGCATATCATGTTCACATGCTGTTTCCTATTCTGCTCTTGATATCCTTGCAAGAAAACTGCCACGAAGCGACTGCAGGATGTGCTGCCGTCATCAGTTATACCAACTACTTCGAGGGTAAAAGTGCGTCTTAAGGAGAATGGAAAGGATGCAATTTATTATTTACACAAACACGAAGATTACCATCAACAACATTTCAGCCACATGCTGTGATATTTGTATAAATGTTAACTTTTAATTTGTGACTGATAGTTCACAATGGGTATAATGGCAGGACCATTTTACATTATCCTACTATTGTAGGATGTTTTATTTTTTAAAAAAAAAAAGAACATAATCCTCTTTACATTTCTACTGAAAATCTACATGCGTTATTGAAATTTTTTAGAATGAAAATATAAAAACAGAAACAGTCAGTTGTATTACAGCGAAATGCAGTTCCTATATCGGGAATTGTGAATATAACGGAGTTGTGATTTTATGAAAATATTGTTCATATCAGGGCTGTGGAGTCGAGACAACATTTCTGCATCTCCAACTACATCATTTTTAAACAGCTCGAGTCTTCAGTTGTTCCATAATAAAATTTCGAAAATTGTATTTGTATCTTTAAAATAAACAAGTTCATATAATTGACAATATTTAAAATTTCAAAAAAAAAAATATTAATTTGTTTTAATACATTTAGTTTATTTTAGGGAAAATTTAAGTAAATAAAACTCAGAGTCGCAAAAAAGGTTCATCTTCAGACTCCGAAGTTTTCAACTCCAGTCCCCGACTCCGGGCAAATTTGTCAGACACCGACGGCACAGCCCTGGTTCATATATAAGTTTGAATTAGTCCTTTTATTTAAATGTTGTTACTTAAGAAGAATCGTATGTATATAAAATGTTTCCTAAGCAACAATATTTAAATAAAAAAAAACAATTAAAGCTTGGTTATGTTAATCAGACCAGATATGGTTTTAAATTTCAACTGTCGTATTCAATTAATAAAATATTTGTACCGAGTAAATTTCCTTGGGGATACTATTAAAGGAGCCCTCTTTTTTATTTTTTTTTGGAAAATTACAACAATTACGTCCAATTTTACCATATCTGCTTAAGCTGTTATTAGAGAACGGTTTCAATTTAAATTTAGTCCCCCAATTAATATCGAGCTCATTTTATAGTGTGTGTGTGTATGTGTCCAACCTTCACCTTGGTGAATTTTAAATAATATGTCGCGCCAGCTATTCGAGAAAAACTTCCCCTTGCACCGTTTGTTAGACAGTTTCAAGGTTAGCTTTCACTTTCTCTGTATTTTTAATCCATGTAAAATTTAACTGCCATACATTTGCAACAACATATTCACATACTTACTCTAAACATGTGTTGACATTTATTTGGGTTTATAACAAACACACACACACACGCCCAACCGACATACAGACAAGTGTCTGTATGGCATTTTATTGCTAATTAAACCCAACATCGAAGCCAATAAAATTAAACAAACAGCAGCCTTGAGACCAGTTACCACTTGCCCCCACTCCAATCTCGGAGCAGTCGATAAAAGGTGATAAATGGTTTGTATGTCGTAAATCTAGCCGAATACTTGACTATAAAGCTTTCGACGTCTGCAATTCCATTGACACACAACTTAACGACAACGCATGAAATGGATTTACACATGGACAAGTTTAATACGTGGATGGGGGGGGATACATGTGTGAAAACTAGGGCGAATCATGAAAAAGAAATGTTGTTTTGACCTCTTAGACTTGATTTTGCTCAATATCGGTCGAATGATTAAATTACTCCATTCGAAACTCCCAAAATGTTTGTCTAAATACTTCATCTCATTAACTGTGTAAGCTGAATCCTAAGATTTCGAGGTAAGAGCATCTGCAATCAAAAGTCATTTGGCCAAACATTTAAAAAAAAAATTGTTGTGATCTTTATTTTTTATATGTATATAAAAAATTATTAGCGTATTTGATTTTTATATAAAAAAAATGGTCAAAAATTTTAAAATAAAAATATTTTTTTTTTAAATTTTTTTTTGTGGTCTTTATTTTTTTTTTTATAAGAATTATGGTTAAAGCTAAAAAATTCCAAAAAAATATTTTCTTTTTTCAAAAACAAAAATAAACTCTTCGTTTTTTTTATTTTCTAATAACCACCAATCTATTAAAGAAAACAAGCCATATGTGAATGTGGAAGTTCTGACCCTTTTCCGTTGACTTGTATGTGCGAAAGTTTCAGACGTGTAAGCTGACTGACATACACTTTCAATCTCTGCAATGACATACAATTTGTATATTCTACCACCTTCGGAGTTTATGTCTGGTGAAATGTAATTAAGTATTTTATTTTTTTTTTATTTATTTATTAATTACAATACAAAGTAAATTTATATTCTAATTTTGGGTCCGGATGACACAGACCATTTGGCTAAAATTTTGCAGCGACAGACCAAAGCCTCTGGTGGGAATCGAATCCACAACCCCTACGCTGATAAATTATGTATTTTTTATTTTTTATTTTTTATTTTTTATTTTTTATTTTTTATTTTTTATTTTTTATTTTTTATTTTTTATTTTTTATTTTTTATTTTTTATTTTTTATTTTTTATTTTTTATTTTTTATTTTTTATTTTTTATTTTTTATTTTTTATTTTTTATTTTTTATTTTTTATTTTTTATTTTTTATTTTTTATTTTTTATTTTTTATTTTTTATTTTTTATTTTTTATTTTTTATTTTTTATTTATTTTTATTTTTATTTTTATTTCTATTTTTTATTTTTATTTTTATTTTTATTTTTATTTTTATTTTTATTTTTATTTTTATTTTTATTTTTATTTTTATTTTTATTTTTATTTTTATTTTTATTTTTATTTTTATTTTTATTTTTATTTTTATTTTTATTTTTATTTTTATTTTTATTTTTATTTTTATTTTTATTTTTATTTTTATTTTTATTTTTATTTTTATTTTTATTTTTATTTTTATTTTTATTTTTTATTTTCATATACTCTCCCATTTCATTCAGTATAAGTCAACATTTTCATCATGGTAAAGTTCAGTAGCGAACAAAGTTTCGAAATCATTAAAAATTTCAGCCGTAAGTGTATCCATTCATAATGAGCCTCGTCGTTCTCAGGAATTGGGCATCCCTCAAACCACACTGTGGCGCATTTTGAGAAAATATCTTGGCCTTCATAAGATAAGATATAAGATCAAACTCACTCTAGAGCTAAAGCCACATGATCATTTAAAATGCCGAAACTTCTCCGGGCTCTGGCAAAGTTTCACGAAAATCCAGATTTTCATCCAAAAATCATCATCAGCGATGAAACTTCGCTGTAGACGGGCTCGTGGTGGTCAAATGTCCGAAAGTGAATTTCATAGTTAAAATGTAATATTTGCACTACACCTGAACAAATTTGAATTGTATAGCTTAAATTTTGTGTGTTTTATTATGATAAAAAACTGTTATGTATGAAAAACCTGGTAGTTTCAGGAAAATATTAATCCACATCAAGTTTCAATGGAGTTGCTTAAAGTTAGTGTGCCAACCAGTCGCAGTCACAGAGGAAACACAGCTTTTTTTTTATAATTGTGTTACTTTTCCACAAAACTCTACATTTATCTATAGATTTTTTTCTTCAATTATGGAAAATAAAAAGAATTGTTATAATTTTTTTTTTATTTTTACCCAAATTTCTTTTCTTTTTAACATTTTTGTATATTTTAAGAAAATATTTAAAAACTTATACACATTGTTTTTTTAAATATTTTTTTTGTAGTTTCTGACATCAAAAAACACCATCAAAATTTATAAACATTCATCGGACATGCTCATGACTGTTGCATAGTGTACTTAATCCTCTTTGCAACTTATCGAAGTCTTTACCATAACTTTGCATTTTGCGGGCCCTTACCGCAAAAACACGCCAGCATATTTTGTCCATACTTTGTTTTTAAATGAAAAACAAATTATATTTACAAAGATATAGAAAATTCAATTACATCCTAAGAGCCACACAAAAATATCCCTCACCTGTAACATTTTTTCTTTGGCGATTACGTCTTTTTCGTAATCGCTGTCGTTATGAATGCTTTGACAGTACTTGTCTTTTGACATGGAAAGATGTGTCGATATCTTCACCACCGTGTATGATGTTGGGTCAACATTTGTATTCTTCTATCTGAATAGCCAAATAATTTACCCAACACCATAATGAAAAGAGAATAAAAACATTTTGCTGAATACAAAATTGTGTTGTTAATTGTTCCATTAACATAACCTGTGGTTGACGTTTCACTGCTATAGAAACAATTCTTTTAAACATCAGCTACCAGGTATGTTTTCTATACCTACCTACCAACACTCAATACTCATTTCAATTCGGTTAATGTCATGGCCGTCGAAGACAAATAATAAACATACTCAAAAACATCAAATGACCGTCTCAACAAAAAAAAACCCAAATTCAATGGGGCTAGACTATTCTTTACGTCATTAAATTTTGTTTATTTTATGTCTGTGGTCAAATTATAACAATTATATTGTTAGAACATAGAAAAGGTATTTGGTTTACACCTATGACTAATGGTCGAATGAAAGTAAATTCCTTTGTGAAGTGAGGGCTTTATGATACCTGCGCGACTTTAGGAATTTCCATAGTAGTTTCCTAAAAATCGACAGTCAACCACAAGCTTTCAATAGATTTGTTTGACATTTAGGGTCAGACGAAAACTAGCTTATCATTTTCGACGAAATTGTAATTTCAATATCCATATAAGAGCTGGACTTTTCGCCCCTAGGTCACGAGATATTTGTTAGTGGCGCTTGAGCCTCACGGACAGTCTTTAAAAAGTCCCTATTTATTGATAATTTAAGGCATGACATTTAAGCAAAACTAAAATCTCTTTCAGGTGTTGTTTTAATACCGAAAAGGAGATCTTATAGTTAAATCTTTAGACCAAAAAGGTTTTTCAAAATCATTTATTTAATTATGGATGAGAACACTACCAGACATGAGCTATATCGACCTAGAAACTCGTATCGAATTATAAGCATCTGTTGTAAATCGAAGAACAACTTTATTCTCCTCTCCATATAACTCCATAACACACAACACAGACAAGCAACTAAAATATCGCTCATACGCACCACGTTACCAACGGTTACAACTCACAACACGATTTTTTCAGCAGAGCTTTCAATTGCGTCTTACTGAGCAAATATATAGGATTAAACTCATACGTTTCCCAAATAAACTAAACCCCTGATATTTTTATTTTATAATAATATTTTTATTTTATATATTTTTAAATAAGACATTTACAGACTTTTCTAAAGCAACCAAATAAAAAGTGAATTTGAATTACCTAAATTTGGTATCGTATGAGCAATATTTTAGTTGTATGAATTTGATACGATTCACACACATTCTTTACCACTATGAACGATCAATATTGAGTCTAGAGTCACAAACTGAATGTCGAACTGATTGTACACCATCCATCCACTCATCTACCAGACTATCACTCCTATGGTAAAGCGCATAAGAACATTGACTCATTATAAGTTATTTAAATCAATTAATTTGTTGATGTTTGATAATTGAATTAAGCGCCATTGTGCGGCTTATCAATTGCATTTTAAACATGTGGTATTTCCACAGAATTCGACAATTGTCAGTGTTCAGCCCAAGAATCGCACAGGCAATGCATGATATATTCTTTGTGGCGGAAAACACCAAAGCGTTCATTAATTTTCTGTAAGTCGTATCACGAAATTTCACAAACACACAAATTGTAAAAATAAAAAAGGCGACAATCCTCCAGGCCGTTGAAGTCATATTCATTCTCTTAGGAAGCTATATCAAGATGTTATTCCGAGCACAACGTTTTTAAAATAGGCGGTACGAACTAAGTCCCCAATGAACTAAGTCCCCAAAACGAAAATGAACTAACCCCCCAAAATTTTATACAGGAGGGAACAACAACGATTTTTGGGGACTTAGTTCATTATTTGGGGATTTATTTCAGTTTCAAATTTAGGGAGTTAGTTCATAATGAACCAACTCCCCAATTCCAAGGAACGAAATAAATCCCCAAAACTATTTTTGGGAGCTAGTTCATTTTCACTAAATACCAAAATTATTAAAAATTCCGAGAAGTCTTCATTGCGGATAATTTCCAAAAATTCAATAAAACGACCATGCTTCTCTAGTTTGCTAGAGAGCTTGGAGTTGAATCCTTCCATAGAGCTAGTAGTTCGCACTTTCTGCAGGTGTACCAAAAATCCGGAAGGTGTGATCTGAAAAATCATAATGGAAAACTTAAAGTGGTTCAATGTACAAGTAAAGAGGATCGAACAGGATTAGAAAAAAATCTTCACAAACAAGAGAAACAAACATGTAACAGAAGTAACCGATTATGTTCTATTTGTATCTATTTCATTTGCACAAAAAAGGTGGGGTACCACGTACAGAAGGCAAGAGGTGAAGTTAGAAAAAAAATCCCCAGAAAATGGGGAGTTAGTTCATTTTTATTTTGGGGATTTATTTCATTTCATTGGGGGTTTATTTCATTTTCTAAATTGGGGATTTATTTCATTATGAAATAAATCCCCAATTTTGGGGGGTTAGTTCATTTTCGTTTTGGGGACTTAGTTCATTGGGGACTTAGTTCGTACCGCCTTTAAAATATCCTTCAGTATGCAGACTGAACAAGATCCTACCTGGGAGTTGACCTTGTTGGGTTCTCAAATACGAAGACTTGAGAGAAGTCTGTATGTGTGTTTTTAAATGGATGGTGGTCAAGAATTGTATACAAAACGGGGGTGCCTTGAAATACATTAGATGTATTTGGTAATACATAAAGGTTTATATTGGTTCAAAAATCACTTCGATATTCTTGATAGAAGATGAGGAAAAACATAAATTATGTTTGTCGCAGTTGCCGGCATTTTTCCAGCTATGAGATCGACCAAATCCATATCGAGATCGTCGTCCTCATCAATACGATTTGATCTCAACATAGACTTCTGAAGAGTCCACCAGGCCAAATGGGCCTAGCTACTGCAGTAGACAAACCGAATCTGCCTTCCTCTGGTTATAAGCCGACCCTACGGGTATAAGAGTCACAGAAAGAGTCAGATACGTTTTGACCAAATTCGATTCACGGCGTTTTAAGAAGTTTGAATCATGTCCGTCTGCGTATCAGGCTCTCTATAATACTTTGGGTCATGGGTTAAGATTGAATACCATCAGATTGATTCAAATGTATTGCTGTTCAAATAAGTTAAGAGAAATGTAAATGTATTTAAATTATTATTCCGCTTGGGTAAAACTTTCCATTGATATCGTGTTTACGGAGATTTCTGTATGTTGTCCAATACGACTACGACTAATATTTTCAATGATTTCGTATGCCAGCATGTCATGTCGGCAAATTAACTACTCTACGGCAAAGCTAATTACCATTACATAATTAAAGGACAAATAATGGAAATGTATTACATAATTAGATAATATTTAATTTGATTTGTACGAGCAGGGGACAAAGCTCAAACGACAAAGAAGTTGACACGAAAAATAACAACTCGTTTATGAAACTTTTCGAAAAACACACACACACACATTTAATTAAATGATGTGAAAATATCAAATAATATAAAATACTGTAATACTAATAATTGAAAACTTTTGTCTCCTCTAATTAGTGCTGGTTGTGAGCCGAACTGTTGAGACTGTCGAACGATTAACTGTATTTAAATGAGAAACGAATGATTGTTTCATTTAACATAAAGGTATTTATAAAGAAACTACATTCTTTCACTCTCGAAGAATAGCACTTCAATTTAAATCCAAAGCAATCGTTTACCTTTGAAATACATTCAAATTGTGACCTTGCGGTCAAAATCTTAGCCAAGTTGTTTAATAATATCCCAAACCATTCGAGTAATCCCACAGACAGAAATGATTTAAGGGTCTGCCTTTATAAAAATGTTCACGTGACAGAATGAACTGTCGCTTTGTGAGCAGACAATGGATGAACTACATTCGTTTGGGTCAGACAGCGTTGTTGTCCAACTGTTGAAAGTACTTTCAGGGACAACTGGAATTGACAGGACAACATTTCTATGACGGGGATTTATGAGACCCCCCCCCCCCCCAAGCTCAGAGTTAAATGAATTATTTCAATGTCACACAACTATTTGCTGGTAAAATGAATTATAACATATATTTATATTTTATTTATACGACAAAATTGTATCGAGTTGACGTTAAGTTACCTCAGAAATCTATCCAACATGGTATTTGGTATTTAAGGCTTTGCCGGCAACGAATTAAATCCGATTTATTGTAATGAACAGTTCAGTGGTTTCGAAAATGACATTATTGTTTTAAATTCATTACATGACAAACAATTACCAGTTTGTGGACGAGTGTCTGTGTGTGTGCGCGCGCGCTCTGGAGGTGTGGTAGAGTGGTAGAGTTAAATGTTAACAATTGCTATGGCATATTTTAAATTGTCTCAGATTGTTTTAAATGAATTTTACACATGAACGGGGGTTTTCTGATAATCAGAAAAGTGTAGCAAATTCATTTTCCATCGACTGGGTAGATACAGAAATGTGAGAGTATGTGTGGTGAAACCCCAGGTAAACAAAATTGTGGTGGAACTTAATCTTGTTGAGCTGGAAGTCTTCAAGAGATATTTCTGGTGACAAGGTGGAACCTAATTTTGCTATCTTAAATGAAACAGAAATTTAACGACATGACAGATGGTATGAACGGCTTGCGGAAAAATGATCCCGATGCGAAATAGACCTAAAGCACAAAATGAAATATGAACCTTAAATTTTTACAACATGAATATTTTGAGATATTTTTCTAATTCAGTGGTAATTTTTGAATTCCAAATTGGAGCTCTTTTTTATTTCATATGGGACCATATTTCCTGTTTATAAAGGGATTTCCAACAAGAGGTGTTATTTTGGTAGTCAAAGAAAAATGTCATATTTTTGAGATAAATTATCGGATATTTATTTCATAATTAAGAGGGAAGTATGCCGTTAATAATGAAAAACAACATCAGCCAAATGGCCACCACGATCACGCTTAGAGGATCATATCCTTTTCATGAAATTTTCCATTACCAAATCGCAAAGTGGCTGCCCTATATCCTCGATAGCCTCACAAATTATATCTTTGAGGTCTTGAATCAACGCTGGGCTAATGGCGTAGACCTTGTATTTCATTGGCCTCAAAGGAAGAAGACGCAAGGTATTAAATTACAAGATCTCGTTGGCTAATTGTGATCACCTCTTCGAGAGATAACACGGTTGGGAAACTTTTCTCCTAAAAGAGGTATGGTTTCGTTGTCCAGATCAATATCATCGAACTCCGACCATAAAAAAATCCTTAATCATCTCTCGATAGTGCAATCCATTCACCGTACCTGTTGATCCAACCTCATTTTCGAAAAAGTAGGGTCCAATGACGCCGCCGGACCATAAGCCGCAACAAACAGTCACACGTTGAGAATGGACCGGCTTCTCAACAATATCTTTCGGGTTTTTCGAGACCCAGATGCGACAATTTTGCTTGTTGACGTAACCACCGATATGGAAATGAGCCTCAGCAGTCAAAAATTGATTTAATTCCGGATCATTTTCATGCATTTCAAGGACCCAATCAGAAAAGACACGACGTTGTTGTTGATGGGCCGGCTTGAGCTCATTTGTTAACAGAAATTTATAAGCCTTAAGACCCAAGTCTTTATGGAAAATTCGGTGGAATAACGTTTGTGGAATGCCCAATTCCAAAGAACAACGAGGAATGGACAAACCTGGCTTTTCTTCAACACTTTGGCAGCAATATTCTCTGTTGTTCTTGAACGAAGTGGACGGGTTATATTCTTCACATCACTAACTTGTGCCAACAGCTGGACTTTGTCCACCAATTTCTGTATTGCGGTTCGAAAAGGTGTTTCACGACGACCCAAAAATGCTTTAGTTTTTCGAACTGTGTCTGCAAGATTTTCTCCATTTTTGTAGGGAATTTTAATAATTTCAATGCGTTGTTGTCAAATGCCAAAGAATACATGCTTCAAAAGTGACAGCTACCGAAATACCGGGTGATTCAAAATAACACCTCTTGTTGGAAAAACCTCCATTTTTGAGAAATTATTTACTTTGGAGCTAAATTTCATATTTTACAGTGGGTTGATTTTTCGTTATCAAAATTAGAAAAAATTGGGGCCTTTTGTCAAGGATGAAGAATTTGTTTAGAAAAATGACCCAAATCAAGAAAAGACCAATACCAAACATCGCCCCATATATTTAGATTTGTTTTTAATAATTTTGAAATTTTTGTTACTCAAAGTGAACCAAAAACACAAAAGGGAAAAGGCGTTCAAAAATTTATAAAATTTGGTGTAATTGTTACTAAAAAAAGTGGCTTCAAATTAGAAAAGCAAAATTTGAAACCACATTTTTTTATTAAAAATTACACCAAATTTTAAAAAATTTTGAACTGACATATTTTCAAAATTTTGTAGAGATCGGAATTTTGAGTTTTGGGTCCAACATGAAATGTGATTTAAACCATCGTCGAATTTCCTACGTTAAAAAAATGACTTAATATACTTGTCTTTTTTTCTCACATATTTTATTAAGACTATGAAAAAATCCCTACCAGGATCACGGCCATGATTTCTAATCCTGAATTAATATATGCATATGTAATGATCGCATCTGATCTAATTGTGTTTCAATAGGATCCATCCTTAAGTAAAACATTTTTTGTTGACACCTCTAAGGTAACTTTAATCTATTTTAACATATTGAAAATACACAAGTTATGTAGCAAATATTACAAATAAATAAAATCATTAATAAACCGTTTAGCTGCGTACTGAAAGGTGTGTGGTATCGTAGCAACAGTGGAAACAAATGTGACTGTCGATATTTTTAGTTCATGTCAGTCAACAATAAAAAAAAAATAAAAAAAAATCAACAAATAAAATGAACACATCGTAATAAATATCCACTACCGATGTACAGATGTGATTCAATAGACTAAAGGATAAACAAAACGAAGGGAAATGTAATGAACCTATAAAAAAAATATATGTGAACAGTTAATGATTTATGATTCATAAATATAGAATATTGAATTATATAGCTGCAAGTATTATTGTGTAACTACTAAACATTCATCATGTGTGTAATGCATTTTCAAGAATTTCAACGCATTGTTCGATGACTGAATGACAGATTTCTTTAATGTCAACCAACAAAATAACCATTGGATTGACAGGCATTTCTGACGCATCCATAATTACAGCACTCCGGCTTTAAAACCACAGCCTAGATGACATACAGTTAGGTATCTATTATTTATTATTTTGTTATTTACCAGAAACTGCCTGTTCTTTCCATCATCCACTGACGCTGATGACACCCTTCTATTATTGTTCGAGTAAAGTTTATGTGAAACATTTGTTCAATTTTGTTAATTTTCACATAATAACTTTTTCTATGCTCTCCTCCTTCACCACCGAATTGATTTATCGCATTTAGATTGAGGGAAAAATATGTGCTGATGGAATTGCATCAATCATATTTTTTTTAGCTGTTTAATAGTTTTACAATAAAAACCATAAATATGCGGATTTATTCATTGAACTGAATTCAGAATATATTTGAACAATAACTACAAAAAAAAATGTTTTCATAATCAAATTTAGCTTAGTCATAATGCAATGTACTTATGATAAATCTGCCATTGATAAAACAAATGTGTTAAATCCTCAATTTGGCCGAAATTTGTTTTGTATTCGGGACACATGGCAAAATATTAAATTGTTTTGTTATCGTCTTTTTTTTCTGGATGAACGCTAATTCAATTATTTTTTGGTAAAATCTGTTATGCTATGGATGCGTGTTACACCGTGTTACAAAAAATAGATTTTTTTCTGTCCTATGAACCACATATTCGGAAAGAGGGGAACAAATAAAAATACACGTGTATCGGCGATTTTCATGTACCCGTCAGAATAGATTTTTATCAATTCTCAGATTTTCCTAATTTTTTTTTTTAAATGGTTATCGTTTTTTAAGTTTTCAGTTCAAAAAACATTTTTTTCCCGTTTTTTTTTTCGTAGTTTACAAATTTGGAGTCTCTTCAAGTTATGCTAAGAAAAGTGAATAAATATATTTTTTTTTCAAAAATAATAAAAATTGGGGAAAATCTAAGAATTGATAAATATTGTTTTTAAAAAATTTGAAGTGATACAAACATTTCCACGAGTCTGCCTGCCAAAAATCTGCTCGATTGGATCACTGACACAGGCCACTACGAGCTTCATACTTCAAACTTACAAAAAAAAAATTCTTATGTATACCGATACACGTGTATTTTTATTTTGTATCCCCTTTCCGAAAAAGTAAATTTGGTTCATAGGACAGAATGTGTGTAAAACGGTGTTATAATGTGAGTGGTTTAGTTGAAAAGGATCTTTCTTGGCTTTAAATGAAATAAGTCCCAAGTTACACAATGACTTTTTTGCCAGAGTTTTACTTGACATTTGCTATTGCAACCCCTTCGTAAGGTTGCTGCAAAAATCTATTTATGTGGTCTGTGTCACCCGCTTTACCCTTGGACCCAAAATGAGAATAGAAATTTACTTTGTATTGTAATTAAATAAAAATAAAAATAAAATCATGATCAATTATCTGGATAAAATCGACAATGTGATTTTTTTGTTTAAAATTTTCACTAAAAAATCAAGTTTTCTACAAATTTCCATTCCGTGACCGTATTTCTACCCCCTTCGCCAACAACCTTCGAAAGTCTTACCTGCTCCCCCTGATCTAAATCCCAATTTCTACGATGACTTAATGGCTTGACTTTTTCTAAATTCTCTTTTGGATTTATTTCCAAAAGTCTATTATTAACGGCATTCCTCTTTATTATAAAATTTATCTCAAAATATGCCATGTTTTCTTTGAATACCAAAATAACACCTCTTGTTGGAAACCCCTTTATAACGCAAACCAAATACTAGTTGAATTTGATGTGGACATACATTTGCATCACCATACTTTTAAAGACATTAATCAGGATTACTTGCGATTACTATAAATAATCAGAAAGAATCAAAAGTAATCTCGGAAAGTAGTCGGATTATTTTCTGATTACTTTTGATTATTTATAGTGGATTACTTGCAATTAATCCCGACTACTTTTAGATTATTTGGAATTGTAATCATAATTATTAGTCTTAAAAAATATATATAATCGTAATTTAATGATTACTGCACCTCTATAAATTAGTAATTATTACCATTATTAATCAAGCTATGATTATAACCGATACTCGCCCATGTTGCTAACATAAACTTACATTTGTATGTGCCAAATCTAACCTCACTCACAACCATCACTTTTTTTTTCATACGGCATAAATAAAATTAAAATATTTTGTTTACTGAATTTGAGGGTGTTTTTTTTGTATTTCCCCCATTTTTTTATTTAGCACCTGTCAACCCTTTTGGCAACTCAATTGCAAATTTTCGAAATGGCAAACATTTTCCAGCAGCTTATCAGACATTAAACATTGATTTGAATCCTCAAAGTGTATAACGAAATTTTTATATCGTTTTATTTTTTTTCATTTCGCCAAATAAATCTCCATTCAATCGCAGCGAATATTTCATTGAAATTGACATCATCGTGTAACAGTCACATAAATCACTGGGTGAACAAGCAAACCTGATACTCGTATGTAATGCCAGAATCACATATTTGTCTACATTTCCCTCCACCAGTCAATGACTCGTTTTACAATGAAAGAACGCGATTGGCTGTGGAAAATGTGTATTTCACACATTAGTTGTTAATGTTCTTTAAACTGTGTCTGGCATAAATGGGGGCTCCTTTGGCATTTACAGTGCAATGAATGACTTCCACGCACATCGTAAGGAGCCACTGAACCTTGGGGTCCACAGAAGACGAAGATGAAGAAAAAGAAAAAGAATGGGGCTTGAGGCTGTTTAGAATTGTTCATTGACAAGAATACGAGATATTTTGCATATTAGAACACGCGCTTATCCTAAGGCGACACATTTTTCTGTTTTTTTTTTGTTGTTTTAGTGTGATACGAGTATTCACCCATACATATGCACGAGTAAAAACATACATATGTGGTTTCTTGTGGAATAGAAATGCAGAGAAACGTGACTTCCCATTTGTTGCGAACTCGCTGTGCCACAGAACAAAGGCCAGGAGACGATATGCTAAATCATGGAACATTATTTGTATACCCTTTCCCTGCTGTAAAAGAGGGTCCCTGTAAATCTTATTTACTTAATGTCCCAAGTATGTATTGACCTTTGATTTTTGAGCCATGTCAGTCTGTCTGTCAGTATGGCTGGTTGCTATGACAACAGTGGACCGGAGTGACCCCACGATACGATACTGAAATTATGAAGTTACTTTATGCTATGGAGTTCATAGTGTTGAGTTTGATTTGAGTTATTAGGCAATTTTAATTGCATCGAATGATTGCATACAATAAGTTATTCATCTGATACACCAGATTTTTTTTTGAAATGCTCTTGGAATGTAAAAACTCTCCAAAGATCAGGTGTCTCCATCCAACTGGTGGATGTCTACGATAAATACAAGACAGAAATTATGGCAGACATTCTTTGGAAATGTTTTATGTCATTAGTTTGGATATTTGTAACACACGCTAAGCTATGTAGAACTTCTCTAGAAAAGCAATAGCCATTCGGAACCGGCTTTAAACAGTAGGTCTCTGTTAGTGAGTAAACAAAATTATATCGTGCACAGATCACTGATTTGAGAAAAGTTCCCCGTCAGTTCCTTCATTGAATCTTACGGGGAATAAGTAAGTAAGTATGAAGCAGAATATTTACTGAATAGGCAGATTCATTCATATTGATAATAAAAGGAATTAATTCAAAGGCGTTCGGCCCTTTGTGACCCGAAAAAAATACGCTATTTGTGAATTGACGAGAAATCGGTAACTCAGTTTTAATGGGTGTCAAATGAAATATTAGACAATCCATCCTAAAGCTCATGCACATGTGAAACTTAGAAAACGAGACTCCTTCGCACAGTTAACGTTTTCCATAATTTAGCTGGACAAAGTAAATAGAGTTCCAAATGTTAGCAATCCTGAAAAAACATCGTAATGCCATAGGGATGAAGAATATGATGAAAACAAAAGTCGACGGGTCGAGGGTCGAAAAAAACATGTTAAAATAAATCGTAGCAAATATTGAAAATGTACCAAGAAAAAAGTGACGAAATTTATAATATTTTTGTATCAAATCTGGGAAATCTGGCAACATAGCTCAGATTTGGTTTACTCTATACCATTAGTATATACTGAAAATTTGAATAAAATTGGACGATGGTAACATGGTGTTCTTGGAGCTCAAAGTTCACATATGGGGATGTTTCATTTTCCGGTCAATTTTTGGCTTAACTGACTCACTGGGTTCAGTAATTAAGTGACATAAGTTTCAAGTTTATTGGATTATGTTAACATGTATTGCATGGAGGTCAAAAGTCATATACATATAAGGAAATGGTCAATTTAAAAAAAAAACTTGCTGAGATTTTTCCAAAAGTGTATTTTTTTTTGTCATTTTTCTCTACAATTTTTGAACTTTGACTTCATTTTTCAGCAAATTTCTGCATAAAGACATAAACATTTATTACAAGAGGATTAAATAGCATTTTGTTCCGAATAAAATAATACCTTGTCTAAGGAAATCCATGGAAAATTATCAACATGGGGGAACTTTTTCTAAAAAAAAATTAGATTGAATGAAAACAAAAAATCCGTGTTGCTACACCTCCGAAATGTATGTGGTTGTTTCATGCTCTAATAAGCAATGAACTGGTGTTATTTGTCGTCCTACATAATGTGTCCTTGTACAGCGTCCACCAGGGATTTATAATCATGCAAAATCCAAAAGACTCTGTAGAGAGAGTCTGGAAAATTAGTTTGGCGAAATGAGTATGGTACCGAGGAAAAAGAACCACAAATAAAAATAAAAAGGGTCCTCAAAAGCTAAACAGCATACAATTTAATATTCTTGGATTTTCTGCCGGGGGTTATTTCATTATAAAATTAAAGCCGAAAATGTTGATACGGCACTGAATCTTAATCACTTTCTACGTCCAACAGATTCTCCTCCAATGTTAAAGGTCAATGAAAATATCACCCCGAAACGAAGTTGTGCCCTGTAACGCTTTTCCTTCTTTTGCCATAAGTACACTCCTCATTCTAATTTCATAGTTGGGATAAATAAGGAAAATTACTTTTTAAAAATGTTTCCCTGTTTTACTCTCAACACACTCCTCTTTCGTTTTCAGGGTATAGAAAATAGCAGAAAGACATTTAAGTGAAATTTCCACTTATTGTCCTTTTTTAATAAAAAATAAATAAAAGCAAAATGTTAAATACAAATTTTCAATAAATATGAGTAACACATTTTTGGGGGGGTAGGCGAGTTGGTGGCGTGCTTGCCTATCAGCGTGGGTGTTGTGGGTTCGATTCCCATCAGAGGCTTTGGTCTGTCGCTGCAAAAATCTAACCAAATGGTCTGTGTCACCCGGTTTACCCATGGACCCAAAATTAGAATATAAATTTACTTTGTATTGTAATTAAAAATAAATAAATTTTTGGGGCTCTCTTTCGTGGGGTGTTATTTCACGGAATTGTTCCCTGAACCTCAATAAGTAAATGGGCCCCAATTTAAAATAACAACACGAAATTTTGGAGATCTTTTCATATATTTGGGGTTTGGGCACTTTCATATTATTTTGTCTCCATGAAAATGGGCCATAATAAAAATTTTTCGTTATATTTTTTTAATAAAATACTTTTCATTACACACTTACTTTGGTTTCGGGTTTGATTTCTTGGGGCTCGCTAAATTTGGGGCCCGACTTCATCTCACGTTTGGGGCGTATTTTCTTGGAATCCACTTTACTACTCATTAGGCGAGTATTTTGTTTTCAGTATTAGCACTGAAATCGGACAATTACAAATGGGAAGAAAAATGGAGCACAATTGACAAACAAATTGCAATTCTTCTTTCAGTTCACTAACATTGCCTACTCTTTAAATGATTTATGATTTTCTTCGATCAATCTATGGCAACATTCAATAAATTCTACATTTTATACCCAAAAATAATGATATAGACAGATAACGAAAAATATCGCATACTTAGTAATTAATTCGTTATTCATATTAAAATTTTGTATTTATTTTCCAATTTTTTTAAATTTTGTTCTTAAAAAAAAAAATTGGTATCTGAAAATACGGCTTACCAGTTGATTGTGACCACCACATCTGATTTATTTAATGTTTTCTTATGTGTGATTGAGAGACTTGAAGTCTGCCATTCCCATTCAGTCACCGAGACATTTGATGTCCGTCCTGAAAGCATCTGCCGGAGACTGCGAACGAACAATAAACACAAATTAAATGTCTTTAATTTGTGTGTGTTTTCCATGAGAACCCTGTACGTGGTCTAGATGCAAAAAACAAAAAAATGGGACATCCTCTGTTAAAGGATGTGAAACTCGTCACTCTGCAGGCTTATGGTGCTCAGTTTGTTTGTGACTGTCGTTGTCGTGGAACGTGGACGTTTTCCTTTATGACACCATTCGGCCTGATGGCAGTTTTTCTTTGCTATGACAGTGTATTTGTGTTATTGTTCGTTTGTTTCATCACATTTCGGTTTATTTATCATTCAGTTGTCTTTTGATTGCAGGTGTATGTGTGTGTGTGTGTATTGCCGGTAGAAGCAAAATAACAACTTTAAGGAGGAACTTTTAAGTTAAGAAAGACAAATTATGTTGAAATAAATCCTATACATTTTGAGTTGTATACATTTGAAATTATAGTCACCACTTATCTGATAAGCCAATGAGGATTACGAGACTCATCCATCCCTGCAATCACGTATTTCCCGCGCCCATACATTTCGCCGTGTGTGTTTGTTCTTTGGGCAATGGCGATGAAAATATTTGTGAAGTGAAGTTTCATATTTTGCGTATCTTTGGCATGCAAAGTCGAAAAATCAAACACATACATTAGGATGGGTCACATTTCCCCTTTAACTTCTTGATACGGGTATAATGTTGCTATTCTGAGGCGACCTTAAGCCCGTTTTCAGATGTTAGCTTTTTTCGCTCTAGGACGCTTAGTTAAGGAGTTATTCGCCATTTTAGTTTTCCATATAATTGTAATTGAAGCAAATCACCTTTTTTCAATTTAACTTTGTTAATAACTCTGAAACAGCCATTAGGATTGAAATGTATTAAATGGGAAGATTTAAATAAATTTGGTGATACATTTTTTAAAATGTAGTTCAAAGAAATCGAACAATTGGTTAACATTTTATGATAATTTATGTCCCATGTAATTGGATCAAAAAAAATAGTGTTTACTCATTTCAATATTTTTGTGTTGCACAGTGGAATCTATGTCCCTATTGCTTTGGAGTAAATGGCGATTTCTTTCCTTCGCCACCCACTTTAACGTACATATGTAAAAAATCGTTCTCCCTACGCATGTATATCGCCCTCTTTAGCCATGCATGTACATGCATGTCTGAACATCAATGCGTTTGTTTGCTTTGATTTTATAATAAACAAAACTCAACAAAGTTGCGATATGAATTTATAATTTTGAAAAAACATTGTTTTCAAATAAACTTTTTCGCATGAATCGTATGTGCGGTAAAGCCGAAAATGCCCTCATCAACACGCGCACACACACGCAAGTGTGTATGCAAATATACGAGCCCCAAAAGACTCGCGTAGTAGGTACAAAAGTTGAAAGTATTGGCATTGAAAGCCATTGGGTATGTGGCATACGAGAGCGATTTGATTCACCGGAAAACCCCACAAATGCAAACAGAAATTTAAAAAAAAAAAAAATATATGTTTTATGTCGACCCCCAGCCTACTCGGCTTTAATTCCCGTGAAATTTTATAATATTCCCATAGCAGTGCGGGGACTCTGAAGCTGACTTTTAAATGAAGAGAACAACGAAGTTGTAAAATTAACAACGGATGTGGCCAATTATCCGTTATTATGCTGTTGGCGTTGGGAAAATGTTGTCAATTGAACCAACAAAAAAAAAAAAAAAATCATTCCATTAACAATTCCGGTCCTTATTGTTGACAATAATAAACACACTTTCGGGCGCGTCGTGGCTAAGAATTGAAAGCTAATTAGTCTTGCAAATGAATGTGTGCCCTCACACAGTGTTTCAGTATGAAATTCCATTTTCAAAACATTTGATCTACTTAACATTTCTGGGTTCGGCATTTGACCAATTGTACCGTACAGTGTTAGCTGATTCAATTTTAGCAGAAGACCCCAAAATTATTGATTTCCTAAGCCCCCAATCGGTCAAACAATCGGTCATAGCTGGCTGGGAAAACACTTGCTGGAAGATTATTCCACATGTGAACAGTACAGCTGAGGAACGAAATTTCTCTATAGTGAAAATATCCCAGCAAAGCATCCGACGCCTATTTCAAAATGAGCTCTAGGTAAAGCCTTACATTTTGCCAAAGGTACAAAAAAGTTAGACTCGCAAAAGCAAAGGACGACTTTTTGCTACAAAAATGCTGAAAAATAAAGTTGACTTTTGTTGGGTTTTTGATATGGTCATGTGTTTTTGTTCGAATTTAAGCTAAATGATCAGTGGTTTTTTTTATTGTCAAATGGATAGATTGATTACGAATAAGTCGAGAAAATCGACTTTTCGGCGTCGACTTTTTAGTTTAATTGAAAATATGTTTTGTCAGTCAGTGGAGCTAATATCATGGCTGCCATTTGATATCTCGGGCACAGCATTTACAAAACTGTCCAAATAGAAATCAAATACACCATAAACTGCATGAGTTTCTACAGCTACCGGATGACTTCGACGAAGAGAATTGTTGTAATGCGTAAGTTGACAATATCGAGGCTACACCATTGCTCTAATATAGTCCGCTGTTTTACGAGCAGTATGGTGCCTATTAAAGAAGTCAAATATCTTCAGAGACAATCAGCGATTAACAACCGTTATAGGTTACATTAAAGAAGTCCGGACCAGGTGTAATTACTGTTACGAAATGTTCACCTGAGTTCTTCTCTAAGTGCGTAATAATACAAGGAGGTGACGACTGAATCGTTCGTTTTTCTTCCATCTTTTGTACAGGATATGGGCTTCAAATCGAAATAGACTTTTTGTTTTATATACCATAAAGTGGAACTGAATTGTTACGTTTTAAACTTGAAATTGTATAAGTTTGAATACAATTTTATTATTTTCAAATAAAAAGTCAAACAGTCGACTTAAATCGACTTGTAATTCACAAAAACTTGAAAAGTCGACTTTTTAATTTTTAAAAAAGAGTCATAAGATCGAAATCTCGGCTTTGGTTGCAACTATATAACCCTATACTCTCATAAACGCTGTCATGCTGGTTTTTGAACTTAAACAAATACACATGTGTCGTATGTTTAACAATTTCGAGAAAAGAAAAAAATACTCATACGCCACCCCAAATGTAAATGGTTTTTCAACAAGAGGGGTTATTTTGAATCACCCGGTATTTCGGTAGATGTCACTTTTGAAGCTTTTATTCATTGGCATTTGACAAGTAGAAACTATGCCATTGCTAAAAATGGAACGATACACGCTTTAACAACGCATTGAAATTATTAAAATTCACTACAAAAATTGTGAAAATCTTTCAGTCACAGTTCGCAAAGCATTTCTGGGTCTTCGTGAAGCAACTTGTCGACCATAATACAGAAATTGTTGGGAAAATTAGAGCTGTTGTGACAAGTTTCTGATGTGAAGAATAAACTTCGTCCATGGCGCTCCAGAACAACTGAGAATATTGCTGCTGTAGCCCAAAGTGTTGAATAAAACCCAGGTTTGTCCATTCCTCGTCGTTCATTGGAATTGGACATTTGACAAATGTCATTACAACGAATTTTACATAAAGACTTGGGTCTTATGGCTTATAAAGTTCAGTTAAGACAAGAACTCAGCCGGCCGATCATCAACAACATCGTGTCTTTGCTAATTGGGTCCTTGAAATGCATGAAAATGATCCGGAATTCCATCGAAAAATCATCTCGACTGCTGAGGCCCATTTCCATATCGGTGGCTACGTCAACAAGCAAAATTGTCGCATCTGGGGCTCGGAAAACACGAGAGTTATTGTTGAGAAGCCTCTCCATCCTCAACGTGTGACTGTTTGGTGTGGTTTATGGTCCGGCTGGGTCATTGGACCTTACTTTTAAGGACCGTGTTATCTCTCGTAGAGCTGAACACAATTGGCCACCGAAATCTTGTGATTTAACACCTTGCGACTTCTTCCTTTGAAGCCACGTGAAAGATGAGGTCTACGCCAACAGCCCAGCGTCGATTCACAACCTCAAAAATATAATTCGTGAGGCTATCGAGGACATAGGCCAGCCACTTTGCGATTTTGTTATGCACAATTTCATGAACAGGATATGGTCCTGTAATCCTTCCTCTTTATTATGAAACTAGTAAGTTGTAATGCGCCAATGGCGCCCGTTGAAATACGGAAAAAAAAATTTGTTGAAAAAAAAAAATTTTGTGAAAAATTGTGTTCAAAAAAAAAATTTTGTTGAAAAAAAAAATTTGGAAAAAAAATTTAATAAAAAAAAAAATTTGTAAAAAAAACAAATTTTGGAAAAAAAAAATTTGAAAAAAAAAATTTTTTAAAAAAAAAAAATTTTGGGAAAACACAATTTCTGTACAAAAAAAAAATATTTTTTTTTTTATTATATTATTATTATTTATAGAATAGAATTATAGAATGCCTATTTAAATTCCTACGTACTGCGTGACAGAGTCAGTCAATCAGTGTCGAGGGTAAATATATATTAAGATAAATATCCGATCATTTATCTCAATAAATGTAATTTTTCTTTGAATACCAAAATAACACATCTTGTTGGAAACCCCTGTATATTCATTGCCTTGCACATATTGTCCAAAAGAATTGCAAACACAACTAAGCATTGCCCTCACCAGTTCATTGCAACATTTGAAAAGTTTGTCAACATTGCATATGACACTTTGTTTCATATGGAAATGTTGACGCATGAGTCTACCGTTTGAGGGGCAATTACACGCAATTCATACAGTCATTGGCAACATTTCAAAATACACAGTCTTCGGGTAACACTTTCAGAGAGCATATTTTATTACGCCTACCACAAAGTGGTGAACATATCAAAACAATTCATATTCCCACATTGCATGAATGAATATTTGCCGCAATATTTGCCAATGTGGGTCACCCCACACATGACAGTCGCCAAGGTAAAGCGAAGCACATCACATCGGTTGTATGTAACTAGGTATGTGGAATATAAATTGGAAATTCAAAACCTTTAATTATGAGATTTGTGAGCGGCACTAGAAATACTGATATTGGGTTAGTACGTAAAAGTTACGGGTTTGGAAGATTATTTTGTCACTCGAGTTACTGGAATGTAACAGAAACTCAGTAATACGAACACTTCAGAAAATACCTGGACAGAAATCCATTAACAGTAAAGAATTTTAAAGGAACTCTTATAATTACTAAGTGCAATAAGAGGGAAAAGACTATGAAAGTGGTCCAAAACACAGCCATATTGAGAAGAACTCAAGCAACATCCATATTTAGAGAAATTCAAAAAATTGCTTTTCCTCATACTCAATAGTTTTGTCTTTGATAGTTTTATTTTTTTTTTTTAAAAGTTAATCCAGATTTCAGAGGCACAATCTACCTGCTAGGTGAGTAGATTATAGGTGACTTAGTCCATTGTCATGACCACCCACTCAAAGTCACAACAAAGTATGTTATTATGTGAGATTTCTTCTCTTGTCACTGGCCTAGCTGTAGCCAAGAAAAAAAAACTAATTCTGGCAAAAGTTTTTGACCAAACATTAAACAAATTTAAATAATATATGGATAAGTTCTATTTTTCACCTACGACCCCTTCAAAGCAGGCAATGACTTTCTACTGTCAGCAACAAACTCAGAGTCAAGAGTAAAACAAAGAATGTTTGTGCACAAACTTTGTTGGAAAAGTCTATTCGAGTACAGGTTGCTGAGTAGTGTTTTGACAAACAGTCTAGATTTATCGATTGTTATGTGACATACCATAGAATAAAGTATCGTTTGTTCACTCTGTAGAAATAGCAAAAAAAAATAGAAGGAGATGCATGAATAAATTACAAATGGTCTGTATTGAATTGCAAATTGGAAAAAATGAACTGTGAACGTACTTCACAAAAAAAAAAACTTTAAAAATATTGCAACAATTTATCTACGTTTTTTCCTAAACAAAAATGCTTAGATTGAAGATTATTGTGATATGTGTATAAATGCAATATTACATGCAGTATCACGTACAAATACAATTTAAAAAAAAATTCCAAAAAAAAACAAAAGAGTATAATTTTGTTGGGAATAATATGCTGTATTCGAAGGGTTTATTAGAACAAAAAATATTCGCATCATTTATGGAACACAATTTCTTTCATGCGGCATCGGCTGTCAGCCAATTTTCCACAAACTTGGGGACGGATTGTGGCTCTATCTCGAGAATCACATTCTTGATTGCTTTATGAAAAATAACCCACATGCAAAATGACCTCCAAAAAAAATGAAGAATGCCCCTAATGAAGAATTCCCTAAAATAAATTAAAAATCCCCCCAAAAGTCCAATATGAAAATTTCCCCAAAAAATCTGAAAAATGCATTATCATCGTACTTGAAAAATTAACCCAAATGTAACATTTTATGGGGTTTTTTTCATTTTTGAATTGGGGCATTGATAATTAGGGTCGTAACCCCACAACATTATATAGGGTTTTCCAAGAAGAGGTGTTATTTTGGTATTCAAAGAAAAAATCATTTTTTTTAGATAAACGATCGGATGCCGTTAATAATGAAAAACAACATCAGCCAAATGGACACCATGACCACGCTTACAGGACCATATCCTTTTCATGACATTTTCCATAACAAAATCGCAAAGTGGCTGCCCTATGTCCTTGATAGCCTCACAAACTCTCTCTTTGAGGTCTTGAATCAACGCTAGGCTGTTGGCGTGACCTTATCTTTTACGTGGCCCCAATGGAAAAATTCGCAAGGTGTTAAATCGCAAGATCTCGGTGGCCAATTGTGATCACCTCTTCGAGAGATAACACGGTTCGGAACCTTTGCCCGTAAAAGAGGTATGGTTTTTTGTGTGGCACGTAGCGCCACCTCTTTGAAAGTAAACGTTGTCCAGATTAATATCATCCAACTCAGACCATAAAAAATCATTAATCATCTCTCGATAGCGTAATCCATTCACCGTAACTGTGAATCAACTTCATTTTCGAAAAAGTAAGGTCCAATGACGCCGCTGGACCATAAATCGCACCAAACAGTCACACGTTGAGCACGCTTCTTAACAATAAGTCTTGGATTTTCCGAGTACCAGATACGACAATTTTGACGTACCCAACGAGATGGGAATGGGCCTCATCGGTCAAGATTATTTTTCGATGGAATTCCGGATCATTTTCATGCATTTCAAGGACCGAATCAGCAAAGACACGACGTAGTTGATGATCGGCCGGCTTGAGTTCTTGTGTTAACTGAACTTCATAAGCCTTATGACCCAACTTCTTATGCAAGATACCGTGTAATGACGTCGTGTTTCCTATGGAAACAAAATATCTTTCTCCGTCCAATAAAACACATGAATGCAAAGTAAATATCAATAGGAAAACTAATCTAATCATTGTTGAAATCATTTTAAATATTCCCCCCCCGGACACCTTCCACAACATTACTCCGTTCAATAGATTACGACGATGATAACAAAATACATACAATTTTAAGAATGTCCAAAGAAGGACAGAAAAAGCAAATGATTTAGAATCAACTTTATGGGCGGCTGAACAAAAAACAAATTTAAAGCTATACATGATATGTGTACTCTTAAAATGTTATTGTTATTTTCCCAAAAAGGGATACTCCGGCAAAGCTCCTTAGCAACGACCTTGAATACGGACGTGTGTAAGTAAGTAACTGACTGTAGACACTGACACTGACACTTGCATAAACAAATGTTAAATTCCACTTCCATGTGAAAATGTCTTCTGGGGAACCCATTCCAATTGTTGAACTCAGAATATTGTATTACGGTTTTTATTCTCCGAAATATGTGACAATTTATGATCGGGGATGACATAAGCCGTATATGGGAGTGCATGTTGCCATTGGCAACGCACTTGTGGGACTCTTAATAAAAATCAACTTAAGTGAATGGTTTATAATAAAAGTTTATGTTGAGCATATACATGATATTCAGGTAACCGTAACAGGTTGTAGAACATTTCTTTTAAGGTGGATTTATTCTTTAATGGCGGAGAAAATCTACAAACATTCCGACGTCTGCTTAAGCAGTCTAGGCTACGTCATTGACGAAAGGCTGAATTAGCTGAACGATGGATTTAATCCACATTCAAATACGGCAAGGGGAAGGTGGAGGCGGTGGTGCGTCTAAGAATAGAAGGCTTAGGTCGTGTTGCAGGAATTAGGCGGCGAACAAAGAATGAAATGAAACGAAGGCATAATACCCGTCCGATAGGCTAACTACGGTACAGTTTGTCATGACGCCCACGACGTTCATAAAACAAAGGCTAACTTGTATATAAAAAAAAATGTTGTAATGAATAACCACTGTACATTTCTGATGTACTGTGATCTCCAGAGTTCAAAAATAACAGACATTTTATTTCCCTATTGATAGGTTTTTGTTCATTTGTTTTTCAATTAATTTGTTTTATCGCAATATTATCATAACTCGAAAAAGACTTGTCTGATTTGATTGAAAAAAATTTACCACAACTTTTGTTTAAACCTCGCCTTTAATACACTTGAATCCGCATACCAGTTTTAGAGTTATAAGCAAATTTAGGTCGACATTTTATTTTTGTTGTTCAGAAAGCCTTTTATCTTACAATTAAAATGAGGTATAGATGCTCAAAAATGATAAAGGTTTTTTGGATTTGATTGAAATAACTTTAAAAAATTTGTGTTTAATATGAAATAAATTTTAAAAAATTGAATTTAGTTTGAAATAAATTTTAAGAAATTTACTCTAATATTAAATAAATTAAAAAAAATTAATTTAATTTGAAATAAATTTAAAAATTTTAGTTTAATTTTAAATATATTTATGTATAAAATAAATTTTAATAATAAAAAACTAATAAAATAACTAACTAATAAAAATAAAATAAAAAGATAAGTTCTCTTTGAAATAAATTTTAAGAAATTTACTTTAATATTAAATACATTTTAAAAAAATTTAACTCAATTTAAGATAAAATTTAAAAAAAATTTATTTCATTTGAAATTAATTAAAAAAAAAAAAATTGTTTGAAATAAATATTAAGAACTTTAATTTTATTTGAAATAAATTTTAAAAAATTTAATTTTATTTGAAATACGTTTTAAAAGTAAATTTTAAAAAACTTAAATTATTTTAAAACAATTTTTTATTTAATATGAAATAAATTTTGGAAATTTTAATTTAATTTGAAATAAATTTTAAAAAAATTGATTTAATTTGAAATAAATTTAGTTGAATTTGAAACAAATTTTAAAAATTTAGGTTAATTTGAAATAAATTTTAAAACATCAATTTAATGTGAAACAAATAAATTTTAAAGAATTTAGTTTAATATGAAATAAATTTTAAAAACTATAATTCTATTTGAAATAAATATTAAAACAAATTAATTTAATTTGAAGTAAATTTGAAAAAGAATAATTTTATTTGAAATACATTTTAAAAAATTTAATTTAATTTGAAATAAGTGTAAAAAAATGTAATTTAATTTGAAATAAATTTTAAAAATTTAATTTAATTTGAAATAAATTAAAAAAAAACTTAATTAAATATGAAATAATTTTTAAAAAATTTAATATTAATAAAATAAATTTAATTTAAATCATCATTTAATTTAATTAAAATGTAATTTCATTCAAATTTCATTAACTGAATATGAAATACATTTTAAGAAATTTAATATTAATAAATTTTAAAAAATTTAATTTGTGATAAATTTCCAAAATTTAATTTTATTTGAAATAAATTTTAAAAAACTTAAAACAAATTAGATTAAAACAAATTTTAAAAAATTTGCTTTAATTTGAAATAAATTTTAAAAAATTTAGTTTAATTTGAAATAAATTTTAAAAAAAATTAGTTCAAAATATAAAAAAATAATATTTTTATATGAAATACATTTAAAATTTTTTTTTAAATATGAAATAAATTTTAAAAAACTTAATTTATTTTGAAACAAATTTAATTTAATATGAAATAAATTATAAACAAATTAATATTATATGAAATAATTTAAAAAAATTAATATTATTTGAAATAAATTAAAAAAATGTATCACAAAATTTTTTTATACCTGTTCTTAGTGCACTTGAACTTTAGGAGTTATTATTTATATAGTGAATTCGAAAAGTGACATTTTTCGTAAAATTTTATGTTAAAAAATTTTTTTTTAAAAAATGTATAACCACGTTTTTGTCCCTCCGCGTTTGTATCTGAATCGCAGTTTCGGATGACAGACATAGAACAAATGTGTTTATACATTTTTTAAAATTCATTTCAAAGCAAATTATATTTTTTAAAATTTATTTCAAATAAATTTAATTTTTTTAAAATTCATTTCCATTTAAATGAATTTTTTTAAAATTCATTTCCAATTAAATGAATTTTTTTAAAATTCATTTCCAATTAAACTAATTTTTTTAAATTGAATTAATATTTTATTTAATTAAAAAATTTATTTAATATTAAATTAAATTTTTTAAAATTTATTTCAAATCAAATTTTTTGCCCTTTTCGATTTTTTATGAATTTTTTTTTCGAACCAAAAAATTTTACGAAAAAAAAACATTTCGAAGTAATTTATTAATAACTCCGAATCTGCCATTTTGATTCAAGTGCACTACTCAGACTTCAAACTATAAATCAATGTATATTTAGATAAATGAAGAAAAAAGTCTTCTATTTATGTTCCATACCATCATCAGATTTACTGAATTGTTTTTTCATATAATAACATGCAAAATAGTGTAATTTATTAGAATCAGGTATAGAATCAGGTGTACTATTTGTACGAATTTTTATACAAGTTCATCTAAAAATAACAATACTTACATTAAAACTAAGAGGAAATACTTCCTTCCAGTCTTTACAGAAATACCTCTTACTTTACCTTCTGCAGTCGTATTTAAAGTACTCTTGGAGCATGACTTCTTATGTTGGCATTTCCATCAGTCTGCGTTTGTAGAACTTCAACATCGTAAAATAATAACAATATCAGGCGTCATATAAAAACGTTTTGTTCATAAGTTACTTAAAAATAAAGGAACGCAATTCATAGTCCTTTGTTGTTCGTTCCTGGTAGTCGTATTGTTCTTTAATGGTGCTAGTTTATATTTCATGACAATTTCAACTTCTTTACATATTTTTTTAGTTTGCGCATTATTTTATTGTTCCTTTAAAGATAATAATGGCGTACAGTGATTTGAATGGAATTGTTTGTTGACAATGACTTTGATATGAACCCTCTAACAGGCCCTAAGGTGATCTTCAGTAATTGCGTATAATTTCTTTGTGCCCTGTAAACTGGATTTACAAGGTTTTTTGTTTGGCCGGTTAAAGGGTTAAGCATTTGTTAAATGTGAAATATTTTTCTCTGACAAAGTGCTTAACAACTGTTACATATTTGTTTGCGAAGCAATTTTCCATTGATGTCAATTACAAGCTGCACTACTCACTGGATGTCTACTACTGTTAAAAGGCCCATAATTCTATATGAAGCTATAGTGCGGGGGATGACTCCTCACAAGTCTTCATACTGTTGGATATCCACTGAATGTCTAGTCTGATTATCATGAGTATTTTCCGCATCATCCGTCCGGCAAACTACACTATAATTTTGAATACAATCCTCTAATCAGAATTTTATAATAAATAATTTAAAAAAAAAACTTTGAATCATGTACTACACAATGAGAGTTCAATATTGAGAATATTGCTCATAGCTGTGCCAGGCTTGAACGACTTTGCCTTGGAAGTTGTTGCTCAGTATCCGAAATTGTGTTATTTTGAATCACCTGTCAACCATCGATGCTGTCGTGAACATAGGGCAGCCACTTTGTGATTTGGTTATGGACAATTTCATGAAAAGAATATGGTCCTGTGATCGTGGTCGTTGTGGCCAATATGGCCAATGTTGTTTTTCATTATTAACAGCATACCTTCGTCTTTATTATGAAATAAACAACCCATCATTTATGTCAAAAAATTCCATTTTTCTTTGAATACCAAACCGTTATTAGATGGGCCACCCACTATTAATGCTATAGACTCTAATACCATAGACTCCCTACAATCTCACATAATTTATTTATTGTCCATTTGTTTCTTAATTAAGAACATTTAAAATGCATCGAAGCATTTAAGCTTATTGCCAGATATTGAAAGATCATTGAAGTTTGCCACATGTCATTTGCGGACATCACCCAAAATCTGTCAATGACTCCTCATCCCCTTAATACGGAACAACAAATATTTAAATAAATAAATAATTATTTACAGACACACACACATACACACAGAGACATTTTGCTCAGCTGGACATTCTGGGCGTAGATGTGATTTTCGTTTGTTTGGCAAATATTGTGTTTCCTGCCATTGTCATTCTCTGCAGATGACAATTTAAAAATTTACGGACAATAGCACAGCTTATGTCAGATTTAAAGGAAATCTGTTTTTTTTTCGTACTCATTTCGTTGTTGTCTTTCGGCCTGAAAGTATGTTTGTCCAGGAATACAACAACAACAACAAAATATTGTACACATTCAATTTGATCATTGATGACAGGCTGTGCTCTTATTGTGTTTGTATTTATTTAAAGTTTAAATGAAAGAGTGTGTAACATGAATTTGCTGATTGTATAATTTATTGATAATACGTTTTGAAGAGCTTTCTTCTGGGATTCAAATCAATTATCAATTGAATATTTGTTCGTCTTTCTTTTTGGCTTTTGTATTTTTATGTGGACTTTATTTTCTACAAGTGAATGCACAAAACTATTCATTGCAATTGTAGTTCGATTCAATTTACTACAATTTATGGAAAATGTTATGAAGTATATTTGCTTTTGAAATAGAATTAAATTAAATTAATTTAAATTTTTTTTTAAATTTGCATTTTCTTCTTAAGATTTTGCAATTGTACTAAAGTGGCCGACACTAATATGGACATTTGTTTCAGTTTTATCTGTAGTTTCCATATCTTAGAATTTATAAAGTTCAACTTTGATATTGCTCAAGTTATACATTTTTCATGTGGCCGAAAAAAAGTTTTTTACTTCTTTCAGCTTTTAGTGACTAAGAGCACTTGCTTTAATTCCTCATTACACATTTTAAGTGGTTGGACATTCCATGCTCCATATCAATAGGTCGCCAATTATTTCACTCTCTGGTTTCTGTTCCAAACAAAAAAAAGGACTAACAACCAATAAATCTCTCTCTTGGCCCATTTGTTGTCAATATCGACCATACATATTTACATCAACGTTCGCCTATATTTTTCCTTGTAGTCTGTTGTTCAATTTTTGTTTTGTATGTTTTTGCTGACGTACAAACACGCATTGCAATTCAGTTTGCTCTTCTCGATAAGGCCAGAAATCCCTTTTTTTATGTACGATTTCCAGATATTTGCGTAGGTTTATGTCATAATTTATTGACACTCGGACGATTGTTGCGACAACCGTCACGTAAAGTAAATATTTTATTTTATTAAAAAGGGTAGGCCAAGTTTGGGCAACGGTATGTCAACCCATCGTGGTAAGTGATTGAATTGTATGAAACCGACTTTTTGATGGAAAATTGTTTGTGAAGCGGAAGACAAGAATAGAAGAAATCGCAAATCAATTGTAAGCGTGCGGACACTGAGGCCTTAACTGTTACGGTAGTTCATGAAAATTCTTGCGTGGCCGGCTGAAGCTATAATCATAAAATTTGGGGAGAATGTTGCCCTTGCAGCCTAGACTTCAAATAATTGAAGATTGAAACAAATGTTGCCAAAAACATGTAATGACGCGAAAAGTGGCCACAACGTACCAAAACAGGATAAATGAGTGCAAAAGGGGAAAAAACAAGAATGTCTGAAAATAATTGTAATCGATAGGAATGGGCTAAAAAAAATGGAAATAATGGAAACGGGACTAAAGCTGGCCCAAAACTGGTACAGAAAAATGAGAAATAATCTATAACGGGTGGAAATGATTTAGAAAAGGAACGGAAAAAGTGGCCACAACGTACCAAAACGGGATAAAAAAAGTACAAAAGGGAAAAAAACAAAAATTTGTGAAAAAAAAACTGTATACGACAGGAATGGGCCCCATATTGAATGTAATGGAAAAGGACCGAAAACGGACCCAAAACTGGTATAATAAAAAAATTATATAAAAGTGGCCAAAACGTACCAAAATAGGATAAATGAGTGCAAAAGGGGGAAAAACAAAAATGTCTGAAAACAATTTAAATCGACAGAAATGGGCTAAAAAATGGAAATAATGGAAACGGGACTAAAACGGGCCCAAAATTGGTATAATAATCTACAACAGGTGGAAATGAGTTAGAGAAGGTACGAAAAAGTGGCCACAGCGTACCAAAAAGGGATAAAAAAAGTACAAAAGGGGAAAAAACAAAAATGTGTGAAAAAAATAATACAAAAATTATATAAAAGTGGCCAAAACGTATCAAAACGGGATACATGAGTGCAAAAGGGGAAAAAACAAAAAAGTGTGAAAACAATTTTTATCGACAGGAGTGGGCTAAAAAAATGGAAATAATGGAAACGGGACTAATACGGGCCCAAAATTGGTATAATAATCTACAAAAGGTGGAAATGAGTTAGAGAAGGAACGAAAAAGTGGCCACAACGTACCAAAAGGGGATAAAAAAAGTACAAATGATATAGATATTTTAATGGTATCTGTTCACAAGATATCCGTCGTCTGGTCCCTGACGTTAGAACATTTAGCCGGAATACTCGGCTATCCAGGGTCTCTCGTCCGTTTATTGTCAAATGGCCGGTTGACCGGGTGACGCACTATAGAGAATATTCGTTCTTCAGCCGGACTGTTCGTTTGTGGAATAATATTCCTGCAAGTGTTTTTCCTGTCTGCTATGATATTACCAAATTCAAGGCCAACAAAAACTACTCGATTCAACAACGCATTGAAATTATAAAAATTCACTACAAAAATGGTGAAAATCGTACAGTCGCAAAACTAAAAATTTTCCGGACCGTGTTATCTCTCAAAGAGGTGATCACAATTAGCCAATGAGATCTTGTAATTTAACACCTTGCGTCTTCTTCCTTTGGGGCCACGTGAAATATAAGATCTGCGGTAACTGCCCAGCGTCGATTCCAGACCTCAAAAATGGTCTGGAATCAATTTTTGGACTCTATAAAAATTGGCCCCAAATAAAAAATGTCTCAAAAAAAAAATTAAGAATGTCTTAAATGTAAAATCCCACCAAATGCCCAATATGAAAATTTCTCCAAAAATTCTGAAAAATCCCCCAAAAAATTTATGAACAATTATCCAATGCAAAATAACCCAAAAAAAACAACATTATTAAAACAAATTTATTATTGACGTCTGAAATGAAAATATCCCTAAAAATAAAAATAAATTTTGTGAGTTTTTCATTGTCCGTTTTTGTCAAATGAAATGTTTCCTAAAAATTATGAAAAACTCACCAGTTTGGTTAAATTTTTCATTTTTTTTTTTTTGGTATTTCTCACAAAGTCCAATTGCTGTTCATACCATAGGGTTTATTTCACTTTATCCTCCTGCCTGAGTGTACAATAATTTTCATAATTTATTTTATTTCAGATTTTGAGAAATGTCTACTAAACGTCTGCAATCAGTCTCAAAAATGTACAAAAAAAAAACTTTAATTTACATAAGTCACGAATTTCATATTTTGGCAACAACTACAGCACCACCTCCTTCAATGGTTTTCATGCCACAGAGTGGCAACTGCATACACGCATGTGCCCATAAAGATAAAGAAAAATAATTTTAATTTATGGAGGAAATGTGAGACTTTTATGTTAAAAATCAAATATTTTTTTTTTAACTTTGAAGGAAATGTGAGACTCTTGTATTTTAGAATAAAATAAAACTTAACATCACTTAAGTTGGAGTCTTTTAACGATGTCGGGGTTTTTTTTCACTCACCAAGATTCGAATACACATACATACATACACATATCTATATAGGAATACATTCAGACTCAATCACGAGAGCTGTTGTATTTGTTGATATTGAAAAAATGGCTAATACATGGGCTGTGACCAATACGAGCCCTAACAGCGAAAAAAAAGTGAGGGACAAAAATTAAATTTTACAGTAGAGGTATTTGTTGGGGGGGTGAAGTAGAGAGACAATTGAATTTGCTATATGTTTTTAAATATAAATTTAAAATTTTTAACATTTGCCGATTTACAGCGTTGAACACTTTTCTATCAACTTTCATTAAAAAGCAAGTTTCCAAAAAAATTAAGCTTATTGTCTTTTTCGCGGTAAGCGCTCGAATATCATTATAATCGTATTGCAGTCTTGAGTACATAACTATAAAAGAAATTACAGTGAGTTGTAGAGACCGTCACCGCAGCATCATATTAGGCTTGCACAATTTCCCAAATAACAAAATTATTTCAAAAACATTATGTTAATAAAATATGTTTCAATATTTATATTCCGTACAGATAACCTATAAATAGTAAGACTGAATTCGTTAATATTTTTCTTTTGGTGTGCCAATACCTGTGAACACCCACAAGACAAAACACATTGATGTTCTGTCGTTCTTGGACTATATACGATATTAAAATATTCAGTAGAATGTAATTAACAGACAGGCATGTATGAAATGGGAAAATCATTGCATTCATACAATACTAATATTGTCCAGTGATGTTAATGAAGACATTGCATTCATTTCACTTTAGCTTTAGGGCTTTAGTTGGAATAAATTAATACGATTTTAGCTGAAGACATTGCGCAAACACTTCCATACGTTTATGTACCTAATACATGGACATTGAAAGAAAAGTAAATGGTGAAATCTTTTCGCTAAAACAGTGTTGGGTATTGACGCCATAATCGGCTGTCTTAGTATTGACATATTAAGCTCTGCCCTTAAATGTTTAATAATTCCAAAGATCAACAATGAAATGTGCAACACAATTCGTATAAAAATATACTAACTGCCTGTTTCCATAAAACGAATTTGTTCTTTCGTTACAAATCGTCTATATTCAAAGCGTTATAAAATGGATCTCAGACATTATTCAATTCTGGTTTTCAGATAAATGTTAGATATCGGCAAATGGAACACAATTCCAAAAAAATAAGCTCTCATTACTGATAAGAATTCAATTTATTGCGCCTTCAATTTTGAAAATTTGTAACGAATGAACAAATTTGTTTTATGGAAACAGCCAGTAAGTGTGCCTCAAAATGTTCCTGAGTTTGTAGTGTTTATTGTCTCACAATGAATTTGACTCGATTTACACGATTTTCACCCAGGGTGAGTAGGCACGATTTTCAGTGAACGGTGGTGAAGGGGGTAGGGAAGCAAAAGGAGTTTCAAAATAGCCACGCAATGGAAATTGGGGGGGGAAATTGACTTTTTATTTGAAAATTTCGAGAAATAAAATATTGTTTTTTGCTATTCTCCTTTTTAAATTGTTTATAAAGGCATTTCCAACAAGAGGTGTTATTTTTAATCACCCTGTATTTCGGTAGCGAATGTTTAATACGAAAATTTGAAGAAAAAAAACTAAACCAACAATTGAAATGTAAACAATGATTTTGACAATCAAAATTCTGTCAAAATGAAAAAATTTTAATCAGCTGTGACTCTACTTTTAGTTATTGTACCATGCATGACAGGCGTAGAGAAGAAGTCCAAAGAAAATGTCAAAAAAAGTACTCAAATTGGCGATTTATGACCCCGCAAATCTTTTCTTCACTTTTCGCCTACAAATCTATATCCGTCTATACAAAACACAACTGGTCTCAAATGTCAACAGGCAGACCTATGAAAATATTCTACAACACAAGCGAATGCAATGCAACACCATAATCTTTGACTAGTTGCAAAGCTCTTTCTTCAATTGGATTTTATGTCGCTAAACAACAGGAGAAATTTGTATTTCAATCACACTCGATAACATCATTTAAAAACTCTACTTGCAACGTTTCACCTCACAATTTCTCAAAAATGCCAGCAAAATACAATACATGAAAAAAATATCTCTTATCCTTGATCACGTCATTGTAATCATTTCGATGCAAACATTTTCAGAAAGCACAGCTTAAGGACAGAATGTTTCATATTAAATTTACACTGATGGTACGCTTGTTGCAGTTTGCAGGAAACCAATACAAAAATGATTGGACTACAAGTATTTCCCTCAACATTCCAGGAATAATAAGTCGTCGACATTTACAAGGTTGAAAGGCTATCTGATACATTTTTTTATGTTGTTAGCAAGATATGAACCTGAATATGATGTGTGATTATCGCGTTCACTGTAATGTAATCCTTTAAAAAAAAATTTAAATATTTTTCCAGCTGAAAAACAAAATGCTACTTGGAGGAAAACATTCATCCATTTAGGTTATAATTTCATTGCGAAAGATAACCTCAATTTCATAATTATTTACAGGAAATTTGTGGGTGACGCGTGTGTTTAACAGGATGGAAAAAAAAGAACAAGAATCCGGGCAATAAAATAATAAACCATACATGCACAGTAAATATGTTAATGATGCCAGATTATTTAATGGGAGTATGAGTGATGGAAAACATTCATTATAATTCGAAATAAATGCGGCCGAGTCGAACCAAAGTTGATCGACTACGACTATAGCTGCTCAATAACGAAATTTCGAAAATTTTATTTCCGAGGTGCAATTGTATCTTAATAAACAAAAACGTTCATATAAATGAAAATATGTTAAAATTTTAAAAAATATTGACAGATTAACTTGTTATCAATAAATTTTATTTATTTTATGGGAAATGTAAAACACGGAGTCGAAGTGGAGCATGTTTTTCGACCCCAGACTCTGACTTCGGTCAAATCTGTCAGACTCCGACTCCACACCAATGGATATTACTATAAAAGTTATATGTTTGGAAACCTCATTCAACATATGTGCTCGTTCTTGTGGGACTGTGCTATTTTTGTTCGGGTGCTGTACTGTCGTAAAACTGAACTGAAGAGGTAATAATAAAGTGGGAGGAAAAATTCTCATTTAAAAAAAAAACAATATGGAATTTGTTAACTTTTCTTTGGCAAATACGACTCAAAATGTTATGATTTCTAATATACGCTGTGTGGTTTTTAAGAAGAAAGAAAACGCATATAATTTAATGTTATGACCATGAATTTATCTTTATTATAAGGGTCTGTCTCGAATAAATGCCACCCTAGATGCCCAATTTTCGGCCACTTTTTGCAATAACGCGCCGTCAATCGTATTGGATTTATCTGCGCAGACAAGCGACTTCACCTAACACCACAAAAATAGTCAAATCACACAAACATGGCAGCCATGCTACAGGACCACGGCGCTCATTAAAAGTTTCCTTCGATAAATTGATTCAATTTCGTTGGCTGTATGACTTGTAGCTTCGTTTTGTTTGAACCAAAGGTCATCCACATCAAGATCCTACAATTCAGGCACAAAAAAACTCATTAATCGTGGCTCTCTAGCGTTCCCCATTGACTGTAACATTATGGCCGGCTTCATTTTTGTAGAAATACGGACCAGTGATTCCCACATCAGCATCCTCGAATTCATTAATCGTATATGGACCAATGATTCCCTATGCTCATAGAACACACCAAACAGTGACTTTTTGAGGAAGTAATGCCGACTCAACAATGACTTGTGGAGTTTTATTACTCCAAATGCGACGATTTTGTTTATTTCAACCAAAAGTGATCTTTATCGCTAAACAAAATATTGTTCACCTTAACGGCAACTCGTTCCTTATTTCGGAAGAAATAATGACCGATGATGTCGCCAGCGTATAAAACATACAATCGTAATGAATGTAATGGTGATTCGTTGACGGCTGGAGGATTGTCTTCACTGCAAAAACGGCAATTTTGCTTATTGACACAGCTTGACGAAGTGCTCTATGAACTTTGCGAAGAGATTTATTTTCAGTGGAAGAATTAATAGTATGTGGCTGTCTGTCTCAAAATCAAGTCAAAAGACGATACTACATTGAACAAATATCAAAGCATGGACCGATATCTGTAGTTAAAGATGTACACAATATTCCTAGGTACAATTCACAACTCTGCCATTAACCCAGCCTTGACCGAATTCAGTCGATCATAACAAACTATGAAATCTATACAACTCAATGTGCGTACATACACTTTGGAGTGGGTCACTAAGCTACAGTAATTCCATTTAACCGAACAGTATCCGGCAACAGCAGAAATGTGTCGTGCAAAACACTTAATTTCCTTTCACCTGAACTAAAGTAAAATATGTTCACCATTTCTCCATTTCGCAAATGCCAAGTCACGCAATGCGGTAATTATGCGAGAAGAATAGAATTAATTAATTCCATTGTCTCCGCAGGAAGTAGAATATTTTCTTAGATACATGGATAGTGGGAAATTATACAGGAATTCCATACATGGAATTCAAGCGGAAATGATTCGCCACACCGTGTCTCCTCATGCCACACAGCCAGAGAAATGTTGTGAGATTTATGATTTGTTTTTGGCTTTTGTCTTATGGCATTTCGGTAATTGTGATTTGGCTATTATTGGCGGAAAGTTAATCATATTGTCATATGGTTAGGGGAAAACAATTCCAAAAAATAGTATCTGATGCTTTGGATTGAAGTGTGGGTAAATAAATGCCTGGTCATATGAATGTGGGTTTGTAGGGCAAAACTGCTTTAAACATTCATATCGTCACCTGACATCCAAACGGACCAAACATCAAAAAATCCTAAATTGTTTTTTTTTGATTGATTCTGGTGAAATGGTCTAAAAGGAGAATTCTATAACGTCAGACCAAGAGGAGTTTCTAGGGGGAGTTTAATTTTATCCAAACGTGGAATGAAAAACAATAAATTATTTTTCCAAATTCAAATTCTGTGTGGTTTTATTGAAAAACGGATAATCCTAATTCGATAATGCTAAGAGCTTTTTATTTAAAAGAATGAATTTCTTCCACTGACTTTTAAAGAACTGTATTGCAAAACAATGCACCATTTACCAAAATCGAACTCCTGGAAACATTAAAACTGTAGAAGACCAAAATTACTTTAAGAGCTTTTTTAAAATATTTTTCCTTTAAAATACTTTTCCTTTAACTTTGTAACTACTTTGCAGACTCAAATGTGAATTATCGTTTTTCTTCTCCAATATCCTAAACATAGCAATGAATATTTTTTAGGGCAAAGAGACTTGCAATAGTCATCGGTAATAATGTCCGTGAAGATAAATTTTAAAATTTAACTAGTCAAGACACAAACCGCCTTTTTAACAGAACGGGTATAGGGAGTTAACAGAGCCATGTTAAGTGGTTAACAGTGAAAATGCTTATATATATTTACGATTTCTGACCGATCGGACGAAAAAAATAAAAAAAAACAAAATAATTTAAATAAAACAAGAGCATCCAACAGGGTATGTTTTGGAGTTGACCCTAAAATGAGCATTACTAAGAACATTTGTAACTGGGCATAGAGTGACAAAAGAAGGCCCACTCTGGCTGACTGGAAATAGATGCTGGGTCCACAGTAGTACCATGGATAGCTCTTGTGATTCCAAATCGATCTGTATATCACACTTGTCCAAAAAGTGTTTCAGAACCGATTTATTCAGATTTTTAACTTAAATTTTAAATTTCATGTAAGGCCCACTGTGACGGACTGGAAATAGATGCTGGGTCCACAGTAGTACCATGGATAGCTCTTGTGATTCCAAATCGATCTGTATATCACACTTGTCCAAAAAGTGTTTCAGAACCGATTTATTCAGATTTTTAACTTAAATTTTAAATTTCATGTAAGGCCCACTGTGGCGGACTGGAAATAGATGCTGGGTCCACAGTAGTACCATGGATAGCTCTTGTGATTCCAAATCGATCTGTATATCACACTTGTCCAAAATGTGTTTCAGAACCGATTTATTCAGATTTTTAACTTAAATTTTCAATTTCATGTAAGGCCCACTGTGACGGACTGGAAATAGATGCTGGGTCCACAGTAGTACCATGGATAGCTGTTGTGATTCCAAATCGATCTGTATATCACACTTGTCCAAAATGTGTTTCAGAACCGATTTATTCAGATTTTTAACTTAAATTTTAAATTTCATGTAAGGCCCACTGTGACGGACTGAAAATAGATGCTGGGTCCACAGTAGTACCATGGATAGCTCTTGTGATTCCAAATCGATCTGTATATCACACTTGTCCAAAAAGTGTTTCAGAACCGATTTATTCAGATTTTTAACTTAAATTTTAAATTTCATGTAAGGCCCACTGTGACGGACTGGAAATAGATGCTGGGTCCACAGTAGTACCATGGATAGCTCTTGTGATTCCAAATCGATCTGTATATCACACTTGTCCAAAAAGTGTTTCAGAACCGATTTATTCAGATTTTTAACTTAAATTTTAAATTTAATGTAAGGCCCACTGTGACGGACTGAACACGGACGGACACTTACATGAAATTTAAAATTTAAGTTAAAAATCTGAATAAATCGGTTCTGAAACACATTTTGGACAAGTGTGATATACAGATCGATTTGGAATCACAAGAGCTATCCATGGTACTACTGTGGACCCAGCATCTATTTCCAGTCCGTCACAGTGGGCCTTACATGAAATTTAAAATTTAAGTTAAAAATCTGAATAAATCGGTTCTGAAACACTTTTTGGACAAGTGTGATATACAGATCGATTTGGAATCACAAGAGCTATCCATGGTACTACTGTGGACCCAGCATCTATTTCCAGTCCGTCACAGTGGGCCTTACATGAAATTTAAAATTTAAGTTAAAAATCTGAATAAATCGGTTCTGAAACACTTTTTGGACAAGTGTGATATACAGATCGATTTGGAATCACAACAGCTATCCATGGTACTACTGTGGACCCAGCATCTATTTCCAGTCCGTCACAGTGGGCCTTACATGAAATTTAAAATTTAAGTTAAAAATCTGAATAAATCGGTTCTGAAACACTTTTTGGACAAGTGTGATATACAGATCGATTTGGAATCACAAGAGCTATCCATGGTACTACTGCGGACCCAGCATCTATTTCCAGTCCGTCACAGTGGGCCTTACATGAAATTTAAAATTTAAGTTAAAAATCTGAATAAATCGGTTCTGAAACACTTTTTGGACAAGTGTGATATACAGATCGATTTGGAATCACAAGAGCTATCCATGGTACTACTGCGGACCCAGCATCTATTTCCAGTCCGTCACAGTGGGCCTTACATGAAATTTAAAATTTAAGTTAAAAATCTGAATAAATCGGTTCTGAAACACTTTTTGGACAAGTGTGATATACAGATCGATTTGGAATCACAAGAGCTATCCATGATACTACTGTGGACCCAGCATCTATTTCCAGTCCGTCACAGTGGGCCTTACATGAAATTTAAAATTTAAGTTAAAAATCTGAATAAATCGGTTCTGAAACACTTTTTGGACAAGTGTGATATACAGATCGATTTGGAATCACAAGAGCTATCCATGGTACTACTGTGGACCCAGCATCTATTTCCAGTCCGTCACAGTGGGCCTTACATGAAATTTAAAATTTAAGTTAAAAATCTGAATAAATCGGTTCTGAAACACTTTTTGGACAAGTGTGATATACAGATCGATTTGGAATCACAAGAGCTATCCATGGTACTACTGTGGACCCAGCATCTATTTCCAGTCAGCCAGAGTGGGCCTTCTTTTGTCACTCTATGCCCAGTTACAAATGTTCTTAGTAATGCTCATTTTAGGGTCAACTCCAAAACATACCCTGTTGGATGCTCTTGTTTTATTTAAATTATTTTGTTTTTTTTTATTTTTTTCGTCCGATCGGTCAGAAATCGTAAATATATATAAGCATTTTCACTGTTAACCACTTAACATGGCTCTGTTAACTCCATATACCCGCTCTGTTAAAAAGGCGGTTTGTGTCTTGACTAGTTAAATTTTAAAATTTATCTTCACGGACATTCGGTAATAGGGTGGTGAGAAAATATACTTTTATTGAATTGGTAACTTTCACACTCGGATAGAGATGTAGTTTGGGATCCTTAACAAGGGAAAAGTATGGAAAACAAAATAAATTTTTATTTTTTTTGTTATTTTGGTATTGGTTTTAAAAAATTCTAAATACTAAGGAATTATTCAAAATTTAGAAGTATTTGGGGCAATGAAGAGGATGATCGACATATTTTCTTTGGTATCGATTTAAAAGTTAAGTTAGTGATTATTTGTGTTATTTTATTTTTTAGAATTTTTCGACCATAAAATTAATTTTTTTAAAAAATGTTGGTATAAAAATAAAAATTCAGAACTTTTATTAACCACAAACTCTAAAATAAAAAAAAAAAATTCTTTAAAAACTTTCCTTTTTTTCATAGTAGAAATTTAAAAAAAAAAAAAACAAAGAAACTGTTAAAAAAAATTTGGAAGACGCGACCTCTATTTTTTTTTAAATGGTTCTTTTTTCCTTTATTAAAAATAAAAAAAAAAATATTTTTGATAAGCATCAAAGCATAGAACTCTAAAATTGTTTTTCTTTTTTTTCTTAGTATAATAAAAAAAATATTTAAACACAAAAACTGTTAAACATTCTAAATTTCATGGCGGAGGCGCGACCTCTAATTTTTTTTTAATTTTTATTTTTTAATAAAAATAAAAAAAAAAATATTTGAAAAAAACACAAAAACTGCTCAAATTCCAAATTTCAAGGCTGTGGCGCGACTTCTAATTTTTTTTTAAATTTTGTTCTTATTTTTTCTTAATAAAAATAAAAAAAAATATTTAAAAAAAACACAAAAACTGCTCAAATTCCAAATTTCAAGGCTGAGGCGCGACCTCTAAATTTGTTTTTAAATTTTGTTCTTATATTTTGTTAATAAAAATAAAAAAAAAATATTTAAAAAAACAAAAAACTGCTAAAATTCCAAATTTCAAGGTAGCGGCGCCACCTCTAATTTTTTTTTAAATTTTGTTCTTATTTTTTCTTAATAAAAATAAAAAAAAAAACACAAAAACTGCTAAAATTCCCAATTTCAAGGCTGAGGCGCGACCTCTAAATTTTTTTGTAAATTTTGTTCTTATTTTTCCTTAATAAAAATAAAAAAAAAAATATGTTAAAAAACGCAATAACTGCTGAAATTCCAAATTTCAAGGCTCGACCTCTAAATTTTTGTATAAATTCATTTTCTATTTTTCCTTGAATAAAAATAAAAAAAAAAATTCTTAAAGTATTTTTTTTAAAAATATGCTCTTTTTTTCCTCAATTAAAACAAAAAATTGCTAAAATTTTAAGGCTAAGACACGACCTCAAATTGTATTTAAAATTTTTTTCTTTTTTTTTCATTTATTGAGGATCGTAAAGTACATATCTTTCCGAGTCCTGCTTTTTTTCACTCCACCCTAATAGGTTTGCTTTTTCAGGCGTCATTTTCAGTTCCTATCAAGATCATGGCGGCACAGAAGCAAAAAATGTCAGAGATAAATGGATAATAAAACATTTTGTGGGGTTGCCATTAAAGAAGGTGCTGTGAAAATTCTTCATACAGAAATGCCAATTTTCATGAGTAACGAATAGAGAAAGTTAAATTCAAACATAGTGCCGCCTTCTTTGACCAACCTTCCGCTTATCCGCCACACCCATTTCAACCTTTATAAATATTCACCTTCAAATCTAGGTCTATATTCAACATAAACGATGACAATTTGATTGAAACACTCATAAGGAACAACTTTAAATGTTTCGTCAATTAAATAAATCTTTTCCCCTCACCGGAATGTTCACTTCAATTAAAACAGAATAAAATAAACGAAACGAGAAGTCGTTGGCAGAAATGTAAATGTTTAAAAGTGTCCTCTATTTCCACAGATGATTTTGGAGATTTTACAAATACTTTTTGAGCAAAATTTAAAAAAAAGAATAATATTTCATTGTTTAAATTTTGGGTTATTTTGCAATAATCGCCTATTTGGAAAAATCCCCAATTTGTTTTGGGGTATTTTTCATAATGAATCAGCCATACAGTTTCCATCGAATTCCGAAAAATGGTCATACAAATTTTATGATTTTTTTAAACACCTCCAATCAAGACCGTTTAGTAACAGCCAAGTCTCGCAACGTGTACTCAATATTTCTCATGATTTACAAAAGTTTTTATTTTTAATGAAAAAGTTTCATCAAAGAAAATAAATAAATCTATTTTTTCTTATCAGTTCGGGTACGCCAGCAAATGTATGTGTTCAGGAGGGCGTGTTTATGGGGAAAACTATCATTTCCATATGACTTTTTTTTATTGGCAGAACATCTGTATTGAGTTACATCTAGTGTACATTGTGTTGTTTAGTGCCTGCTGTGATTCTATTCAGCCGTAAGAAATAGAGTTACAATACATCACATTCATCTAAAAGGGGGCCTTTGTTAAACTTAACTTTCCGGGTTTGGGCATCGCTCGGTTTGCGAGCATTTGCGATACTCTTCGAATATCCTTCATGAGAAGACTTTTAACAGTCGTAGTTTATAGTTCACATAAGATATAAAACGTACAAAGTTCATCTCATAAAAGGCAATGGTTTACAATGACAACAACAACAACAACGTTAGCATGTATCGTTTTTTTTCTGTCGGAAAAGTAACTGAGCAACTAACAAAACATAGTGAGTGCGTACTGCATACCATTCGACCGTAAAATCAATAAAACTTCTGAATCTCTGTGGTGCAGTTCTTTGTGTTTCAGCTACAAAACCGCAGAGATTGCTGAACGGAACGTTCTTCTTATCCCATTCGAAAGTTTTCAATACGTGCTATTTGTGTGTGTTTTCGGTGCGAGGCAGACGAACGTGATTGCATTTCAGAAAGTGTTGGTGTCAGACTGGAAATTCAATTATGATGTGTCAATACAATGTGGCCATGATATTCCACTCAATTCGATGTGCATAATAGGAATTTTTGTTAAATACAAAAATTCACTTAAATTGTACGTAACCAATTATCCTGTTGAACAAATTTATGAATTTGTCGGTAATCGTGTAACTTTTTGTCGGCGTTGTTGTGCTGATGTTTTGCGGTTTACCAATTTATTTTCGAAGAAGGCTCCTCCTTCAAAAAGATCTTAAGGCTTGACGAAATTGATGGACTTGTAGATACGGTGCTAATAAATTAATTCTTGCAGTCTATGAAACGTGTCAACATTCCCTCTTACGTATCTACAAGAATGAAACTAACAAGTGAGACCATTACTCGACACACTCAAATAAGCAAACTAAACAATGCAGACAAAGTTTTGTAAGGAAGTTCGCTTGCACCGAAACCGGCACCCTGTGGCCCCCTTTTTCTTTGGAGTGACACAGTTAACTTCGTTTAATGTCAAATAAATTGTTGTGTATTCACGGTACGTGCAGTTGGGGACAAGTCAACTATAACACTACTTGTATTGCAAACGAGGACAAGACTTGTTGATTTTTTTCGTTGTTAAATTCTTTCAACATTTCACTCACTTGAACCACAACGGCACTAACGGTTGCTTTTGAACATTTTGCCACATTAACAGAGCAAAGTGCACTTCATCACTTCTGGATAAGTTTGCAACGTATTTAATAGCTTTCCATGGAGCCGTTAAAAGATGCCTTTGAAGTTGGAAAATTTAATTTACCAGTTTTCGACGATAGCACACATTCTATAAAAGAGGCACGCACAACTTACAATTTGGAATTTTCAGATATCCCAAAAACTATTCTGCAGCTACAAGATGAAGAAAGACATAACTGGTGTTGACAAAAATCCAGCCATTAAGAATGTTATCTCATTAGTCCTGCAGATATGTGTATGCTGAACCGTTTTAACAAGTAAACTCGAAAATAAGAATTTTCGTGTTGCATCTGTTTTGTAGAACGTGTCCGCTATGATGGCTTTTGAGTATAGGGTTTTCCGTTCATACAGGGTTCTCCAAAAAGAGTTGTTATTTTGGTATTCAAAGAAAAAATGAATTTTTGAGATAATTTATCGGATGTTTATTTCATAATAAAGACGAGGGTATGCCGTTAATAATGAAAAAAAACATCAGCCAAATGGCCACCACGACCACGCTTACAGGACCATATCCTTTTCATGAAATTTTCCCATTACCAAATCGCAAAGTGGCTGACCTATGTCCTCGATAGTATCACGAATTCTATATTTGAGGTCTTGAATCGACGCTGGGCTATTGGCGTAGACCTTATCTTTCACATGGCCCCAAAGGAAGAAGTCGCAAGGTGTGAAATCATAAGATCTCGGTGGCCAAATTGTGATCACCTCTTCGAGAGATAACACGCTCCGGAAACTTTTAAAAGTTGCGAACTGTGACTTCATGATTTGTTGAAGCGTGTTTCTACTTGTCAAATGTCAAAGAATAAGTGCTTCAAAAGTGACAGCTACCGAAATACCGGGTGATGCTGATTAATTCAGAATTGTAAATTGATTTTCCATTTTTTTAGTCGGTTTTTCCAATAGGACTGAGTCGTACTGAGACTGATCTTAATCGGAATGAGACTGGTCTCAATCGGAATGAGACTGGTCTCAATGGTACCGACACTGAGACTCTTCTCAATTCTACTGAGACTCGTCTCAATTCTACTGAGACTCGTCTCAATTCTACTGAGACTCGTCTCAATTCTACTGAGACTCGTCTCAATTCTACTGAGACTCGTATCAATTCTACTGAGACTCGTCTCAATTCTACTGAGACTCGTCTCAATTCTACTTAGACTCGTCTCCATTCTACTGAGACTCGTCCCAATTCTACTGAGACTCGTCTCAATTCTACTTAGACTCGTCTCCAGTCTACTGAGACTCGTCTCAAGTCTACTGAGACTCGCCTGAAGTCTACTGAGACTCGTCTCAATTCTACTGAGACTCGTCTCAATTCTACTGAGACTCGTCTCAATTCTACTGAGACTCGTCTCAATTCTACTGAGACTCGTCTCAATTCTACTGAGACTCGTCTCAATTCTACTGAGACTATCTCAATTCTACTTAGACTCGTCTCCAGTCTACTGAGACTCGTCTCAAGTCTACTGAGACTCGTCTGAAGTCTACTGAGACTCGTCTCAATTCTACTGAGACTCGTCTCAATTCTACTGAGACTCGTCTCAATTCTACTGAGACTCGTCCCAGTTCTACTGAGACTCGTCTCAATTCTACTGAGACACGTCTCAATTCTACTGAGACTCGTCTCAATTCTACTGGGACTCGTCTCAATTTTACTGAGACTCGTCTCAAGTCTACTGGGACTCGTCTCAATTCTACTGGGACTCGTCTCAATTCTACTGAGACTCGTCTCAATTCTACTGAGACTCGTCTCAATTCTACTGAGACTCGTCTCAATTCTACTGAGACTCGTCTCAATTCTACTGACACTCGTCTCAATTCTACTAGGACTCGTTTTCAATTCCACTCCTACTGACACTAGTCTCAATTACCCAGACTCGTCTTTATTCTGGAGAGACATGTCTCAACCCTACTGAGACTCGTCTCAATCGTACTTCTCCGTTTAAAATAAAATTTCACAGAAATAGAGCTAAAGCCTAATTTCTGACTCTGTGATATATCAACTCAGAATGGTATCCACCTTGTGGAGTTCATAATTTCTGAGAAATGTCTTTTTTACTTTTTAAAAAGAAATCGAATAAGCAAAACATTGTTTTTGTGATATTTCATTTAACTCAGCTAAGC
>OY282513.1:22275847-22352791 GCA_958296145.1 Hydrotaea cyrtoneurina
TAACAAACTTTTCCACAAATAAGCACTTGGTTTGTCCAAAAGGCAGATTTATAATGTTATTGATTGCAGAAACAGTTTATTGAAGTACAAATACTTCTTACAATTGGAATCTGTGCCAAATAAAAACATTGGCAAACACAAGATTCGTCTCCGCGTAACAACAGCTATAAAAAGAATATCATTTCATTCAACTTTTATACTTCGATGTTAGACTTTTGTCTTGGCAAATATTTGCAATTTAAAAGTTTTCTTATTAAATGATTATGCGGCATATGGCAAATATTGGATACAATCACATTGTTAGAAATCGCTTCAGTTTAAGATTACAGCAAATAGAGACGGATATGAGGCATATCCTCAGCGATCCACCAAGGGGGTGAAACAAAAAACAAACCAAATTAAATACCCTACCCCAAACTATTCAGCTGCGTGGGTTTGAAATGATATCAGAAATGTAAGTTTCGAATTTATTTCACAATTTCCCGGCAACACCCACAGATGTTGCCAAACTGCTGATTAGTTGAACGAATATTTGTTCGAAACATCCCAGGGTAAAATGGTGAATTCAATTATGTTACACATAATGGATAAATTATGAGAATAGTAAAGCGAATTCATTACACAAATATTTCGGTGTGATTGTGTGTATGAAAACAAGTTTCAACAAACTGAAACTATTTGGAAAAGCACCCAAAATACCGATTGTTATAAGCGCCAAGCTTGTGCCACGTCATGTATCTAAAAAATATAGTAGTGTGGGCAGTAGTCAGTCGGGCGAATCATCAGAGAGAATATTCATAAAGCACTGTAGGTATCGAGACGCTGCCGACCACAAGTTTCTTTCTTAAGATCCACTTGGAGGTTTATTTTTGAATTTTTTGTTATGTTTGACAGATGTTTTATAAATCTTGATAGAAAGTCAGTATGATATCTCCGTGGAAGAAATGAAGCTCATGAACAAAGTGGGGAAATAATGCAAACGAATTTCTGTGCTGTGTAGCCGAAACATTCAGGGATTCAGTCCTTCAACACGCCACAAATCACAACAAATAAACATTTCACGCACCAGCCTAATGCGAATGTTGAACAAAGACCTAGCATCATTCTCTTACAAAGCCCAATTGACGTTTACCGAAAAAGATATAAAAAAAACAATGCAGTTAAAGGTCAAGTCTTATTTTTAGCGTATTATTTTAAACTAGTAAGTTGTAATGCGCCTATGGCGCCCGTTGAAATATGGAAAAAAAAATTTTTGTTGAAAAAAAATTTTTTTGGAAAAAAAATATTTTGCTGAAAAAAAAATTTTGTCGAAAAAAAAAAAACTTTGTTGAAAAAAAAAATTTGTAAAAACAAAATTTTGTAAAAAAAAAATTTTAGTAAAAAAAAAATTGTTTGTTGAAAAAAAAAATTTGGAAAAAAAAAATTTTTGTAAAAAAAAAAAATTTTGTAAAAAAAAAAATTTGGAAAACAAAATTTTGGGAAAAAAAAATTGGGGAAATCACAATTTCTGTACAAAGAAAAATATTATTTTTTTATTATTATTATTTATAGAAAATTATAGAATGCCTATTTAAATTCCTACGTACTGCGTGACAGAGTCAGTGAATCAGTGTCGAGGGTAAATATATATTAAAGAAGATTATTTACGTTCTCATTTCCCATTATCTGTCAGAAAGCCACAACCTTCCTGGAAGGTCGTACCTTCTTACTTTACCCTATACTTTACCATAGGTATTTCTAAAAGATTCCACTGCATCATTTTGCAACTTTAGCAAAACTTTACGTTCAAGTTGGTCAAGTTTATTGCCTTTTTCCTAAAACACTTAAATTCTCAAATCGAATACATTCGAAAGTTCAAACTATTCCCATAAACTGGAGAATTTGTTAGAGTTCTTTATTTGGTGTAAAAATTTTAAACAATTGCGATTATTACAAAGTGTTTCCGAGTGTAAATAGGCAGAAACGAAAAAATATGCCTCTGCCCATTTCATTACATGCACGTCCACAGCAGTTGGTCGTAATACAACACAACAATAACTTGCTCAGTGGTGCATGCCACACAAAGTGGTTACCAAAACCATGAGGACGACAGACATAAAATATAAATGTGGTTAGACGCCACGTAATGTAACAATTACATGACGTATGCCAACATGCTACCACTTGTTGCAGCCTTGTACTCCTGTTGAATGTGGTTACTGAACTAGACATCGTAACCCTGACGTGGAAGCGTGTCTGTGAAAGTACGTGATAACCTTGACGTTCAATTAGACTAGGTAACGCCATGGGATACAAAACAAAAAGTGGTTATGGATTTATGACAAAAAAAAAATCATATGATACGGGTTTTGGCAAGTTGATGCACAATTCGTTACATTTATTAGGCCGAACGAAAGGAGCATTTGTCTGTAAAATATTCCTCTCCACAATTATTTTCTCAATGATATTGTGTTTGTTTGTTTGATTTCTTTGCAGGTGACTGGAGATTAACCGGGTGAGTACATATTTTACCATACGCGATATTTTCTACTTTTATAATTATTATACAAATTAAACTTATATTATATTTAATTATTGTAATAATATTTCAAAGGATATGAAATCTTGACCAACATTTGTCTTTCAGTCTCAACAAAAGCTGACAAATAGTTGGCAATTATGCTCTTTAATGTTTAACTGAACTAAGGAAATTAGAACGCACGACAATGTCGCATTAATGCGTATACAAATCTGATTAACAAATTTGTTTCTAATATTATTTTGACAAATAAAGAAATAATAAGCTTGGGCTTCATTCCAAAGTATGCTAAGACTAAAAATTAAATTTTACAGAAGACGCATTCAAAGTTTGATTTGAATTTCTCAATGACCGTATGTGATAGGAGCTCGATTTTTTCCGAATTTTTATCAGAATTATCTTAGTAGTTTTTTAGTGTGTACGAATTAAAAATGTTGCTCTGTTCCATTAAGTAGACTTAGAAAGTATGTCCAAAATAATTATCAATCCTAAGTGCTACTTGGCCGTACCGGAATTGGATTTTCTTAGACTTTAGTCATATGCTAAGTACAATTCTAAGCATAACTTTTAATAGGACTATCGGATAAATTCAAGATTTTCACAGGATTTAAGTTGAAATTATCCGAATTCAAAGAAATAATTTCCCTAAAAACATGCTAAGTCGACTTAGCATACTCTGAAATGAAACTCTGAACATAAAACGGATGTAATGAAAATTAATATTTACTCCCAAAATTTACTATAGAGGAACTGTGCTCGGAATTTTTTTTTTAATTCGAACAATTTAGTCCGAAATTTTTTTGACAGAAAATTTACCCCGAAATTTTTTATAGAGAATATTAACATGTATTCCGAATATTTCTTATACACAAAATTTACTCCCAATTTTTTTGGACATGTTTTCTCCAAAAAATATAAAATAAATTTATTTTGGTATTTTAATAGTAAATGTTTACTCCGATATTTTTATAGAGGACATTTTCTCCGAAATTTGTTATGAAGGAAATTTCCTCTAAAAGTTTTTATAGAGAACATGTACTCCAAAATTTTTGATAGAAAAAATTATCTTCGAAATTTTTTATTGAGAAAATTGTATCCTAATTTTTTTTATAAAGAAAATTTACTCCGAAAATTTTTAGAGAACAAATTTTTTTGGAGTAATTATACTTCAAAAACTTTACATGTAAAAATTTACTTCGATAGTTTAATAGAGAAAATTTACTGCGAAATTTGTTATAGTGGAAATTTACTACACAGAAAATTTACTCCAATGTTTTTTATAGAGGAAATTTACTCTGAACATTTTTATAGAGATTTTTATTTTTTATAGAGGAAATTTACTTCCAAATTTTTTATATATGGACATTTGCTCGAAATTTTTTCAGATAATTTACTCAGAAAAAATGTTTTCCCGAATATTTTTTTTATAGAAAATTTCTTCTGAAATTTATTTTTTTTATACTCCGAAATTTTTTTAGATAAAATTTACTCCGAAATTTGTTATTGAAAAAATTAACTCCGATTTTTTTAAGAAAAACTTTACATCGAAATTTATTCCGAAATTTTTTTATGTAGAAAATTACTGCTGAAATTTTTATTTTTTATACTCCGAAATTTTTTAGATAAAATTTACTCAGAAATTTTTTATACAAAAAAATTATCCCGATTTTTTTAAGAAAAAATATACACCGAAGTTTATTTCGAAAATTTTTTATATAGAAAATTTCGATTTATTTCCGAAATTTATATTTTTTTTACTACGAAATTTTTTTTAAATAGAATTTACTCAGAAATTTTTTATAGAAAAAATTAACTCCAATTTTTTTATTAAAAAAGATAACACCGAAATTTATTAAGAACATTTTTTCCGAAAATTTTTTATATAGAAAATTTCTTCCGAAAATTTTTTACATAGAAAATTTCTTCCGAAAATTTTTTATATAGAAAATTTCTTCCGAAAATTGTTTACATAGAAAATTTATTCCAAAAATTTTTTATATAGAAATTTACTTTGAAATTCTTTTATAGGGACAATTTACAATCTATATAAAAAATTTCGGAGTAAATTTTTTATATAGAAAATTTACTACGACATTTTTTGTATAGAAAATTTATTCCGAAAATTTTTATATAGAAAATTTCTTCCGAAAATTGTTTATGTAGAAAATTTACTACGAAATAGTGAAAATTTACTACGACATTTTTTATGGAGAAAATTTATTCCGAACATTTCTTATAGAAAATTTTTATAGAGAAAATTGACCGAAAACATTACTCTGAAATTATTGTCGAATTTTTAAAAATTAAAAAAAACAAGTGGACAAATAGTAAGTTCGGCCGGGCCGAATCTTATATACCCTCCATCATGGATCCTTAAAAAGTCAATAAATAAGAAAACCAGTGAAAAAGTTGCAGTCGGGTAAACCGACTTATATATACCCTCACCCTCATTAAAAACATACAAGTCTTATATTTCAAAGTATCGGAAAGTTAAATGTGTGAGTAGCTACCATCATTTGATGTAACATCTGATGAAAAGTCATAATAGCAACCTAGAATACCGAATGTTTTAGAAAAATATGATACTATGAACATGATTTTACAAAAAGGACGGAATATAAAGCAGAGTTTTTACTAGAAAATTGTATGTAGTTAAAGCTTTACTAAATATAGAGTTTCGGAAAGAATCGTTGATCGAGTTTATATAATTACACGATTTCTAAAGTGGGTGCAATGGTACATTTGTATGGGAGGTACCAGAAAAGGAGTTGCCAGACTGCCAAGTTTTTGTCCAAAACTTAGTCCAGTTATACCATTACTAAATACGGAATTTGGGCAGATCGCGTTGGTCGTATTGAAAGTATTACACGGTTTATAATGGGTGGAATGGTAAATTTGTATGACAGGTACCAGAAGGGGAGTTGCCAGACTTCCAAGTTTTTGTCTAAAAATTTGTCTAGCTATACTTTTACTAAATACAAAATTTGGGCAAAATGTTGTTGGGCATATTGGTGTTATTACACGATTTCTAAGGCAGGCGGGATGGTACATTCGTATGGGAGGTACCAGAAGAGGAGTTGCCAGACAGCCAAGATTTTGTCGGAAACTTTGTCCGGTTATACCTTTACTAACTACGGATTTTGGACAAGATCGAACTTGCAAGTGTTGATATTATTACACGATTTATAAAGTGGGCGAAATAGCAGATTTGTATGGGAGGTACCCGAAGGAGTGTTGCCAGACTGCCAACTTTTTGTCCAGAACTTAGTCTAACTCTACTTTTACTAAATACAAAATTTGGGCAAGATCGCGTTGGGCATATTGGTGTTATTACACGATTTCTAAGGTAGGCGGGATGGCACATTTGTATGGCATGTACCAGAAGGGGAGTTGCCAGACTGCCAACTTTTTGTCCAAAACTTAGTCTAACTCTACTTTTACTAAATACAAAATTTGGGCAAGATCGCGTTGGGCATATTGGTGTTATTACACGATTTCTAAGGTAGGCGGGATGGCACATTTGTATGGCATGTACCAGAAGGGGAGTTGCCAGACTGCCAACTTTTTGTCCAAAACTTAGTCTAACTCTACTTTTACTAAATACAAAATTTGGGGAAGATCCAACTAGGCGTGTTGATATTATTACACGATTTCTAAAGTGGGCGAAATAGCAGATTTGTATGGGAGGTACCCGAAGGGGTGTGGCCATATAGCCCATTTGCTATCCCATAAGCAGTTTTGGGAAAATATTAAGCCATGCCAAATTTCAGAGTGATTGCTTAACTCTTTCGAAAGTTATCGTGCGTACCAGCAGGACAGACGGACGGACAGACGGACATGGCTCAAACGATTCAGAAAGTCATAAAACGAATTTGGTTCAAAGACACCTGGGGTCTAATGTGGATATTTGTATGTGTTACACTTTTGAGCCGTATCAAATGATATATACCCTCCCACCGTAGGGTGAGGGTATAACTAACTGAGTTTTTGGGCCGCTCGTGACCCGATAGTCCCAGGAACCCGATCACAAATTTTATCCAAATCATGAAAATAAATGCATATTTGGGTTCGCGAGAAAATTTCGTTGCATTTCGATACCCATATGTCCATGTTTGTCAAGGGACGGTTTTTGGGACGCTGGTGACCCGATAGTCCCAGAAACTAGATCAAAAAATTTAGTAAAATCGTGAAAATAAAGGCATATTTGGGTTCGTGAGTAAATTTCGTTGCACTTCGATACCCATATGCGCATGTTTATCATGGGCCCTTTTTTGGGCCCCAAGGGTCCACGGAACCCATGAGCACGCCCATTTTTGGGATTTTTTCCCCATCTATAAATTATATAAACTTAGAACTTAGATGTAGTGAAAAAAATATTTGAAAAATTTGATTATGGCCGGAATATATTTAGTCCCGTAAAGGAGAACTTTTCCCCCTTTGGTCCGATATGGCCCATTCTCGAACTTAACCTGCTTATGGGCAAAAAACATCTTCCTACAAAATTTCAGCTTTTTAGGGTTAGTCGTTCGCGCTCTATCGTGATTTCAACAGACAACAGACGGACGGACGGACGGACAGACGGACAGACGGACATCGCTAGAATGTCTTAGAATGTTACACTGACCAATAATATATATACTTTATAGGGTCGCAGATCACTCTTTCGAGGTGTTGCAAACGGAATGACAAACTTAGTATATACTCCATCCTATGATGGAGTGTATAAAAACTTACCGAGAAATGTGCCACTGATCTGGGGAATTTCTAATTTTTTCACACACAACACATGCTCACTATTGCACGGTGTTACAAACGGAAGGACACACTTAATATAACCTCCATCCTATGGTTGAAAAAAAAAAATCCACTCTTCCCTACGGTTGGGATTAGAACTAGTAATACTCACAAAATTCAACCAACCACAGAAAAAAAAGTTTTGCAAAACAAAAAGTTCAACTCGTTTGTGGTTTTATGTGGTTTTTTTGATGAATTTATTTCAAAAAGTTTCGGGTGCTAAAGACTTCCTGTTATCGACGGGATTTATGGCTAGAATGGATAAAATGGAAGTTAAATCTTCAGCATATGAGGAAATAACAACAACAACAAACTTTCGAAAAGTAGAACAATAAACTTTCCAATTAAAATAGAATGGAACCTTAAGCGACAAATAAAGTATAAAGTCAGACGTTTTAATTTAAATTAAAAAATTTTGTGGCCATGATATTTCAACAGCTTCAGATTAAACGATTTTGTGGTTTACTTACAACGTAATTATAACTTTGGTGTGACTCCACATTGAAGGCGGATTTGGTGCTTGGTGTCAGGAAGAAACTCTGGGCAAAATAAGAAGCAAAATCGCCTTGGCATCAAATTTCTGTTGACAACACATAAAGCACATGAGTATAGGCGGTCTTTGACCGGCATTAGAGAAACTCTGAGTGGCCGTTCCCAACCGTCCTTAGAGAGTCGGCGTCCCTAAAGAATTAAGGCCCGGTGTTGATTCCTGCCGGAGCAGGGCAAGTGCAGAGAATGTATTTTATGGACTCCTTCTCCTTATTGCATGCCTTTCAATCAGACAGTGTCCCATCATGACAGACATACGATGATATTAAATCGATTAAACACTGGTTTGCTAAATGGAACAGAATTGTATTTCATATAATTTGGAAGTTACAAAGGCTAATACGCCATATCGTTTACCACCATTTGGTACAAGCGAAACATGCGACCACACGTTCTGTTCATATTCGTGTGCATGCCGGAGGAAATGTCTCCTATATAATTAATTGAGTACTCATAACGTGTTGTTCATGCCAACGCCACCTTGCAATGTAAAAACTGACATGCGATTTAAACATTTTTTTAGGATATTTAATTTCCGTTTGTTAGACCACTTAAAATAAATTGTCTTGATTTATTTATAGACTAAATTTAAAGCGAACAGTAGAAGTACTGCCATTACTATAATTCCATTAACCTTAATCGCTAACATGTCACGAGAGCAAGAATACAAGTTTTATAATTAGCATACAAATGAGTTCTGAAAACGTAACGTGCACGAAATGCTTAAAATCTTAAAGAATTATAACTTTGGAACATTAGGGGAGGCAAACCAAAAAAAAACTATTTAAAATCGTTATTTTTAGTGAACATCTTTACAGATTACCTTGCCACATCAGACTGGGTCACATGTGTCTGCATCTGTGTATAATAATCTACTGTAGGCATCACCAGTGAGCCCTTCATCATAGCTGAAAACCAGACAGGTGTTGAAGTTGTTGATTTTTTGCTGCAGGACTTATTTCACTTTAAGCTTGCACTTGTATAGATACAAGTAATCCAGTAACAAACTAGACGTATTGTCAAATTCTTTTTGATTTAAGTGAGTGTTTCGGTTTGGAGAACAAAATCGGTGTCTTACAAGCACTCAACGCGTACAGAGTTTTATTTCTGATATTACGTCTTTATATTTTGGCCTTCGATCTGATCCTCTTTACAGTTGGTCCTTCGAACCGGATCTTCTTTACAACGACGTAGAAAATACTTTTTGTTATGTATAAAATATGAAAATGAGGTTTTTTTGAATTTCAATATAAGCGAAATATCAAATGTGATCAAAATTTGTTCCAACAATATTTTAAGTGACATCTTTTCTCAAAATATCATAAGCCCACGAACACAAAGATCTACTATTATTAATTAATATTAAACATAGGAAATCTTAAACATTCTGTTTATTGAACAATCAAATAGTTCTGCTAGTTGGATTTCTACCTTGAATGCCATGCAGAGACTTATGTGCTCTTTGTGTTCTTGAAATAGTTACTTTGAAAAGCTTCCATTTAATTTACTTTATTGCTCTTCTGCAACACAGCACAAGGAATGTAATTAGTTAGAACACAATCATTGTTCAAGTAAATGCTTTACTTTGCCACCCTCACTTACCGTTGATTACGAAAATGAACAACTAAATGTTTGTGCAGAGTACACGAATGCGAAAATTTCGAATTTTTAAAGAAATAAACTCATTTTAGACTCTATCTATGTACACATAATAATACAACAACTCTCTGCTAACATTAAAGTATGAGCGTTCAGGCAAAATTAAACGTTGGAAATCTTTTAAACCTTTGCATGATTGACATTTGGTTACCGATAACACCTGGAATTTTGCAATAAACTCTGTGACGGGTAAATCGCTGTATGCGAACTTATTTTTAGATCCTTCACGCGTATCACGCACACAATCAATAAATTGTATTCAAACGTCAATATCAACGTTAATGAGATGTATGAACATTCGCACTTCACAAGTCAGGAAAAAGTGGCATGAACAAATTAAATTTAATATTTAATATTCAAATGAAAAATTTGTATGAATCTGTTGTGCATGAAAACCATCACTGTTTATTTATAGAATTGCTTTCGGTTTGTTTGCTGGCATTTTTTTTAGCTGAAAAGCAAAGAAGAACAAGGAGAAGTAAACGAAAACGAAGAAGTCATATCGATGAAACAAAGGCGCATCCTTACACTTGATTGCCATTTATGATAATTTGTTCGCTGATTGTGAGTTTTATTTTTGTGTTCGTTTTTTTTTTGTTGTGCACAAACGTAACAGTCAGAGAAAACAATCAGTGATATTGTTATTTATGCCTGTTGTTATGCCTGTAAGTATGAATTTGCGTATTTTTTTACAACAAAAAAAAAGAATATCATATTATGACAATCAAAAACTGATATGATGATTTTAATATCCAGCCTGCAGGAGAGGGCACAGGGAGATTGTTTAAAGAATATAATAAAATAAATATTTAAAGATGCAGAAGAACGAATTTTCTCTGTAGTGCGTCACAACCATTTGACAGTGAATGGATGAGAAACCCTAGATAGCCGAGTGTTCCGGCTAAATGTTCTAACTTCAGGGACCAGACGACGGATATCTGCTGAACAGACACCGTTAAAATATCTATAGAACAGCGATACTCAACCCACATTCCGGCGATGCTGTAGGAAGACAATAGAGTTGGATACCCTACCATCCCCTATCATCATCACCGCTCTCCTCTGTACACGGTCCTGAAGCTTCAAAGATGTTAATAGAGCCCCTACCCATATATGCGAGTTGTATTCCATTTTAGGCCGGATGTAGGTGGTGTAAATATTTACGAGATCAGATGGAGTGAAGTAGGCTCTACCATTTAGTAGGATTTTGTTCGTCTGGAATGTGTACAGTTCAGTACTCTGTTCCGTGTGGTCTGACACACAGATAAGGCGAATGTGGAACAGCAGAACTATTCCGTGGAGAGATGTGCGGCAGTCTATAGGTGAAGTTATGTTCAGTACGACAATATCAGAGATTAATCGATGGTTAAAATATGTTGTCCAGTTCAGTAAGTCTACAAATTATGTCGACCACAGCTCACTGACAGTTAACCGTCTGTTGGAATGTCAAGGGAGATACATAAGTAAATCAACTTCAAGAAACGGTAAGAAGAAAATAGATTGATTGCACTGATGAACTCTATTAACAAATAAATGCCAAGTTTTGTAGATATTGAGAATTCTGCATTGACAATTGCAAACCATTTTACAGATTTATGAATACGCCCCGGCAATATTTAAATCATACAGCCTTTAATTGATTATTATTGACTCAGTTCAAAATGGAAATTTTTAACAGAAATTAGAAAGCACATTCTCTTTGACTTCTGCAGTATTTCATTAAACTGCACGTGGTATACACTTTCGGCAAACTGTAGATTAAACTGTAGATTTTAAAATTGTTTGATTTTTGGGTCACCCATAAATAGGGAAATGCGTATGTTCGCCAGCATGATGTCATCTCATATTTCTTACATTAAACTTTGAAAAACAATTCTTTTGTCAAATGTGTGAGTTAATCGACCCCCTAGAAAACACCCTTTTTTTTGGTAAAATTCTACAACTGAGTACTCAATGGTTTAATGGATGGTTTGTATTGAAATACACACAAAGAATCACATGCATTGCTCGTTACAGATATTGACCATAACAATCAAACAGGATTTATGTGCAATACCGAATGTTTTTATTGTCTTTGGTACGAACAAAATGTCATGTTAGCCTGGAACAGTGGCGGAATAGTATTTTGGGATTCTCTAACAACTGACTCGAGAAGGTCAGAGAGGAATATAAGGCTGTCGTGAACGAATCATGAATCTAACAAAATACAGAGATTAATTACTAATCTCTCTAGGCGCCCCTAGGTGCGATGGAGTTGTGATTTCGCACAGAAGGCTTTGTTCTGTCGCTGCCACAAATCTAGACATATGGTCTGTGTCACCCGGTTTTTCCTTGGACCAAAATTAGAATATGAATGTACTTTGTATTGTAATTAATTAAAAAAAATAATAATAAAATAAAAATAGAAAATAAAAAATAAAAAATAAATAATAAATAATAAATAATAAAAAATAAAAAATAAAAAATAAAAAATAAAAAATAAAAAATAAAAAATAAAAAATAAAAAATAAAAAATAAAAAATAAAAAATAAAAAATAAAAAATAAAAAATAAAAAATAAAAAATAAAAAATAAAAAATAAAAAATAAAAAATAAAAAATAAAAAATAAAAAATAAAAAATAAACAAGTGGACAAATAGTAAGTTCGGCCGGGCCGAATCTTATATACCCTCCATCATGGATCCTTAAAAAGTCAATAAATAAGAAAACCAGTGAAAAAGTTGCAGTCGGGTAAACCGACTTATATATACCCTCACCCTCATTAAAAACATACAAGTCTCATATTTCAAAGTATCGGAAAGTTAAATGTGTGAGTAGCTACCATCATTTGATGTAACATCTGATGAAAAGTCATAATAGCAACCTAGAATACCGAATGTTTTAGAAAAATATTGTATTACATGATTTTACAAAAAGGACGGAATATAAAGCAGAGTTTTTACTAGAAAATTGTATGTAGTTAAAGCTTTACTAAATATAGAGTTTCGGAAAGAATCGTTGATCGAGTTTATATAATTACACGATTTCTAAAGTGGGTGCAATGGTACATTTGTATGGAAGGTACCAGAAAAGGAGTTGCCAGACTGCCAAGTTTTTGTCCAAAACTTAGTCCAGTTATACCATTACGAAATATGGAATTTGGGCAGATCGCGTTGGTCGAATTGAAAGTATTACACGGTTTATAATGGGTGGAATGGTAAATTTGTATGACAGGTACCAGAAGGGGAGTTGCCAGACTTCCAAGTTTTTGTCAAAAAATTTGTCTAGCTATACTTTTACTAAATACAAAATTTGGGCAAAATGTCGTTGGGCATATTGGTGTTATTACACGATTTCTAAGGCAGGCGGGATGGTACATTCGTATGGGAGGTACCTGAAGAGGAGTTGCCAGACAGCCAAGATTTTGTCGGAAACTTTGTCCGGTTATACCTTTACTAACTACGGATTTTGGACAAGATCGAACTTGCAAGTGTTGATATTATTACACGATTTATAAAGTGGGCGAAATAGCAGATTTGTATGGGAGGTACCCGAAGGAGAGTTGCCAGACTGCCAATTTTTTGTCCAAAACTTAGTCTAACTCTACTTTTACTAAATACAAAATTTGGGCAAGATCGCGGTGGGCATATTGGTGTTATTACACGATTTCTAAGGTAGGCGGGATGGCACATTTGTATGGCATGTACCAGAAGGGGAGTTGCCAGACTGCCAACTTTTTGTCCAAAACTTAGTCTAACTCTACTTTTACTAAATACAAAATTTGGGCAAGATCGCGGTGGGCATATTGGTGTTATTACACGATTTCTAAGGTAGGCGGGATGGCACATTTGTATGGCATGTACCAGAAGGGGAGTTGCCAGACTGCCAACTTTTTGTCCAAAACTTAGTCTAACTCTACTTTTACTAAATACAAAATTTGGGGAAGATCCAACTAGGCGTGTTGATATTATTACACGATTTCTAAAGTGGGCGAAATAGCAGATTTGTATGGGAGGTACCCGAAGGGGTGTGGCCATATAGCCCATTTGCTATCCCATAAGCAGTTTTGGGAAAATATTAAGCCATGCCAAATTTCAGAGTGATTGCTTAACTCTTTCGAAAGTTATCGTGCGTACCAGCAGGACAGACGGACGGACAGACGGACATGGCTCAAACGATTCAGAAAGTCATAAAACGAATTTGGTTCAAAGACACCTGGGGTCTAATGTGGATATGTCTATGTGTTACACTTTTGAGCCGTATCAAATGATATATACCCTCCCACCGTAGGGTGAGGGTATAACTAACTGAGTTTTTGGGCCGCTCGTGACCCGATAGTCCCAGGAACCCGATCACAAATTTTATCCAAATCATGAAAATAAATGCATATTTGGGTTCGCGAGAAAATTTCGTTGCATTTCGATACCCATATGTCCATGTTTGTCAAGGGACGGTTTTTGGGCCGCTGGTGACCCGATAGTCCCAGAAACCGGATCAACAAATTTAGGCAAATCATGAAAATAAAGGCATATTTGGGTTCGTGAGTAAATTTCGTTGCACTTCGATACCCATATGCGCATGTTTATCATGGGCCCTTTTTTGGGCCCCAAGGGTCCACGGAACCCATGAGCACGCCCATTTTTGGGATTTTTTCCCCATCTATAAATTATATAAACTTAGAACTTAGATGTAGTGAAAAAAAATATTTGAAAAATTTGATTATGGCCGGAATATATTTAGTCCCGTAAAGGGGAACTTTTTCCCCTTTGGTCCGATATGGCCCATTCTCGAACTTAACCTGCTTATGGGCAAAAAACATCTTCCTACAAAATTTCAGCTTTTTAGCGTTGGTCGTTCGCACTCTATCGTGATTTCAACAGACAACAGACGGACGGACGGACGGACGGACGGACGGACAGACGGACATCGCTAGAATGTCTTAGAATGTTACACTGACCGATAATATATATACTTTATAGGGTCGCAGATCACTCTTTCGAGGTGTTGCAAACGGAATGACAAACTTAGTATATACTCCATCCTATGATGGAGTGTATAATAAAAAATAAAAAATAAAAAATAAAAAATAAAAAATAAAAAATAAAAAATAAAAAATAAAAAATAAAAAATAAAAAATAAAAAATAAAAAATAAAAAATAAAAAATAAAAAATAAAAAATAAAAAATAAAAAATAAAAAATAAAAAATAAAAAATAAAAAATAAAAAATAAAAAATAAAAAATAAAAAATAAAAAATAAAAAATAAAAAATAAAAAATAAAAAATAAAAAATAAAAAATAAAAAATAAAAAATAAAAAATAAAAAATAAAAAATAAAAAATAAAAAATAAAAAATAAAAAATAAAAAATAAAAAATAAAAAATAAAAAATAAAAAATAAAAAATAAAAAATAAAAAATAAAAAATAAAAAATAAAAAATAAAAAATAAAAAATAAAAAATAAAAAATAAAAAATAAAAAATAAAAAATAAAAAATAAAAAATAAAAAATAAAAAATAAAAAATAAAAAATAAAAAATAAAAAATAAAAAATAAAAAATAAAAAATAAAAAATAAAAAATAAAAAATAAAAAATAAAAAATAGAAAATAAAAAATAAAAAATAAAAATTGCTTACTGTGCTTTCTTACGGACGCTCAGTAGCTGAGCGACGAACGGTTCTGTTCGCATCGAGCGGTCAGTAAGAAACCGACTCGTGTGTTATGTTTAACCCGAAACACGAGAGCGAGAACACGAACGAAAAAGTGGGTTGCTGTTCGGACACTAAGTGATTCCTTTTCTTTTTTTTCGGTCTTTTTAGAGAGCAGATCTCATTTTCTTAGACATTTACAATGATCACAGGACGATTATTAATTACAAAACACATGGATATATGACATTAAAAATTACATTTTAAACAAAAACTTTTTTTTAATCAAATTTTTGAACACTGTTTCGAATGCTTCCCCCATGTTTCCATCTTGATTATGGAGAATTTGTTTCAAAATAAATTTAAACACTCAGACGTTGAACATATGGTGTTTTATTTAACTATAATTGTTCGTTGTCCTCCAGTTTATCTAAAATTTGTCAGTCACTAAAATATATACTGCTAAAAAAATATAAACTGAAACAATCGAAGCAAGTATCAAACCACATTTCTGTCCTCTCTCCTTCTCTGCATTTATAGGGGGCATCACCTGAGTGTTAGCCAAAAAAAAAAAATTCAAAGTCTCAGTCTTCCCTGTATGCACTTTCCGCCTAACATCTTTCTAACCTAGTTCATTCGACCGACTTTAGCCAACTTTGCTGGCGCGGTATATTGTTTGACTTAACTACTCTCATGTAGTCCTCTTTAAAACAGGACGGGCAATAGGTGTCTCGAGTGATTTTTTTTTTCTACAAAATCCTCAGCAGCGCTTTATTTGCTTTCCCAAGTATCTATGTTTGGGGATCTTAAAAAGGCACGGGTAAAATTACACAGTACAACACATGATTTGCCAACTCAATTCTGAGAACAGTATGTGAAATTATACCCAAAAAGAATAATTTCTGCATCATTCGTTTTGTCTTCTTACCTGCCGAAATATTTTTAATATCGATTTGAAGTTGATTGAAGCATCAACTTCTGCAAGCATGGATATTGCCAATAATTGAAAAAATGTTCTGAATTTTGTTTTTATGCATATTATAATTGCGTATTAATTGCATATTATTTTATTTTCATAAAGTTTTTATAAATTAATTTTTTTTTTGCCAATAATTGAAAAAATGTTCTGAATTTTGTTTTTATGCATATTATAATTGCGTATTAATTGCATATTATTTTATTTTCATAAAGTTTTTATAAATTAATTTTTTTTTGCATGATAATTTTTTAATTTTTATTTTTATTTTATTTTTTGAAATTCATACCTTTACTCAATTGCGAATAAAAGCGAAACGCGTGCATCGATTTTCATGATCTTTGTCTCATTTTGCTCATAGGTTATGTGACTTTGCGAAAAAGTAACTACACTTGAAACTTATTTCCGTTTTGTATTTTTTATGAATTTAAAAAAAATAAAAAAAAAATTGTCTTCATTTTTTATTGGAAACTTATTTTTAACTTTGAAACTGTTGCTTGTATAGGAAAACAATATATGAGCAGATTAAGGGAATTGTAATTCTAAATTTTTAAAATTTATTTCAACTAAATCGGGCTAGTGGCTGTCGAGCTATGTCAAACAACAGGGCCTAAAACGTGATAAATTCCCCTATACGGTAGTACTAACTTCAAATCGATATTAAAAATATTTCGGCAGGTAAGAATACAAAACGAATGATGCAGAAATTATTCTTTTTGGGTATAATTTCACATACTGTTCTCAGAATTGAGTTGGCAATCAACGAACTGAAAAATGTTGTACTGTGTTAGTTATTTTAGTCTTTCATGAGAGGGTTTTGTTCTTGAATTATTTGCTTAGCCAAAAGTAGAATCTACATGTCAGCACGATCCTTTGCTTCATCAGCTGACATCAGTCTTTTATCTTAATATATATTTACCCTCGACACTGATTCACTGACTCTGTCACGCAGTACGTAGGAATTTAAATAGGCATTCTATAATTCTATAAATAATAATAATAAAAAAAAATCAAGCCAAATGGTCTTTGTCACCCGGTTTACCCTTGGACCCAAAATTATAATATAAATTTACTTTGTATTGTAATTAATAAATAAATAAAAAATATAATATTTTTTTTTGTACAGCAATTGTGTTTTGACCAAATTTTTTTTTTCAACAAAAATTTTTTTTTTTACAAAAACTTTTTTTTAGCAAAAATTTTTTTTTTTACAAATTTTTTTTTTCAACAACATTTTTTTTTTTCAACAAACTTTTTTTTTTTCAACAAAATTTTTTTTTTTGCCACCAAAATTTTTTTTCCATATTTCAACGGGCGCCATAGGCGCATTACAACTTACTAGTTTATTTATATTTATTAACAACTATATTTATAAATAAATAACAAACATAATGCCTGCTCTGACTACTGAGGTCTATGCTAAACATCAGTCATTCTTTTTATGGTGGAGTCAAATTCGTTGACTATCGTCTGTCCGGCGCCGCTGCACTTGCCCTTCAACGCATAACCAATTTGTCGTGTTTGGAGATATCCGACTTTATCATATGCTACAGTATGGTGGTGGTTCATTAAAGGGTAACTCATGTGTTGTCCACTACCTGACCGACTACTGTGCCTGCAGGTGTCCAGCGATTAATGTTGATCTTTTATTCCGAACGGTGAATTCCAAATTCCGCATTTTCCACAAACTACGAGGATCTAGTGGCAGAGTGGCATTGAGGATGGTAGAAAAGTCATTCATTCAGAAGTTACATTTTTTTCGCATTTAAACCTTACCCGAAATGACGATTATAGCACGTTTTGCATTGTTTAACCTTCTTTTGCATGTACGTGTTTGCATCGTATAATTAACCGAGAATGAAATGTAAATCGTTTGTGTTATTTATAAATGGTATTCACACACTTTATAATTGGTTGGCATTCAGTTGTGGCTTCCAGAAACTGTTGCCAGTGTAAATTATGTTTTTTTTTTGTTTTTAGCAGGAGCAGGAGTTCCCTGTTGTCCCCTGTGAATGCATACGAATGTTCATAGCAAATTTAAAATGTACAATCTATCATTTTGTTGTTTTCTGTGTTGTATATGAAAAACACTAAACGGATTATAGAATTATTCCGAGAATGAGTCTAATTAGCAGATTTCCACTGGATGTTAAACCATTCACAGGGGAAATTATGAACAAAATAGCGTGGTTTAATTGGTTTTGAGCTGTGTCCTGCAAAATGTTGTTGCTGACTTGAGCGGTGTAAAATATCTGCACTTGGAACTGAAGATATATTTAAATGGTGGATATTGAATATGCGGACAAAGCTTATGAAATATTACAATTCTTCGTTTGTAAATGTACACCGAAAGAAAAAGTTCCATTGTAAAGCCAATATGGGAATATAAATATGTACATTAGGGCTACAACTTTGTGCAATTTTTTGCAAATATCAAAAATGGCATACTATAGTTAGATAGGCCTTGGAAAAATATGAAGAAAAATGGTATTGTATTTTTGCAAATGTCAAAAAAGTATACGCACCAACCCCGATCAAGTTTCAAGTTCATAACTTTTTCACATCACTGTTTGAGAAAAAAGTAAACAAACAAAACAAGAAAGCTCAAAGCAAGTGTCAAAAAAAAATACGTGTTTAATTACTAATAATGTCTTTTAAGAAAAGTCAATTATCAATTGAAAAAAATTCTAAAATTTGGGAAAAACATCTGACCACCTTCCACAAAAGTCTAATAATTCCACGAAGCATTCCAAATATAGAGAGAATTTTTTTGAAGTATGAAGCTCGTAGTGGCCTGTGTGAAAGCCTTTGGACCGATTTTTAACCCTTTTTCAGTAATCCAATCGAGCTGATTTTTTACAGGCAGACTCGTGGGAATGTCTGTATCACGTCAATTTTTTTAAAAATAGATTTTTATCAATTCATGTTATGAAAAATTTTACATGCATGTACTTTAATAGTTGTGCCGCAAGTTTTTATCTTCATTTCATAGAAGAATCTCTAAAATACATGATCAGTTCGTTTAAATGAAAAAAGGCTTAATTATCCGATGTCATTTTCATTGAAAATCCAGCATAAGTAAAAAAAAAACTTCTAGATTTTTGTCGAAATCGAGTTATTTCTATTTCTATTTTTTTTTTTTTGGTGCAAAAATATATATTTTTTTCATTTTCGCTTAACTGAATTTGACTGTAGTTGCTGTTGGGGGTTTTACTTACGTAAGGATAAACAAATACGACGGCGATTTTGCTTATTATTTTACCATATATATTATTTCTACGAGTTAATTTGGACGTTGTTAAACATATGGATTGAGTCACTAATGATGTGCAATAACTTAAAAATGAAATAAGAGCTGGAAAAAATAGAATCAATCCACTAAAAATAAGGTTAGTTTAGATTCGATTGTCTGTTTTTATAAGCATACACAGTAGGGTGGAGTGAAAATTAACGACTTAACTTATTCGAAATTTAAAAGTTTGAGCTTGTTCAGTGCCCAAACAAAAGTATTTGAGGCAAATATGAGGATAATCGACTAATATTTGTAGCTTTGGTGGCGATTTCATTGTTCAGTCAATTTTCTGAAGAAGGGACGATTTGACTTATTTTACTTTTTGAAATTTTTGAACAATGAGAAATTTTTTTTTAAATTTTTTCATGCCCTTATTTCATTGTTTACGCTATTGCAAACATTTATTGACATAAAACTTTTTAGGATTTTTCTAAAATCAACGCCAAAATAGCGATAATTTCCAAATTTCGAGGGAGTGGCGCGACCCCTAAAAATTTTTTAAAATTTTTTCTTTATTTTTCCCCTCATTAGGACCCCAGACTACATCTCTTTCCGAGGTTAACTTTTTTTTTTGAATTTCACTCCACCCTAATACACAGGCACCCCGGTAGGTGAGTTGATAGCGTGCTTGCTTATCAGCTTGGGGGTTGTGGTTTCGATTCCCACCAGAGGCTTTGGTCTGTCGCTGCAAAAATCTAGCCAAATGGTCGGTGTCAACCGTTTTAGCCTTGGATCCAAAAAGAGAATATAAATTTACTTTGTGTTCTAATTAAATACAAATAACACAGGCCAACAATCAATTTGCTTCTTTGAATTTATTAACTGATTCTAGTTTGATTCTAATACTTTAAAAAATTTGGGAATAAAAATGCTATATCATGATGCTATAACTGATTACAGATTTGAATTCAGCGCACCCAAATTAACTAGAATTCAAAGAAGCAAAAATCTTTTTTAATTTTGTTGGGCTGTGTAATATAAACTGACATACTTGGACTCTCTAAAATCAGGGTCGGCCAATACAATATCGACCAGATTGTTTAGGCACCCAAAGAACCCGGTGTTGATTCCGCGCAGCATATAAGGTGTTATATTGACTCTTGATACACCCCGTCAACACAGCTTCTACAGTGGTCGCCGGATAAAATGAATGACGTATACAATTAATGATACTTCGCTTCCTGATAGCGACATCTGTCTAATGTTAATGAATCATCAATCAGACGCCCTCTTAGTGCGTGTGGCTCTATTGTCTCTATCAGGCAGTAGGAGTTTTCCTGTGAGAAAATCTTCAGATTTAATGGTCGTTTGACAGTTAGAGAGTTTTCTTATTCCCACGAGGACGTTGTAGCTCTGCTACTTTTTTAATGGCCAAAATCTCAGCCTAATAGACCTCATGCTATATTTAACTGTTGGTCTTTCGAAACCTGCTTAATTATTTAATTGACAACTGTCAGTATAGAAGACGACACCCAGTCTTGTATCAGAAGTTCTGCTTTTACTGACATACACTGGTTCAACCCGGGTGATGTCGTCCCTTATCTAGTATCCAATAGTATTCCGACTTCTGATGAGCTTTACATTAGACGGTAGCTCCATGTGTACGGCAGTTAACACCCAGTAAAAAAACGGGATTTAAGTTCTATTGTTTCCCAGTTGTTCCCTTGAAAGCATATAGTGTCGGTCCTGATGTAACAATTGTAACATTAGATTTGGAAAATTTGCAGAATTGAAGACTGCACCTTGGTAATAACAAATTATAATTCCATGAGCGATAATTTGTCTCAATGTATTGCTCAGTGTTACTTGATGGTTCAAGCTTTGTGGTAAAAATATGAAATATGAACTATTTTCATGGAACGATTGCGATATCTTCTATGACGTTTGATTGTGATATATTCATCTTTTTGTTCCGGAGGATGTCATCCGAAGGATGTATATTTTAATTGTAATCAACCAACAAATACAAATCTAATAAATCGATTGTGAGTATTAATCATATTTGTCAAGTTTGTATTTTATTTAAACTCGTTATAGTTATTTCAAAATATTTTATATATTTTTTGATTTTAATAGCATTGCGCGAAACGCCCTACTCAAACAACTGCTTCGGACCAATTTTATGTTCGACGCATGGCTGTTTACAACTAATTTCCCCATATGAATAAAAGTTATTCCGATCAAACATGAATGTATGACTGTATATTAGACCGGTTCAAAAATATATGGGAAAAATTATGTGTCTTATTTTCTTCGGTGCGCGTCCATTTTCTGAAAGTTCTAGCCCTAACGAGATGAAAAATATTTCAAGACCCCAAAAATTTTGATCCCTAGGTACTCCGCAAATCGTTTAAAGGTCATTTTAGGGCTGTTTACGACTTAAAACCTTTTGAATAATGTGTTGTCCAAACCAAATGACATATGGATAATATTTTGATGGGAGATCATTAATAATAATCCAGGCAAATTTTGAATTTTTAAATTTTTTAAAAAAACTCTGTCCGTTATTTTATTTTTAATCTGCAATTTAACTCACAAACGAACATTATCGTTTTTCCACATCAAATATTTTTCTTATTTTGTTCTAGCAAAAAAAAGTTAGCATTTTTGTATTTTTGCGCCAAGATTGCCCTTTCCAACGCTGTATAATGTTGTACATTCTTTGGACCATAAAATAAAACAACAAAAAAAAATAAATTGTAAGAAGTTAATTTTTTGAAAATTTTTTGAAATTTTTTCTGTGGTTATCTGCTTATTTGTTGTTGGAGTGTACCAAAAATATTGGTTTTTGTCTCCACTTCCCGCAATGGCACCTAAAAACGATTTGGAGTTTCTGCAGAGTCTTGAAAAGTAAACAGCGCAACTAAATTTGTTATTTAACTGCCTAAAGCCAAATTTATTTCTTTATATAGGTACGAACGTATTAATCCTCAGATAGCAGAAATTGCAAAAAAAAAATTTGAGAATCACTTATGGTATCTTGGTGAAGAGCTTGTGGGGCTATCCTTTTTCGATAGATCACTAAGTGTTGACACTCACAAAAAAATGGTGGAGTCAATTAAAAACAATGCAGGAACCGAAAAGACCTTGAAAAAGGCTACTTGCAAAGCTTCATATTTAAATGCCAATTTATATGATTTCGTTACCATCAACACGCAGTTATTTTTTGAAAAACTCAAAATATCTACAGATTTTTTAATGCTTGACCCTGCTGAGTGGCCTAATAACAGCGCTTATGTTAGTGGTCTTCAAATTGTCACACAGCTTAACGTTATTAACGATTCAGCAGAAAGAAGTGTGGCATTAATAACTGATTTTAATAAATCAATAACATCGAATGAAGAGCAAAAACAATATTTGCTGCAGGTTGTAGATAACCACAGAAAAAATTTCAAAAAATTTTCAAAAAATAAACTTCTTAAAATTTTTTTTTTTTTTTGTTGTTTTATTTTATGGTCCAAAGAATGTACAACATTATACAGCGTTGGAAAGGGCAATCTTGGCGCAAAAATACAAAAATGCTAACTTTTTTTTGCTAGAACAAAATAAGAAAAATATTTGATGTGGAAAAACGATAATGTTCGTTTGTGAGTTAAATTGCAGATTAAAAATAAAATAACGGACAGAGTTTTTTTAAAAAATTTAAAAATTCAAAATTTGCCTGGATTATTATTAATGATCTCCCATCACAATATTATCCATATGTCATTTGGTTTGGACAACACATTATTCAAAATGTTTTAAGTCGTAAACAGCCCTAAAATGACCTTTAAACGATTTGCGGAGTACCTAGGGATCAACATTTTTGGGGTCTTGAAATATTTTTCATCTCGTTAGGGCTAGAACTTTCAGAAAATGGACGCGCACCGAGGAATTTTAACAATTTTGAAATATGAACAGGTCTACTGTATATGTTTCCACAGAACAACTTCTGTGTTCTCACATTTCTTTCAGTTGTATTTACCATATGCTTCCTAGAAGTGTTCGTCTCCCATACAGTCAAAATTCTGACAAGAAAATGCAAGCAATTTCAAACTGATTCCGATGAATTTAATACCAGCTGTGTGTACGCTGATTTCAAGGTATTTTTGGGAATGGAATAAAAAGATAAAGTTTCGCTTTTATGTAAAATTATTTGTAAGATACGAAGAGAAGCGTAAGTTAATGCATTCCAAAGAATAAAATATAACAGACACGAAATGTTCGTCATTATTTGCAAACAGAGCAGCAACTTTTTCTGGAACGCCAAAAAGTCATTTTTTTTTGCTCATTTTAAATACTTTAAGGTCCATTATCTCTGGGTACGGTTAAAGTGCCGAATAACCGGCACATTAATTTATAGACGCCATATACTGCCCTACACATAGAAACAGATTGTCTAAGTAACAGGACGAACATGATTGTATATTAGGGTGGAGTGAAAACATGCTTTTTTTTTAATTTGAAAAAGTTAACCTCGGAAAGAGATGTAGTCTGGGGTTCTTATGAGGGGAAAAATAAAGAAAAAAATTTTAAAACAAATTTAGGGGTCGCGCCACTCCCTCAAAATTTGGAAATTATCGCTATTTTGGCGTTGATTTTAGAAAAATCCTAAAAATTAACGACTTAACTTATTCGAAATTTAAAAGTTTGAGCTTGTTCAGTGCCCAAACAAAAGTATTTGAGGCAAATATGAGGATAATCGACTAATATTTGTAGCTTTGGTGGCGATTTCATTGTTCAGTCAATTTTCTGAAGAAGGGACGATTTGACTTATTTTACTTTTTGAAATTTTTGAACAATGAGAAAATTTTTTTTAAATTTGTTCATGCCCTTTACATTTATTGACATAAAACTTTTTAGGATTTTTCTAAAATCAACGCCAAAATAGCGATAATTTCCAAATTTCGAGGGAGTGGCGCGACCCCTAAAAATTTTTTAAAATTTTTTTTCTTTATTTTTCCCCTCATTAGGACCCCAGACTACATCTCTTTCCGAGGTTAACTTTTTTTTTTGAATTTCACTCCACCCTATTGTATATATCCAAAATCTATGTTGATAAGACCGATTCTTTTTCAGTGTGCATGTAGTGACAACGTATGCGTATTTAATTGAAAATATTTAGCCATAGAAACTTCTCATACCAGTAATTCGCCATAATTTTCCCATTCACATTTTACCAATTCAATTAGCTGTCAAAACATGAATAAATATAATTCATTTTGCTGTTGATATTGATTTCTTTTGTATGTTCATAGGAACATATAAACACACTCTCACACACACACACACAAATTAAATAGATGCTGCCGAGAATTTAATGCCCTAATATGAAAGGTTTCCGCCATACATTCAATATAAATGAACGATGATGATGTTGAAGTCGTCTATGCAAGGACGAACAGCCAAAAGGCAATGGCCCATTTAGTATTTTTTTTTTTTTTTGGGGAAACATATCCTTTTACTTGTTGTCAAAAGCAGACAGTTTAAATATAAAAGTGGGCTGTGTCGAAAATACACATTAACCGAAAGTTATCACAAGAAATAGAGAACACATTTAGCCATTGCCGATATCTGTCAATTCCAGTTCAAGCCGCTTTAAATTTGAATTTCAAATGTTGCTAAAGGAAATGAACAATTCTATTTAAATAATTTGTTCATGCTGGACTGAATTTAAAATAGCCCCCTCGCCGACTGAGATATGCAAAAGTCAGCCAGTGAATCAGAAATTGTTATGGCAAAACACCCACCGCCGCATGACCACAAAAGAAATAGAACTTTCTTTTTTCCCAGATTTAAATGAGGTGGCATATGCAAATGTGCCACCATCCAGCACGGAGCATGGAAGTGTACAAAAGTACAAGCGTCTGCCACAACTGAAACTACAAAATGAAATGTGTTCCCAGATTTTCTCAACGATTTGACACATTAGATACCTCCGCAGAGGTGACATTTAATTGGCAATTTAAATGCAAATACTTTCTGTTTGCCGGAAACGTAAGCAGACTATGTGTGTTGGGCATTTGCTTGCGGTGTATATCACGGAGGAATGAATTTATAAATTATTTGAAAATGCTTCATTATATTTTGGTTAAGGTGATGGATGTTCACTTGGCACATACGGTTGTCGAGTTAGGCGTTATCGCGTGAAAAAGCCTTAACATGAATGCCCTCAAATTTATTAATGAAAATGCTGATATGTAGCTTAATGGGAATGAATGAAATAGGAGCGCTACCCACGCAGAAACGGAAACGGACAGTGGTATCTTGTCTTCAATGCACCGAGTTGGCGAAATACGTAAAATTCTCATCTAACATTTTTAATAGAAAATATTGCAAATGAATGTCCGCTTCTCTTTGTATTATTGTATTAATATTTCAGGACTAATTGTCTGGTGTTTTTAATTAAAAGTTTATTAATTACTAGCAAATACCCTCTACTTCGTTAGCTTAGATTTTTCTTCCCCGTCATGCTGGGTACCGACTCAAAACCTTTATCACATTTTTCCATATTTTTGGCGGTAGATAGTAATTTAATTTTGGGCCCTCCCTTTGTTCTACTTTTTGCAACTGCTGTTGTCAAAGATTTATTTCCTTTCTACTTCTCGGCCTTTGTGATTATTTTTTAAACGTTTTCCCACATCTTGTATATTTTACCCGTCTTGTCTTGTATTTTCAGTATCCTAAAACTTTTTTAAATTATTTTTCAGTTATATATTTCATCAGTTTCCGGATCCATTTTTTGTTTCCTCTTTTCACAAAGACCACAAAAGTAGATATTTATTTAAAAAAACAAAATATTATTTGCTTTGAAAGCCTTTTAAATATTGTCATGCCAATTACTGCCATCTAGAGTGTGTAGACGAATTAATCTGTCATAGGAACCTCGGCTATCTGTATAGTCTTTGCTTTCCATACATTCCTATCGATTTAAATTTTGTTACCCCTTGTTTGTTTTTCCCCTTTTTGTACCATTTTTTATCCCGTTTTGGTACGTGTTTTCTCCCTTTTTCGTACCTTCCCTAACTATTATCCACTTGTTTGCCAAAAATTTGTTTCACCTTTTTTATTTTTTCCACTTACTCCATTTGATATAGAGAACATGTGATTTCACCTATTTTTAGTTTTTTCCCTTTTTATCCCGTTTTGGCTCCATTTTCTTTTCGATCTCTAACTCATTTCCACCTGTTCTTGTTGTTAACAATTTGTTTCAGCCTTTTTTATTTTTTCGAAGGGATTTCGGGATACATTTTTCCCGTTTTTCCCATTTTTATCCCCATTTGTAACCGAATTTCGAAAAATCCATTCATATGTAGCAATTTTCATGATTCTAGCTTCAGTCATTGTCGAGGACAGGATGAATCAGTCAGTCTGCCATGTAATACCTGTGTTGGACCCTTTTAGTCCCCTTCCCCATTAATTCAATTTTTTGGCTCACTCCAGCCGATTAACATTTTTTCATACACATTTTTTTTTTGTTCTTTTGTACGTTTTTATCCCTTTTTTTTGCTTTTTTATACCTTTTTCTATGCCGGTTGGTCCTCTTTGTTTTTTCCGTCTTGGCCCCTTTTTCGTCCCACCCCCAACTCATTTCCACCTGTTTTTGCCCATCGTAATCGTGGACCTATTTTCCAAACCAAAATTACAATAATTGATTATTTTGTATTTTTGCGTTTTTCTGTCCCCTTCTAATACGTATTTCGAAAAATCTGTCCTTAGCGGATGCCTAGGCCGCAAGGGGTACATACTCCCCAAATGTCATGAGTCTAGCTTCAGCCGTTTGATCAGGACAGTGATGAGCCCTTTACGTTGCAAAATTTCCACTGTTCAGCCGACCCCCAAGAAAGTGAGACTACAAAACCTTCGAATAATAGACTAATTGTAACATATTCGGCGTAAAATATTTTTGAGAATTTTTTCCAGATTTTTTTGAAATGCCACAAACAGTTTTCTCTCTCAGTTTTTCGTATTTCAAGCACAAGTTAATCAATAACCCTGCCATTACACCTACATCTAATTTGTTGCCAGTTGAGCACACATATACTCTTCGAAACAGAAACCAAATATCGAAAATCATCTGAAAAATCATTTCAAAAACGTCGTCACAAGAGTAACTTCTCTTGTTGTTGTTACCGTCCGCAGCAGCAAACAAAAACACAATGTTACCCCACACCACAAATTGTCAAAGCATTTGGGGAAAAGAATGGACACGCAAATTTGTTTTCATAAATACGTCTAAATTTTGTTATTTGTACTTCAAACAAGTCTGAAAAATACTTCGTTGATAACAATTCACAAAATATAACTCTTTTTAATACGACAAAACGGTCAAAACACAATTACACAATAAAATTATCCCATAAATTGACACAAAAAATATGTTGGGGGAACTCTAACGTTCGTTTCTGCTGCATGTGCCAAAATTTTACTGCCATTGAATTTTCGTTGCCAGTCGGCCGGACAGTAGCAAAAATGTGTGTGTATTGGTAAAAAAGTGTGAGTGTGTTGAGTTTTTCGAACAATTACTGCCCTGTCTAATGGCTGGGTAAAAAGCATTTTCGAAGTCGTTGAGTCATCATTGCAATAGAAAAATGCTTGACGTTTAATTTGGTCGTTTTGCTGTCACATATAAATTTTTTTTAAAAATTTTTACATAAACTGCAAAAACTTTTAAAATTTCATGAAAGTGTTAAAACGTAATGGTGACTTTTGAAAGATGGTAAAATTCTAAGTCATTTAAAAATAAAATTTTCAATTTTACTGTTGGTATTTCAAAGTAATGGTCTTCCAACCGTTGTAGCCACAGATTCGATGCAGGAATCCAGTAAAAAAAGCTTTCCTTCCCACCTTGTCAATGACGTCCTCATATACGAGAATGAGCATAAACGAACGACATTGTCGGAAAGACAAATCGAGATTCAACTGGTGGACTCGAGAAGGAATCGTCATAGCAGGGTACAATGGCGAACGAGCTCAAGACAAAGTCTAGGCTTGCTACTGCCTGCAAAACGACGAAGAGACAGAACGAATTTGTGTACGTCGACTGGTCCTTCAATAGTCAGATTCAGAACCATTGATGCATATCCACCCTTTCCCCCACCAAGTAAACCCGGTAGCCTAAGGAGTCAATTGGAGAATTCACCAATTTATCCCATTTACCCCGGCGACCGCTTCCAATAGACAAAATGATCTCAGCATAGGAAAACAGCGAAGAATGGCGCAGGCAAATAAATGCTAACGACTAAGCGAATAATTAAAAAAAAAAAACAGATCTCTGCCTCAGCACCAAGGAAACACTGTACAACAGGCTTGTGAGTAAGTTCACCTCGTTCGGAAAATGGAAAGGAAATACATATATGTTATTTATATACCATTGACCTTCAATGCCACTGGTGTCAAAATTTTTTTCCAGAGTTACATTAAATTTCCAAACGAACTGAAACCCATAAACATTGTGTAGGTTTCCTTCATCTCACTCACGTAACAGAAAATATGATTAAAAAGTTCGCTTCGAGCAAAATGGGAAAAGTTGTTAAAACGTCTGTCGTCTATTCAGAATCATTCCAGGACTTCTATAAACTGGTCATTGTGGAAACCAACATTTAAGGACACACAGAAGCATTTAAGTGTCAACACCACTTATAGGCAACATTTCATAGTGTAATAGGGGAACGTGCTGAATGTACTAAAATTCTAAAATTGTGGTTACATTTTGCCATTTGTGGCCGCCTTGCTATTGTTTAACATTTCTACTCACCTAAAGGCATACGGGTGAGATTTATACACATGGACAAATTGTTTTGTTTTCCATCGGTTAATGAGATGCCGGTTTTGTGGCACTAGTTCCATGTGAGCAACTCTCACCTATTCCGTGCTTAGAATGTACTCAATCATTGACGCAATCACCCACTAAGACCAGGAACTAAGAACGGTGTCATCAACCTTCAGTACCCTCTAAATGCCCAGCTTTCTATTTTTCCTCCCAGTATTATTTTCTGGATACAGTTTAATCTAGGAAATTTAATAATCACATCAAAGTTTGTAAATATTTGAATGAGGGAATTTTGTAAGAAAATTACTCAAGTTGACCGACAATGTCATATCATTTCTTGGCTGCCTTTGCACCATCTGTGATTCTTCTAATCTACAAAAATGTCACTGATACCATTAGCACCTCCAACATATCCTAGAGAGTAGAAGAAATAAACTCTAACATAATACGAAAAACTAAACTAACTAAATAATAAACCGTGTTTAACGTCCATCTGTTCATAGCCAAGGCATTTGCATAATCAAAATGTCAATAAAAACAACTTCCAAAAATTAATAACAAAACAACACATTGAGCTGTCACGTCTAACAAATGTCATATCGGGCATTAGAAAAATGAAAACAAAACAAAAAACATTTGCATATTTGCCATAGAAAAAAGTACATTTAGAAATGTCCATAGTAATTGCGTGTCAACTGCTGTTAATGTCAGTAATAATATTCAATTCCAAAGAATGTCCTTTTTTTTGGTCAATAAGTGGACAGGAGAATAAATCTTGGGATTTACTGATCCACAAATCATTTCAACAGGGTTTTTGTGAACTGTTCATTTCTCATAGCAACTTTTGGAAATAACGAACTTGGAAATATGTCAATACCATCCGATCGAGCTAGGTATTTGATATTAACTTTAGCTTTTTTATACAGTACACCACACTGTGGTGTCATTTTGTCTTGGTGCATTTGATTGCAACTCCCATAACAATGTGTGATAGATCCCCAACGATAGACGAAGAATCAAGTTCTTAATCGTTTTAGACATTTTCGTATTTTTGTTTGTGCATGGAAGGGAAAGGCGATTAGACCAAAGATAAGTAAATAATTAGCATTTGCTATTTAACCTTTAACTGAGGAGGTGATGATAAATTTTAAACTTTTTTAGACTTAATATGTGGCCACAAAACTCATCTCCTTCGTTAAAGGTTGAAAAACATTTTTGAGAAGTTTTAAGCAAACCGTAATTACGACAAGCGACCAGAAGTTCAAACGGAATACAATACTCATTTCACAAATCCCGCATTTAGACTGAATTACGAAAGCTATGAAGTACGACAACATATCGCATGAGATGCTAAAGGCCTGCCCCAGGATCACAGCTCATATTTTTGCATACGCTCGTCACGAAAATATAAGAGACAGACAAATTCCCTGAAGAATAGTTGGAGGGAATACTGGTCACAATTCTAAATCTGGTAGGACCATTAAATATTTTTCAGCTCGTAAATGCCGATTACTTTCCGAGTGAGAGAATAATAGGCCGGCTTTAAACCGAAGCTCCCCGTCTATGGGTTTACGAATTATATCGTATTATATTCGAGAGAAGTTTTCCGTCTGCTTCTTCTCGGAATGTTAGGGCAAATAATTTAGAGATCTTAACAATCATTAGCTTTCCTTGAATTGTTAAACTCCTTTAAAAGAAAACTACGCCATTTTTCTTTCTGTGACACTTGTCTCTGTGACTTGCCTTATCTTGTGTGTGCTCTAAATGCCAAAAAAAATAGCCTTAATCGCTTTGATGCCATTTTCTCAGAACAGAAGTTCGCACAATTCCGTGTATGAAATTTTGCAGGATATGTGTGCGAGCGCGTATGTTTTCCCAACGAAGTTAATCAGAAAAAGTAAAAATTCTTCAGCACTCGTGCTCCTCCATGACATTGTGAAATTCAAATTGTCAAGTCAAAGAAATATTCATCTTCTGCTACCTTGAATTCCATATTTTCGCTGAAGAACTTCTTATTCTAGATTAAATAAAAAGATGTTTCATTCATTTTATTCTGCGAAGTTTGCCTTAAGTCTTTCGAAATGAGACAGTAATGAAATGGCAAAGGATATGCGTTTTGTTTTAGGGGGCAGAAGGGGGAACTCTACTCCTGCCTAATCTCACCATAGGTAAAGTATTAGAAATGAGTTAAATTTGTTCTAGAATTTTTATTCAACAATTTGATGTACAAAATTATAAGAAAATCGCAAAAATTAAGAAAATAGTCTTTTCAGTGTATATTCTGCCCTAATCGCTAACAATCGGATGTGATGGGATTGAAATATGGAATTTTTAGAAAAAATCAAATATTATACAGATGGTTTTGGTGTATATCTGTTCATCAGAGAAGGCAAAACCAGCATGGACTTTAGGCAAAAACGAATAAAAGAAAAAGCACAAAAAAAACCTAAAAAGTAAATAAAGAGCATGAAAATTCAGATAGAAAAAAAGCAGAAAACTTAAAAAAAAGGCCAAAACATTTTTTTTAGAAAAAAACATCTTATAGGGGAAAATAAAAAAAAACAATAAAATTAAAATAAACATTATTTTATTTAAATAAAAAAAGGGTCAACAAAAGAATTTACTTTAAATTCTTTTATTTTCGCAAGCATTAAGTGCATCTTTCTCGATTTTGAGATATTGACGCCAAATTGCTTCATTTTTAACGCTGATTCGATTTGCCTAATGTTTTATTGAAAATATTGTACCGCTACTGATTTATGCGGAATTGTTTTTATCATTAACGACATAAGTAGACATAATTGAGATCACCATTCAATTACTTTTGCAGAAAACAGCATATATGCACATAAGTTGTTATTGGCGAAAAAAATAAGTAAATTATGATTCCATTAGCATTGTGTGCTTCTTTTGTGCTGTTAGAAATAACATAAATCATCATGTGTGTGATTCAATGACAATATTTATTTTCACAAAAAACATCTTAAGTCTTTTTTTTTAATTTTTTTTTTTTTAATTTTTTTTTTTTACTTTTTTTTTTGTTATCTTCTTAACCTAAGTTATCACACAATTTACAGAGTTTTAGTTATTTCACTTTTCATCTAGAATTATTGAATATTTTGTAGAGAAGGAATATTTATTATTTTAAATTTTATCAGATTCAGAGGAAAGTTATATTTTAAAAAACCTCTGATGTATTTAACGCTGTTATTTTGCCTACACTTTTTGAACATGTTTTTTTTATTTATTTTTAAAAAAATTTAATTAAAAAATCAGATGTATTGTTTGTCTAGACGTGTTCTACATGTCTATTAAAAAAAATTAAAAAATATGTTCAACCATTCCAAAAATGATCCTGAAAAATTTGATTTTACGACTAACGCGGTTGCTTATGAAAAGCACAGAATTATCAGTGCAATACAAATTTTTGTAATAAACTGTCATATGAGCTTTTATATTTTTAAAATGTTAATTTTCTGATGGTGTGTTTTTAATAATCACCTTTAAAAAAAGCCGTTCTTCATCGAAATTTAAAACGTTCACCAGCACCGTTTAAGAAGAAATATTATTCAATTTTTGTTTACGGTTTATTTTTCACTGGCTGTGCTAGTAAAGGCCAAAACACTCATTTCAGTCTTCTATGCTCGAGAGAGTTATTGATCTACTCTGTTCATTTGACCCCACCCATAAGTCGTCGTCAATTCGTGTTTGAGTGATTCATCCATCGATGGCTCAAATGCATGCGAATGACTGAGGTTACTGTCATCCGCAAAAGAACAGCAAACAAGGACCAATTATTTTTTATTATTTTATGGAACTGTATATTAGTGGACATAACTAAGAATTGAAGACGTAGCGATCATAGAACTGGCTTTTAGTTGCCTTTACTATTTTTATAATATTAATTCAGTCCACCAGTAGTAGTAGGGATAATTTTTCCTTTAAATGAAATGCTATTCAGTCAGAAAACAATTGTGCGGTGAGATATTTGATTGTCAAAACAACGTCTATGTAATTCTAATATGACTACAGTTATGATTCGTGTCATATCCATTCACCCATCATATATAAAAAAAAAACTTATTCCGATACATCGATGAGTTATCTTCTGACCACATTTCCATTGAAACTAAGCAACGACTTTGTCGGTTTATCTGGCTCCTTTGTTAACACGACATTCATTTCAGTTTTGTGACATTTCCACCTGAATGCATTTCTTGTCATTTCCACTCAATTATCAAACAAAAAAATTTAGAATTTGATGGCATAGAAAAAGAAGACAGATGCCATTGTGTGCATTGAACCAAAATTATGTCGATAATTGAAAACAAAAACACAGTAACAACATTTTTAAATGAATTTTCTTTGGAAGTGGTCAAAAAGATTAACATTACTGATAAATGAACTGAATTCCAAAGCTAGTGACAATGTCACAGAAAGCGAATAACGATGGCATTTAACTCATTACATTGCCCATAGTTGTCATTTTTAATTGTATTGCATGTGAATTAATTGCCGAATGGGTTGGGTTTTGTTAGTCTTTTTAAACTGGAATTAAAATAAGAAGCTGGTCGAAATAGTGCTCCAGCAAAATAAATGATTAAGTGAAATAGAAAGAAATATTTTGTATTAGTGCACTATCACGATTCTTTTTGAAACCTTGTGGGTCCTACGTTTAGGGTCTATTAATATTCCATGAAGGAACATATCAGTGAGCTGTGATTCTAACTGGAAGGGACCCAGTGAAGAGCTGATGTTTTTCCTCTAGTAGTTTACATGGCTTGGCGATTTGCGATAAAGTTGTGGAAATTTACGAGGTGGCACAAAATTTGATATTCTTACCAGGATACGTACCTCGATTTGCCAGATGATAGTCGCACACAAGCCAAGTGCCTAGTCAGGCTGTAGAATCTAGAGTTCATGTCATTGTTCAACACAAATGAGTAAAGCTTCTGATACACGCATTTGGTAAAATAATAAACCTAGTAGTTTTCCTTAGTCTGTTTAGTTTAAAATCTACCAGTTTCCTTTGGTAGTTGAAAATATTTTAGAGGATTTAGTTTACAAATGTACTTTGCTGGACAACCTATAGTGTCCCCTACAAAGACTTTATGGGCATCCCAAAATACCAGGATTTACCTTTTGATGCTCCCACAAATTGTAAAGTTTATTTCAATTTGATTCATTATGAAACATTTTCAAATTCACATATACATATACAGGCGTGTTGATCTTATTTGTTTTGTCGGTAACAGCCATCAACAATACTCAAACTGACATGGGTCTATCCAATGATTGTAAGTGCTCCGACTTCCCACTAGCACTTTTCATATTTTGTTAACAGTTTGTTTAGGAGTCTGTGCGAATGTGTTCACAAAACTTGTATTTTTTTATTATTAACAAAATACTACAAATCTGTCTTTTCGGTGTAACTGACAATATTAAAAACAGAAAAACACATACACACTCCTCACATATGTACATGTAAAGGGTTTTGTGAAGCTTTCCCAGGAAAATTGTAATCTATGATGGCCAATGAAAACATTTTTAAAAGTAAATCAAAAGTTTTTCAAATTTTAATATTCCCAAGAAAATCAAGTTCAAACTGACCGATTTCAATGGCTTTTACAACATTCACATATTAATAAATACATGTACATGTAAATATTGGATATTTTTTTTCATTCATACAAAGTTATACATTTTTATATTGGGTCCAAGGCTCACCCAGGTGACAAGGACCATATAAATAGATTTTTGCAGCGGCAGACCAAAGCCTGTGGTGGGAATTGAACCCACAACACCCACGCTGATAGGCAATGGCGCTATCAACTCGCCTACCAGTGCCCTTTTGTCTGCGTTCGACGTCATACAAAGGGACTTTGAAATAAAATTCAAATGGTATGAAACAAAATATAAATTGAATTAATTAATGTATTAATTGGAAATATGGATGGATTACTTTTCTAAATAAGGTAATTTGTTTCATTAATTTTCTTTAAACTAGACAAAAAAAATATGTCTTCTACGAAGGAGAAAGTCCAAATAGGGTTTTATGTGAATTGAGTAGTTTCTGAGCGGAGTGGAGCATAGTTTCAACCTATATTTCTCTTCTATAGGACTATTCCTATGAAATACATATATGGACTCATGCGGACATTTCTTTCGATAACATATACCGAGTTTTCCAACAGTTTCCGAGGTGGAAATGGGCCTCATCAGTCAAGATGATTTTTCGAAATGCCCCCCAAAAAAATGATGAATGACCCAAATGAAGAATTCCCCAAAATAAATTAAAAATCACCCCAAAAGCCCAATATGCAAATTTCCCCAACAAATTCTGAAAAATTACCCAATGCAAAATCCCCCAAATACTATGAGAAATACTTAAAAAACAACATTCTAAAAAAATAACATGATTGACTTGCCCAAATATTCCTAAAATATAAAAAATGGGGAATTTTTCATTAAAATTAGAAAGAAAAAAAACCCCAATTTTTGCGGAGAATTTTTCATGAGATTTATTTATTTAATTACAATACAAAGTAAATTTATATTCTAATTTTGGGTCCAAGGGTAAACCGGGAGACACAGACCATTTGGCTCAAATTTTGCAGCGACAGTCCAAAGCCTCTGGTGGGAATCGAACCCATAACCCCCCCAAGAGGATAAGCAAGCACGCTATCAACTCACCTACCGGGGCGCCTTTTCATGAGATTTTTTTGCATTTATAGAGCCTATTACATTTTTGGTTTTTGGAGCATTTTTCATATGAAAAAAACTACATTTTAACAATGGAAAATTCCGAATATTTTTTAGGAGGACTAAACGGCAGTGTGCGACTATCACACATCAACAATTTTTCAGCGGCTGTTTCCACCTCATAAATGTTGGCGACTTTACGAGTAAGAGAGTAAAATCTAAGCATTAGCCGTTCGGAGCCGGCTTTAAAACAGTTGGTCCCGGTCAGTGGGTATACAAATTATATCGTACACAGCTCATTGATTCGAGAGAAGTTCCCCGTCTGTTCCTTCATGGAATGTTTAGGGAAATAAGTAAGTAAAGTATTTTCGACGCATCGGCAAGATTTTAAATTGGAGATTTTTTTGTATATTATTTGGGGAATTTTTCATAATTTTTGGTTCATTTTGCATGTGAATCATGTTTCAAAGAGCCATTATGTAATATGGTCGAACGAGACTAGACCTTTTGGAAATAGTACAAAAAATATGAACGAAATATTTTGTTTTATAACGAATTTATCTCTATTTTCTATAATAATATTCGTTTTTCTAAAATAAATAATTAGAAAATAAATAAATAGCAATTTTACACCGAAGAATGCAAGTGACGGATATCTGAAACGAGGTGGTTTTACGAATATATTGTTTTTTTTTTTTACAAATATTTACCTTGAATCTAACTATGACAGTAACTCTCTCTCAATTATTCTCTGTGAATTATACAAAATAATTTCGTGATATGCACGAAACTTTTGTACAAGACAATTTGAAATTTATCCTACGAGTACGAAAGTTTTGTAATATACACAAAAGTTTCGTATTTGTTTGCATGAAATATTTTCAGTGTATGGGAAACGTCCATTACACACCTTTAAACCTCCAAGTCATATAAATCATAAAACGTGGAGGACATATAGTGACGCTATGGTACTACTTCACCCGGATGGATCCCAGGCTGTTGGCAAATTGTGGGTGGATAGTACTGACAAACCACCCAACTGAGAGAAAAATCAGATGCATTTTGGGCTCGAGATCATACAGTTTCTCTCGAATCCAAATAGTCCTTATTTTTGTAATATTTGTCTAAAGTTTGTGTACCGAAAAGCATATCACCCTTTCAATGTATAAATAAAATAAAAATGTTTCTTATTCTCAGGATTTGGCTACATTTTTGTCGCCGACCGATTTTAACTATAGACATATGCATAGCCACATAGAGTACGGTGAAACTTCCACAACTCGAACTTTAGTCGCATCACTTCTAGTGGCAGCTAAGGAGACAAATTCCCTTAAACAATTGTATACGTAATTCCATAACTAACTCGACTAACAGAAACCAAACTGAAGTAATCGATAACTCTAACTCTAACATTTTTTAATGGATAATGTTGGTTCGAGTTACGGAAGTTTGACAGTTCAATAACATTTTATAAAAAATATGAACATACATTTCTTTCAATGATCGATGGGCCCAAAAATCTATATTTTTTTATATCCAAATAAGCACTTCTTTTTCAGAGTATGCTCGAATTCATTAATAAAGAAGGGGTCGAAACTTCAACTGGCTTTACCTCAGGAATTCAAATATGAATAACTTTGTGTGTTGTTCTACAAATGCTTGTAACAATTCGTGCCTTTCAATTCTGTTAAAGTCATAAAGGGAGATTAACTGACATCATTTAAAAAACATGAATATACATTGTCTCTGTTTTTCCACGAAAACCAATTACATTTGAAGTGAAAGTATTATTTCAACCGTAAGGTTTTATTTTTTTTTTGTGTATAATATGCACGGCTACAGACATAAAATGCCTACGCCACCTTTACATAAAGGAATTGGCAAGGATGTCCTTTCCACTCGATGATTTTGAGTGGTACATTTTCACAAAACGTATTCATATGTTGGCACGGTTTTCTTGTACACTGGCAAGAAATTATCTTCATACTACTTGCGAAATATTCTTCACGACAAGTTTGACATACATTCTTCATATTTGATAGAAAGAGTTTTGTAAATAAAGTTTGTAGGTATTTAGAAAGTGGTTTGTTAAGAAACATGTTATATTTTATGAAACACTAACAAACTAAGCTATGATGTTCAGATGCTTTCTAAGCGACAAACATGTGTGCGGCTTCGAAATCAGCTGTTTGTTGTTGCTTAGAAAGCATGCGAACGTTGTCGTTCGACATCGTTGCTTAGGCTTCAACATTCCGTTATATTATAAGAAATATTTCGTGTTTTATACGATGATAATTTTATCAGTGTGGATGTTCATTGTTGGCCTTAAAATCTTCACTCTGCTACCAGTTTCCTGTGGTAATTTGTAGGAAAATTACAAAATCGCTCAGATTCTTGGCGTTCGTTCCAAATTTACCGCGTCGCATACTTTAGTCACTCGAGGTGGTAATTATGCGTGAAAGCCTTAGGTAAACTTCAAATATTCAAGGTAATATTAGAATTCCAGACGTGTCAACCACAAGATTATTGTCTGTCACCCAATTGCTCAAACCGGATAAGGGGAAAACGAATGTGCGCCACATGGCTGCGATTTATGCTTTCGAATTTGGTTAATGGCCCATTAAGCTATTAATTCGTGAATAGGCAAATGTATTGTCGTTTTCCAAAAATAATGGCGGAATACTTTTGCTAAATAATCGAATTCTATTTCTGTGCGTAAGTGTGATAATTGTAAAGGGTTATCCATGTTGATTTTTAAAAGTAAACGTAAATAGAACACACATAAGATATTTTTTTTATGATGTTACTTTTTTATTATAAAATTTGAATGTTGACATTATGTGTGAAACACAACATCATTTAAATGACCACCACGCAAAGTGTTGCACCGTCTTGTTGAAACCACATATTCTCGAAGTCGTATTCTTCAATAGTTCCTAGTTTGACAGATGTCGATTTCAAGCCCTATACTTTTGAAACCACAATTTTTCTCGTGAGTTAAGTGAGTTATTCTGTAACAACTTGAAACAAAATCTAAATACTGAACGTGGTGAAACATGGCGGCTATTCTATGTTGTTATTGCAAATTCACTAAATTGTGATTGCAAGCGAAAATCCTCTATCGATTTAAATGATCTGTACCTCATGGAAATACTCGCTTTATGAAATACTACTCAAACTTAACAAATTTTGTTCTTTTAGATTTTTTATGAATTTTTTATTTGCTGTTTACCTTTACAAAATATCACGAACAGTTAACACGAATAGTTGAACAAATTCTAATCTCATGTTGAGACCAATTTGAACATAAAGCAATTTAAACCTATTCACCTTTAGAACTTGATACTATTTCTGTCCGCACCCCAGATATTGGGCAATCGCCAATAAACAAAAGGACATTACAAATTACAAAAAAGAAAACAGTACAACCTTATTGTACTAATAGCCAACTTCCCACTGCTATCACATCTATTGGGTAAATTGGTTGTCCCCCGAAATAGCGTTCATTATGTCGACCAAAGACTAATCCCACACAACTCCCACTATGACCAGTAAAATTGTGCTGGATCCTTCCAGCTATTGTGACGCCATTGTATCTTTTTGTGTTTCCACTACAGCCAGACGATGTCGACAGCTATTGTCACTGTAATTAAAGCAATTGCCTGCGTTAATAATCCTACCATTGAGATGTCCATTAAATCAGCATTAGCTCGAACAACATTTCTCTGTCATGGGTAGACAATTGTTTGGCTCCCATTGTCCTTTGCAGAAAAGGCAACTGTCAACAAAAGACAAACCGTTTTTTTTTTGGTTGTTATTGTCCTTTTTTTGTTGTGAACACCACCCAAAATCCAAAAATAAATCAAATGTCTGCGGTTCCGGTTCATAAGACTTCAACAAATTAATACCTGTAATGGCCAAAAGAGTGGAAATTTTTTTTTAGGGATTTTGGGATCAGTTGCTCACCCATATTAAAGAAGTGAAAAACCTGATGAAGTTTTAAAAATCGTATGAATATTAAATAATATTAGGGTAAAACTAAATGATAACTCAATTGAATTGGTGTGTGAAATGATAACATTTCAAGTTTGAATGGGTTTTTGAAGGAATTGGTGAAATTGAATACTTTTGAAATGGCGAATTTTATTCAATGTCGACATGACAGTTACCGATTAACAGAATATTTTTGTAAAACGAACAAAAGCGCCTATAAACGAAATGAAAATAAGTTGTTTGTCAAGACATACAAATTTACTGGATTTAGATTTTTCTTAATGAGTTCAAGTTTAAGATCAAACATTTTTAATAAAAAAAATTTTAATTTAATTAATTTTTTCCAATATTTCGTTCTTCTTTTAGGACAATCATCAGGGAGTCTACAAATAAAGATTATGAAACAGCATGAACATTAAATTACATACAAATTTACACTAAAAACATTTTTCAATCAAAAATTATGAAAGCGTCAAATCCAAATTGGCAAATGTTCGTTGTTGTTTGGACGAAACTAATGAGCCATTTGTTTTATAAAAAAGGCCATTCTAAATCAGAATGTAACGACCAGTCGCTGTATTTTAATGAGATATGTCTTTAGATTTTGCTAACGATTTTCGTCGAATGAGCTGTGTTCTTGAAGTATTTGTTAGTCCGCAGTAGCATCTCATGGATAATTTAATTCACTGGAGGTATCTTAGGATTTCCGAGAGATCCTCACAGATACTCGTATAACCTAAATCCAGTGTGATAATCCGAGAAGACAGAAATGTTTTATTACCTTTTTGTACTAGGTTTAGCTTTTTTCTAGAGTTGTATTTTTTGTCCATTTTGAAATCTTTGCATTTATTTTCGTAGCATTTCCCCGTAAAATGGTTAAAGGAGCCATTTTTACTATTCACTATTCAATCCGATTGCCATCACAGTCAGCCAAATACTTTTATTAAATAAAAAAATAAACCGTAAAAAACCAATGTGAGTGAAGTTAAATTCTTTTTTATATTATTTTTTCGGCGAAAAACTCTGGTCCTCAAAGGGTTAATAAAGTTATATTCTTTTTCTGTTAAAAAGTGGGACTTATTGCGTCCATGGAGGAAAAATGGAAATACTTTCCCTTATGACACTACCCTTAAATTAATAGTGACCGCTAAAAACGCTAGACGGACATTTGTCTGCAATAATTTTAGAAATGTATTCTTCGCCTGGAAAAGTGAAAATGGCTGAAATTGGTCAATATTTGGACTTAGTGCGTCCATGGAGGAAAAATGGAAATACTTTCCACTATGACACTGCCCTTAAATATATAAATATAAAAAATAATTTAACTTCACTTAAATAAAAAACCAGAAGCATTAATGGATAAAAAATCTACTAAAAGTTTTTTTTTTTAAAGAAAATGGTGCGGGTGTACAGGTTTGTTCTAAAAATCGAAGAAGAGTGGTGAATACCTTAAGTAACTTTCATCCAAACGAATTTTAAAATTTAAAAACTCACGTCTTTAAATAGTAAGAAAATAGAAAACTAAAATTTTAAAAAAAAACCTTATATCACAGTTTATGGTAAACATTTTATGGCACTGAGAATTAGAGACCATTTTTTGTGTAATCCTTTTTTTTTAATATAAACATTAGTTTTTAATTTAATGTTGAATATTTTGTATTGACCTTTTTCAATTATATCGAATTTAGAATTTTTTTAATGAGCTCGAGGTCAGGAATTTTTAAAAAACATTTATTTTATTTTATTTAATTTATGTAATATTTATTTTTATTTATTTTTTTTAAATTTTATTTAATATTTATTTTTACCTTTTTTTTTTAATTTTTATACTTTTTTATGCCTTTTTTTAATAGTTGTTTGTGCCTTTTCTTCTATTTGTTTTTGCTTTTTTTTATCTTCTCTGCTGATAATGAATGAACTTTAACAAATTATTTTCTTTTATAAAAACTTTTCCCATGTAACTTATAAACTGTAAAAATTTTTTTTTGAAAATTGTTTTTGTATTTTCACACATATTTCTTAACAAAGGTTTATAAAGCAGTTAGAAATATTTATGAATATAAGGGTAACTATTTATGTTGCTTCCTTGTATCAGTTTCAGTTGCTTCCTTTTCCCAGTTGGTTGGCACCAATTTTAGTTAGTTTTCTTACACAATTATACAATTTTCTTCCAGATGTAGTATTTTATTCGCTTATTATAGAAATCCCGGAATCTGTATTTTGAACAAAGGAATAGAAAATGGTCTATTGTGTTGCCGTTATTAGGTGTTTTCATATCACTGATTCGTTTCTTTGAAGTTCTCGCAAGATCTACATCTCAATTGGCAATTGTTAATTGACATTGTTCTTCTTTGTGGTCTTTCGAAACTATAAAGTCACTAAAAGCCTATGCATTTTATTCCGACAAAAATAGATGATTATCATCAAAATCCCAACAAAAAATATTTGACCTTATCAGGAAAAGGAAGACCATTTTTTTGCTCAACTTAAAAGTTCATGGTTGATGGGTTCCTTCCAATTGTGAAAGATTAAACACCCACTGAATGTAACTGAAAAAAAAACAGAAACAGATGCTTGTAACAGAGTTGCTCTTAAGCAATTAATTAATTTATCGTATCCGAAGATATAATGTAAACCTTTGTCAATGTTTTAATTTCGCTGATATTTTCTGGTAATTTTACACGTTCAGTGGCCTGCAACAGATGATTTATAAAACATTTATAAATGTTGTTTGCCGAACGAAGAGAAATGATACGATTTTGTCGGCAACTTAAATTTGGAAGAATTCTCATCATTCTGATCCAAATAAGGTAGAGTTTAACCACATGTAAAGATGCGGATTTTTGTTTACATTTAGTCAAATAGGGAATTCTCATCATTATTCTAAGAGACAAACGGGTCAATCGACTTAAAAAAGATTGATAATGATTTAACTTAGAGTTTGGATCAAATGATTACACTAGTCAACAGTCAAAATGTACTCGGGATGCGATAATTTTTTCTGCGTAGATAACCTTGACATGAGCTCGAAAAACGCAATAAAAAAATTTTTTTTCGTTTGGCAAAAAATAAGTTTTTTCCTTTATATATTCATTTTTAACTTGGAAACTGTTGTTTTAAATTTTTTAAAATTTAATTCAATTAAATCGGGCTAGTGGTTCCCGAGTTATGCCGGACGAAACAAATTAACCAAAAAATTTTTTTTAAAATTTAAAAAAAAAAAATTAAAACAAAAACCAAACGAAAAAAAATTTTTTTATTGCGTTTTTCGAGCTCATGTCAAGGTTATCTACGCAGAAAAAATTATCGCATCCCGAGTACATTTTGACTGTTGACTAGTGTAATCATTTGATCCAAACTCTAAGTTAAATCATTATCAATCTTTTTTAAGTCGATTGACCTGTTTGTCTCTTAGAATAATGATGAGATGAGTTTGCCATTGTCACATATATCACAGTTGGCTGAGATCGCTGGAGGAGAAGAAAGGTGGCAGATTGACGGTAAAAGAAGAATATTTTATCAAACAACAGACTAATTTCCAATTAATCTTGACTTTGTGTAGGTCTGTAGACAGTTATTCCTAATAAGGGTTTCGGCTGAGTTGCTGCTCTTGAATAGTTGATCTATTTACACTCGATTGTAGTAACTAATAGAGGCTTACAGTGAAGTAACAATGTTTGTCGCTACCCTGGGACCACAAGATAACGACAAGTGTATCAACGTTTCAGCAGCGAAGAATTCATCGCTTCTGAGCCGATGAACAAATTATGACTCCTGTAAATGCAATGTCAATGAAATTAGGGTATCAGAAGGAGGAATAATGTAATACTCCCACACACCATCCCACGTCACTGCAGACTATCCAAATATTGGCAACAGAACATTCTGCGCTTTATTATCTCTTAGGCAAATTAAGATTTTCCGTTGAATAAAATACACAAAGAAATATTTCTATGTTGACCGAATGACAATTTCATAGAAACTCACAATAAACTATTTGAAGCATTTGACAACATAAAACTCAACAAATGGTCAAACGATTGAGATAGAAAACATGTAAAGTGCATATTTGCGTTTACAACCATCCCAAACCCAAGAGCAATCACAGTCAGCACCGAACTCAATTACCAGCATAGTCGGAGTCAAATGAAAATCATTTGAAGTAACGGTACAACTCACGAGATTGAGCCGAATTGTGGGAAATTCCTGGAAAAGCGATTTCATACACCCTTTTTTCGTTGATCATAAAGCAAACCGCAATCATAAAGCAAATAGAATCAAGGCTATTGCGGATATGATGTCCTATGTCTATGGTGAATGATGGTAACTGGTAAAGTGGAAACTAAATGTAACAGCAAGGAATTGAACATGGGAAAAAGAGTAATATCTGACATTTCTTACGGGTTGGTCGGATTTGATAGAAATTACACACTGATAATTCTGAGGTGATAAATAAAAGTTGGACAAAGTTGGGTTAAAGAAAAGGTGAGCTGAGATGCTCTGAATTTTGGATAGCCCGTTTGTAAAAAAAACTTTTAACAGGCGCCAAATTTTGGTTTGAACATATAAAATAAAAAAAAACAAATGAGTTTGACAAAAATTTATGTAAACGTCTGTCAATAAAAACAAGTTATTTACAAATCTTTCCCACGACCTGGTGCAGAATCAAATTCCATTGGCCAAAGTCTCTAACTCTTGATCATAGTACGGAAAATCTCGCTTCGCGAAAGGTATTTTCATTTTTATCTCTCGTTTTGTTACTCACACTCAGAGACAAAAAAAATAATTCCCGTGAAAGTAATTTTTATCTACGAAAGTTATCGTTTTTATCTTTCATGAGTGATCAATACATGCTTTAAAAGTATTGCTCTCTCTAACGAAAGAGAAGAAAAGATAACACTCACTCATAAAAATAACTTTCACGAGAGTTTTGTTTTACATTCTGAGTGCGAAAGTTAAATAAAGATAAATATTAAAGAGAGGACGCGTGAGACAATAAATATAAAAGTCAGTTTCTTCTATTGTTTTGTTTGAAGCAGTTGAAAAAAAATGGGTCGAAAGAAGTGCTTAGAATAGAATTGCTTTATTGTTATTTTTGATTTAATTTTTTGGTTTGAAAACAATAAAAAATGAAAAAAAATGTTATCCGCTGAAAGTTTAATTATTTGTTATACATATTTTCGTCCCATTTCGCCGTTGTAAAGGGATTTCCTAAAAATGCAGTTGATGACGAATATTTTTTCTAATGATTAAACTCATGAATGATAATTAATTTTTAATGAGTAGATATAACTCTCGCGCGAGTGCTCGGTAGATAAATCTCGTGAATGAAAAAATAATTGTTCTCTTCATATTTTAAATTACTTTCACGAGAAAAAAATATTTATCTTGAGAAAAATGTATATTTATCTTTGAGGAGAACAATTTTTTTCTAATAAGGTATTTTTCTCTTGTGAAGAGAATAAAAATTGAGTACTCTCCGTACTATGCTCTTGATCCAGTAAACATTTTTGATTTCTGTAAAAAATCTGTTGCAGGCAAGGTGTTAGAGGTCATTTCGGTTTGCGGTCTAGAGGTTTTTTTTTTTCAAAATAAAAAAAAAAACAAAGTTGAAATCATGTGTTGAATCTTTATTTTTCATTTGTAGTGTAGAGGTTATTTTTTAAAAAAATAATTTATGAAAAAATAATTTTTTAAACATTTTTTGTTTTTAAAAACCTTTCCATGGGGAACATTTTTGTTTTGTTGCTTAGTGTTATATATCAACACCTGAAGTCTTTACTGAAAAGAAGCTCAGAATTTCAGTGAAACTATTTTATATTCACCATCTTTTCACAAATTGTGAGCAAGGTTTTCTAGTTTGTTGATGCATTTCCCAAAATTTCTGAAAAATGAAAACATAAATACATTTGCTTAATACTCTTCATATGGTTGGCTATTGGCATACTTAACCTTAAGCTGACTGAAAAAAGGGGGAAACGGCAAAAAAAAAAACTCATAAAACTGAACCTGAGAACGGTAAAAATATGCCATGACCGCCTGTCATACAATAAACGAATGTTTTTTCATTTCCCAGTTCTATTTAGCATTGTTATCGTTTGAGATTTAAACAACTCCATCCGAAGCGACTCAAACAACATGTTTGCCAATTTGTGAATTTGAATTATGTTTTTCTTTTGTCGATTTGCTGACATAACAATAACTCTACTGCCATCGGGTCAGCAATGCTGGCAATTCTCCATAACACGTTGTGCTTTAAGTGAATGGTTTTACTTGTATGCATTGAATAATTTTCGAATCAATATGCTGATGTTGGACACAACTCTGCATATTCATAGTTAAGAACGCATCAAATATACAGATGGGAGTGAATAATGGACTTCTATTAGAATGAATGTTTGCGGAGTTTCAGTTTCCAGCGAACTCCGGACACCACATAACAAACAGATATTGTTCATCTGACAATATTTCGCCACAGGAGTTGGGAACTAATAGTGGCAAATTTGTAAATATTCTTTTCAGGATTTAATAGACTGCCGTTTCTAATCCAAAAAAAACTATTACCTTAACATTTTAATTTCTTCAAACGAACGAGTAAAGTACAACACACAATTTTGAGTTTACTTTGTCTTCGATAAGACCAACAATCCAACCACTAATTACACAATGAAACCTTAATCAATGTGTTGAGATGAATCATTCATCTGCTAAAATCCCAAGCAGAACAATGAAAAGATTCCAGGTAGCGACGGAGCCATTGAAACCAATAGATTTGTTAAGGATTAGCAGTGATGCTTAAATTTGCATGTGCCTTTTGATGTGCCCATCTTATTTTCTTTCCCATAAATCTCTATGAAAAAGCAAACAACACAAATGTAATTATCAACTGTGACATGAAGTAAATGATAACCCAGAAAAAAATCACTCAAGCGAAACCATGAAAACAATGGAAAATATGAAAAGAAATAAATATTCAACAATTAAACAATACCAGAAGTGGAAAATCTCAAGATCCAACAGTTACTGAATGAAACAATTTAGGAGAATTCAATTTAAAGATCTCGAACAGATCTACAAGAAAAGTAGTATATTTGCTCAGAAATTTTAACTTCATTACCTTCGGTCACTATTAGCTTTAATTTAAGGGTAGTGTCATAGTGAAAACTATTTCCATTTTTCCTCCATGGAAGTCCAACTATTGACCAATTTCGGCCATTTTCACTATTCCAGGCGAAGAATACGACATTTCTAAAATTATTTCAGACAAATGTCCGTCTAGCGTTTTTAGCGGTCACTATTAGCTTTAATTTAAGGGTAGTGTCATAGTGGAAATTATTTCCATTTTTGCTCCATGGACGCACTAAGTCCCACTCTAGAGCAATTTTGGCCATTTTTCTTCAGATTGAATATTTGTAAAACAAATTTAAATTCCGAATTTAAGTTGTTTTCCATGAACCACAAAAAAAGAATATAACTTTAACTGAAAAAGAATAGATCTTTATTAACCCTTCGAGGACCGAAGGTTTTCGCCAAAAAAAGAATATAAAAAAGAATTTAACTTCACTCAAAATAAATTTGGTGAAAAAAAAAAAAAATTTTGTAGAAAAAAAAATTTTTTGTGAAAAAAAAAAATTTTGTTGAAAAAAAAAAATTTTTTGTGGAAAAAAAAAATTTTGTTGAAAAAAAAATTTTTGTTGAAAAAAAAAAAAATTGGAAAAAAAAATTTTGTAAAAAAAAAATTTGGAAAAAAAAAAAATTTGGGGAAAACACAATTTCTGTACAAAAAAAATAATATTATTTTTTTTATTATTATTATTTATAGAAAATTATAGAATGCCTATTTAAATTCCTACGTACTGCGTGACAGAGTCAGTGAATCAGTGAATTGTTAAAACATTTAAAAACTAGTAAGTTGTAATGCGCCTATGGCGCCCGTTGAAATATGGACAAAAAATTTTGTTAAAAAAAAAATGTTGGTGGAAAAAAAAAATTTGTTGAAAAAAATTTTTTTCTTGAAAAAAAAAAATTTTTGTTGAAAAAAAAATTTGTTCTTGAAAAAAAAAAATTTGTTGAAAAAAAATTTTTTTTGGTAAAAAAAAAAATTGGGGAAAACACAATTTCTGTACAAAAAAAAAAATTATTTTTTTTATTATTATTATTTATAGAAAATTATAGAATGCCTATTTAAATTCCTACGTATTGCGTGACAGAGTCAGTGAATCAGTGTCGAGGGTAAATATATATTAAGATGTTATAACGCATGAATTGAACAAAACAAAAACCAAAGGACTTACTTATTTCCCTTAACCCTTAAATGCATTGTGTATCCTAATTTTGACTTTGTCGTACCGGGCCAATATTTATGATAGGAAATCAATCATATTTGGCAAATAGTACCGTCATCTATCAAAATAACGCACAATTTGTTAATTTGTATAAAAAAAAAACTGGGAAATTATGCATTATGTTTGTGGTTGAATCTCATAGAATACTCTGCACATTGAAGGGTTAACATTCCATGAAGCAACGGAAGGGGAACTTCTCTCGAATCACAATATAATTCTCGAGAGAAGTTTTAAATGGATTAGAGATTATAAACCTTTGATAAGAAAAATGCGTGAAACAACAAAAACAACAAAAGCAATTTTCACACATTTTTCTTAAAATTTTAAAAATGTGTATAAAGCTGTTATACATTTTTATGAATACCACCAAATAGGTTTAGGATTCAAATTATAGACAATATGGAGAAACTTTCCGCGCAACCTTCTACGCACCCTTTTTTCTGTAGCCTGTGACATTGGGATGGCGTTAATGTAATTTATAATTCTATTATAACTTGCCGACACGCTTTATTCCGTGCCACCATCTTATACCGTATCGCTTTAAAATCATCCAATAAAATCATTATCTCCGAAACTTTTCCTTGCACAAACTTCAGAAAAAGAGCAAACTTTGGCTTCAGATGCAATGGCTTATGCTAAGTGAATTTTCTCCATGTTACCTGATGCATTTGAATAAGTTTTTCTTTTGAATATTTTTCTCAACCGGTTACGAATAGTAAAGAACAGCAAAGTTCCACGTCAGTTCATTTATGAAATGTTAAGAAAAGTAAGTAAGTAAATACGAGTATTAACGCTGTATTCATGAGGCATTTTAATAATGAAAATAAAGTTTTCTTAAGATGCTGAAGAATATTTTCTGTATATTCTCTCCATTTAACTTTTTAAACCAATTTCTTTAAACAATGAAACAATCAATATTTTGTCTCTTCATTTCATTTCGCCCGGCTGCCGAAAAGTAGTGATAAACAAAGAATGGATTTTCTTAAAAGCTAAGAAAAAAAACAAAGGAGAAAATATTAGTTCAGCCTCAACGGTCTTCAGGCTGAAGCTGGTGGACGCTGATTAGTTGGTCAAAGGTCAAACGTTGCATGATAATTCATAAGGTAACAATACGATCAATAAGGAATTGCTGCTACGGAATCCGGCTTGCTGTCATCGAAGCGTATCCGTCATTTTCCTTTCTATACGCATAGAATTACACCGTGTTACAAAAAATAGATTTTTTTTCTGTCCTATGAACCAAATTCGGAAAGAGGGGAAAAAATAAAAATACACGTGTATCGGCGATTTTCATGTACACGTCAGAATTGTTTTTTTTAAATTTGAACTATAAAGCTCGTAGTGGCTTGTGTGAAAGCCTTTCGACCGATTTTTAAACCTTTTTCAGTAATCCAATCGAGCTGATTTTTTGCAGGCAGACTCGTGGAAATGTCTGTATCACGTCAAATTGTTTAAAAACAATTTTTATCAATTCTCAGATTTTCCCCAATTTTTATTATTTTAAAAAAAAAAATATTTTTATCACTTTTATTAGCATAACTTGAAGAGACTTCAAATTTTTAAACTACTTAAGCGTTACGAAAAAAAAATGTTTTTTGAACTGAAACCTTAAAAAAAAAGATAACCATTTAAAAAAAAAGGCCACTACGATACACGTGTATTTTTATTTTTTATCCCCTTTCCGAAAAAGTAAATTTGGTTCATAGGACAGAATGTGTGTAACACGGTGTTATGATTCCTCTCCAATTATTGCAATTTAGCCTTCCTGTATTTGAACTGGGATCCCTTGCAGCCAGCCGAATGGAAATGTTTCAGTTATCCAGATTCCCTGGAATAGCTCGAGTAAAATGCGAGCAGTTAGATTCAGCTTTACAAAAAATCAAGAAGAACGTTGTCAATTCCAGCTGTTTTATCAGCTTCATGCAGATTGAATCTCAGGGACATTGGGAACTGATAGGCGTTGCTGGAGTGGTTCAAATTCAGTGTAGATGACGGATGTCTCACTGGGGACATGAACAAACTCGTCAAAGTGTTCATATCATACCATTTATATGTTGAACAATATTTGATGTTCCTACTAGGATAGAAACTTGGGTATGTCTGCCTTTTGGTCTCTATGGTGTGTATTCTTGGAAACTGAGAAAAAATATTAAAATTTTGGGAGGTTATCGAAGCTCTGTATAGACCACTTATAGATTCGGCTTCTAGAATTGACACAGGTTGCTCTCATCCATAAAAGTCTCATCCAACTGGGCATTGAATGAGACATCTCCCGTTTCCGAATCCATTTCGAATTTCTACTGTTTTTAACCCTAAAACGAAAAAAAAACGGAATTTTTTTTTTAAATAATAATAAATTATTCTCTGGGTGACATTGTAACAATCATTAATGCTACAAAGAGCAGGAATCAATCGGGAGTGCCAATTTCCGGGAAATGAGATTCTAAAGAGGTCCCACACGAAGAAATTACAATTAGTGGAGCCAAACAAAAATCTCTGTGCAACGATGGGAACGCTGCTCATTAACAACCTTCTTGCCCCGAGTTTTTATTTTATTCATTTGTCAAATAATCGATGGAAAGCTAAAGAGAATGATGAAAACGACAACAACAACGACAACAAAACAACATTAATTTGCATATTGTCAGAATTTCTGACCATCCTTTGCAGTCATACTGCATAAAACAGTGGGTAACTTTTTCGGCCTTTCATGGTGAATGTTTCAATTTGTTGGAAACCAGACAATATGTACGGGCTGAGTGTTTGTGCAAAAAGTTTTCATTATAATGATTACAACAAGAAACGCCATTGTCGGCTTTCCGCAAAATTAAAGTGGGTGTTTCAATTCAATAAATTCTTTGTAGAATTCTTGATGCCCAGAGCGATAACGCAGCTGGACTGCTTTTGGACGGAGTCAACACAAATATTGTTAATTTGGGACAAATGAAAGTTTACAAGTTTTTGTGTATTTGTTATATTTTTTTTTGTTTGAGCAGAATGCCTTAAAGCTGATGTGTTCATAAACACTAAGGGAAATTGGTAAAATAATCTTTTCAAAAATAAAGTTATTCGTAAATGTCAGCGTGAATTTGTTTAACCTCCCGCAGAGGATGCTGGTTTATTAAATATGCCTCTATGTTGGCAGAAAATAATGCAAAGCGCAAGGCTGGCGAAGGTAATGAAATAAGGCAGCTGATGTGTCAATGCGATAGGTCGTTTTCAGTAGAAAACGACGGCGAAAATGTTGTCTTTTAAAAAACAAATCGCGGTTTAATCGACCGTGTTTGGGTAAATAGACTATGCTATCACACAACAAACCCAGGTTCTCAGACTGATACACCGAAATTTAAACCAAATATGCCAAATATTTTTATTAAAATGGTTCTCATCCAACGAGCATATGTTGACCGCAGGAGTGCCACAGGGTTCTTATTCCTTATTTTCATTGACGACCTGCTGGGGCAGACTGTGAACCCAATCTACTCCTTAGCGGATGTTAGCAACCTCTGTCATTCGTACTTATTTGAACATCGGCCATGTCCCTCGGAGGTAGAGGACAAAAGGCAAACGATGAACGACTCACTCAACCGATTTATGAGTGGGACCAAATGAACAGAGTAGATTTGAATGCACAAAAGACCCAGTGGTGTTTGTTGTCACACAAAAGTTCCACTAATCCAGCATCGTCGTCACTCTCTATGGGTGGTGTGAATATCGAAGAATCAGACGCTCTTGATGTTCTGGGCATGAAAATACAGGGTGATGTCTGATTTTTTTTTTCTATTAACGCCCCATCTGATCTCGTAAATATTTACACCACCTACATCCGGCCTAAAATGGAATATAACTCCCATATATGGGCAGGAGCTCCAAAGTCATCTTTGCAGTTTCTTGACCGTATACAGCGGAGCGCTGTGGTGTTGATAGGGTAAAGTAGGGTATCCAACTCTATTGCCTCCCTTCAGCATCGCCGGAATGTGTATCGCTATTCTATAAATATTTCAACGGTATCTGTTCGTCAGATATCCGTCTTCTGGTCCCTGACGTTAGAAAATTTAACCGGAATACGCCACCATCCAGGGTATCTCATTCGTTCATTGTCAAATGGCCGATTGACCGGACGACTCACTATAGAGAAAACTCGTTCATCAGCCGAACTGTTCGCATGTGGAATAATCGTCCACCAAGTGTTTTTCCTGCCTGCTATGACATTACCAAATTCAAGGCCAACGTCAACAAATACTACTCCCTCATTCCCCCCTCCAATAACCTTCCTTCCCATAGCTAACACAGTACATTGCATTTATAGGAGGCGTACCCTAAGTGTTAGTCAATAAAAAAAATCAAAGCGTTCTATATATAAATCCATTTCAAACTCTTTACTATTCTATTATGAAATTGAATCATGATTTTATTAAAATAAGATTCTTCTCGGCTAAAAATCTATCCCATTCGGGATCAACTATGGATACAATTAAGAATTCCGCTCTACAAATATCCGTAAATCAATCAAGTTTTTCAACTCGCAACAGGGTCGTCGTAATTACTAATTAAATTAAATTTGCAGTAATGATTTAATCTCGATTATATTCCGTTTTTCAAGACTTATAATGGATTACAATTACAAATAATCTAAAAGTAATAAGGATAACTTGCGATTGCTATGAATAATTAAAGAGAATCAAAAGTAATCAGAAAATAATCCGACTACTTTCAGAGATTACTTTTGATACTTTCAGATTACTTATAGTAATGGGAAGTAATCCTGATTAATGTCATTAAAAAATATGGTGATGGAAACTTACTTTCTCCACATCAAATTCAAGAAGGTATGCCGTTAATAATGAAAAACAAAATCAGCCAAATGGCCACCTCGACCACGCTTACAGGACCATATCCTTTTTAAGAAATTGTCCATACCCAAATCGCAACGGGGCTGCCCTATGTCGTCGATAGTCTCACGAATTCTATATTTGAGGTCTTGAATCGACGCTGGGCTGTTGGCGTAGACCTTATTTTTCACGTGGCCCCAAAGGAAGAAGTCGCAAGGTGTCATATCACAAGATATCGGTGGCCAATTGTGATCGCCTCTTCGAGAGATAACACGGTCCGGAAACATTTTAGTTTTGCGAACTGTGACTGCCAGATTTTCACCATTTTTGTAGTCAATTTTAATAATTTCAATGCGTTGTTCGGGCGTGTATCGTTCCTTTTTTAGTAATGGCGTAGTTTCCTCTTGTCAAATGTCAAAGAATAAGAGCTTACAAAGTTACAGCTATCGAAATACCGGGTGATTCAAAATAACACCTCTTGTTGGAGAACCCTGTATATGCAGTTGAATGAATTTCTTTTGGGGAGTTCATTGGTTTTATTATCTTTATTCGAGACGGCTTCGTGGGTAGCGTTTTGCCCACGTTCATACACGCTCCCGTGACAAGAGCGAGCAATTACTAACGATCATGTCTTGTCATGTGTGATCATGCAGGATTCGTGCAAATCGCAAGTGCTGTGATTCTTTTTGACTATTGTATATTACTTGTAGATCATTTGTTATTATAATGAATTATTTATCACAAAGTATGTAATAGATTTTACAAGGTCCGCCAAATAACTTTTTTTTTTTTTAAAAATTCTATAAAAAAAACCTACTGGATATTTTCTCAAATTTCTTTTTTTTATTTGAAAGTACAACCATTCCGGTTAATAATGGAAAATAATTTCATTGAGATGGTTGCCTCGGCTGGTCATGCAGTAGCCTAACGACATCAGCTCTGCGCCTGATAATGCGATCTTCAAAAACAGGGCGCAAAACATCGAGTGTAGCTTGGGCTGTGTGGCACGTAGCGCCGTCCTGTTGAAACCAAATGTTGCCCATATCCTGCTCTTCAATTTTTGTAAACAAAAAATCGTTCAACATGGCCCGATAACGAAAATAACGAAAAGCACTAGTTGAAAAAAAAGATAGATGGCGCACCCATTAAATGAATACTAGGGTGGAGTGAAATTCAAAAAAAAAAGTTATCCTCGGAAAGAAATGTAGTCTGGGGTGCTAATGAGGGGAAAAATAAAGAAACAAATTTTAAAAAAATTTTAGGGGTCGCGCCACTCCTTCGAAATTTGGAAATTATCGCTATTTTGGCGTTGATTTTTTCTTTATTTTTCCCCTCATTAGGACCCCAGACTACATCTCTTTCCGAGGTTAACTTTTTCAAATTAAAAAAAAAACATGTTTTCACTCCACCCTAATGAATACATTTCTTTTATTCTAGTGCTTTTATGGATGCCTTCACTTGTATTACATTTGGTTTTCTTGTTAACTAAGTCCAAAAGTTCATCGTGGGCTTGGGAAAAACTGTCCACAATTTATTAGATAATATTTGACCCACTAAAAGATTAAATTTCAATTTACATGAAGTTCGTATTTTTTTTTTTGCAATTGTTCACTTCGCCTACGCAAATAACAAACACAGAACTCTCACTCTCAGAAACGCGATTTAAATATTCCATTCCTTTGTTTATTTGTTTACGACTGAATGAAGCTATGCTCGTTCCATTCATTGTTGTATATTTCGTTTAGTGTGTATTTCACACAACGTTATTCCACACAACGGAAAATATTTAACTTTCTTGTGCCAGCTTTGCTTATCTTTGCTGGTAAGCCATAAATTTATTCAACAGCCGCCAGGAAGTCTTTTGTTCCCAATACACCGAAATGAGGGTAGACAATAAACCACATGAAGAAGGTAGGCCGTGGCCGTGGCAAACAAAGCATACGGTAACGGTTTTACAGTAAACACAAGTTGTGCGAAGGGATATTTTGTTGACCATTGACCATTAGTGCCAACGGAATTCGATGGGCGGTTTGGCTGACATGCGGACATGTGGTGTCCTAAGCCTATTGTTGCTGTTGAAGTCGATGTGAAGTGGGTGGTTCGGCAAACAGATCAGATAAGTCAACACGTTTGTCTAACAAACCACACTTGGCAATATTTTAACGATTATCGGGATTAGATTTGGTATTGACCTATTTCGATAAGTGGATGTCTTCGAATAATTATGTGGATTAGTGGCCGTCTTCCAATAACTCTGTATTTATGAATCATTTATCAATAGTTCCAACAACATTATTGCCATCTGCAACATAGTTGGGAATATTCTTCATAGCACTCAAGAATTAGTCCAACTATACGTTTACTAAATACAAACTTTGAGCAAGATGGCGTTGGGCATATTGATATTATTACACGATTTCTAGGTTGGCGGGATGGTACATTTGTGTGGGAGGTACCTAAAGGGAAGTTCCTCGACTTTCAAGTTTTTATCCGAAACTTTTTCCAGCCATACCTTTACTAAATACAGAATTTGGACAAGATCAAACTAGCCGTACTGATATTATTACACGATTTCTAAAGTGGGCGAAATAGCAGAGTTGTATGGGAGGTACCCGAAGGGGTGTGGCCATACAGCCCATATGCAATCCCATAAGCAGTTTTGGAAAAATATTAACCCATGCCAAATTTCAAAGCGATTGTTTAGCTCTTTCGAAAGTTATCGTGCGTACCAGCAGGACATGGCTCAAACGATTCAGAAAGTCATGCATCGAATTTGGTTCAAAGACACCTGGGGTGTAAAGTGAATATTTCGATGTGTTACACTTTTGAGCCGTATCAAATGATGTATGCCCTCCTACCCGTAGGGTGAGGGTATAAAAACGTGACAAATTGCTCTATCATCTATTGTGTGGTTCAAAAATGATGTCTGATTAAAAGTCTATTTTTAAAAAAAAAAACAACAACAATTTGGTATTATTTTTTCCTTTTTCGTTTTGCGCATTTCCTTGTAAAAACCTACATTTGTGCCAATCTGATTAAATGAGCCCATTAATTTCGCATACATTTAAATAATTATCGAACAATTGTGTCATATCAATTCCGGCTCTTTTGTCGATGAACTTTCAAACGTATAGAAAGAATTTATATCGCTTCCAATTAAGGAATTGCAAAAAGGCAACTTTGTCGTTTTATTTATAAACGGCATTTACGACTAATTGTAGTCATTAAATCTTCACTTCATAGGAAGAACAAAGAACATCGTTTTGTATCGTTTTTGTGAATCATTGGAAAGTTATAAAGTCGAAGTAACCAAATATCAAGAGAATTCCATTTTGCAAATTTATTTAGAAGATGTAGGTGGAATACGTTTTCATATGATATTTTCTATAATTATGTTTCAGAAATTTCAATTTTGAAAATTCGAAGTACATAAAGGGTGTTTTTTATTGAGGTATAGAACTTCGAATTGAAATAAAACACAAGAAAATCGTTTTAATGTCCATCAATTTGGCTTTATTGGAAGGATAATTTTATGCCATTAATGTTTAAATATGATTTCGGGCATGTGGCCGCCGCGGCTGGCTCGAATAAAGCCAATTCTACAGGTCCAATTTTCAACCACTTGTTGGAACCACAACTCATCCACATTCATGCCATCCAATTCGGGAACAAAATAGTCGGTTATCATGGCTCTATACCGGTCTCCATTAACGGTAACTGACTCTCCAGCATTATTTCGGAAGAAGTATGGCCCAATGACTCCACCAGCCCATAGAGCACACCAAACAGTCAGTTTTTGTGAATGTAATGGCATAAAATGGACGGAGCTTGCGGTGAACTTCGCGAACTGAACCATTACTTTCGAAATAAATTTGCACGATTTGCAAGCGTTGTTCTTTTGTCAACCTGTTCATGATGAAATGGCAAACCAAACTAAATATTAATCACTTGACAGCTGACAAAATGGCCGCCAGTTAAAAAAGTGATACCAACTTAAAGTTCTATACCCCAATAAAAAACACCCTATACAATGCGCGTCATCAGGTTGTAGCTCTTGAGGCAGCCAATAACAGTGACTTAAACTTGGCATTTATTGTTTTTTTCTAACATATAGTGTGTTGTTTTTCTATACGACAGTCTTTCATTCCAGATTCTGGGTTAAGCAGTGAATTTTTGCACTTGACTAATTCCATGCAATGCTAATAAAAGTAGACCACCTTCCTGAAATATATTTTTAAAATTAAATATTTCTTTAAAAATATTTCTTTAAAATTAATTTCTTTTTCATTCTCCTTCTTTGTCAAAAGTTGATAATCTTATTTATGGTTGTCTTATTGGACTGGAATAAAACTAATTTATTTCATATTTTCCCAGCGTTTCGTTAGCTTTCTCACAAAGTCCCCAAATTTACAACAAAACCCACAATTTACTTTCTTTATCGTCATTGCCATGACACATTTTTCATGAAATTCACTTTAAGAAGTGTCATGTGTATGGCCTGGAATATTTTACTTTAATACAACAACAAAAATGTCATGTAGTCGCATTTCAAGGCTCACACAACAAACAGAAAAAAGAGGACATCATCAATGTTACATCAAGAGAATCATGCAAATATTTGGTTTCGCTTGCGAATAACTTTCGTCTGTGAATGTCGGAATTTTATTGAATATGTTGGGGTTTATTTATGGCTGAACCAAAAAAAAAAAAAACAAAACGGACTCAATTTCTATTTTTACTTTAAATATGTGATTTAGTCTCAAGTAAAAGCTAAACAAAAGTTTTGTTAGGCTTATCGTTTTTCTTTTTTTTAACAAAAACAAAGTAATGCCGCTGTTGTTTGGTGGCAAAGCAAATGAAAGGTTAAATAAGTTCATTCCCTTTTGAGTAGAGACGTACAAGTCAACTGGTAGTAGCTGAAAAGTTCTATAAGTCTTAATTCCATATTAATGAGATATTGCCTGTGTAGAAAATATTGTCAATAATCATGCGTCTGAAGTAGATAATATTTTTTATGGGGATAGCAGAGTATTTGTTGTGTTTGTTACTCAATAGTCGTCACACGTTCATTCGGGACTTATCGAATTCAACAATTAAAGGTTTCACCCACCTGACTGATGCACATTTTGAACAAAGACTTTGCTTTGTTCTGTCTGTCGGAGCCGGCTTTGAACGCTGATTGGATAAAAGTCCCCCATCTGTTCCTCCCAGGAATGATAAGGGAAAATAAGTCAATAAATCTGGAAACTAAATCATTTCTAATATTTCGAATTTTTGTTAAGTCAGCCTCTCAATTCTTCAGTGTACGTTTTCGTTCGTCATTTTATTGGCTCGTTCTACCTTCAGTTCCTATCATATTTAAGGACATACTAGCCCTTGACAAAAGGCTTTTTGTTCAAAAATACACACAAATTATATGAGTCCTTTAAGCATTTTGTGAAAATAGAAACAAAAAAACTTTAAACTAAAAGTATTTTTAATACACCGATTAAGATATTTTGAACATTTCTTTATGGCATCCGTTTGCCTAAGAAATAATAATAATAGCCAATAGCCACACATCCCAGTGAACATTTAATTTTATTAATAAAAAATAATATACTAGTAAGTTGTAATGCGCCTATGGCGCCCGTTGAAATGTGGAAAAAAAATTTTGTTGAAAAAAAAAAATTTTGTGGAAAAAAAAAATTTTGTTAAAAAAAAAAATTTTCTTGAAAAAAAAAATTTTTGTTCAAAAAAAAATTTTTGTTGAAAAAAAAATTTGGAAAAAAAAAAATTTTTTAAAAAAAAAATTTTGGAAAAAAAAATTTAGGGAAAAAAAAATTTGGGGAAAACACAATTTCTGTACAAAAAAAAAATATTATTTTTTTTATTATTTATTATAGAATTATAGAATGCCTATTTAAATTCCTACGTACTGCGTGACAGAGTCAGTGAATCAGTGTATCAGTGAATCAGTGTCGAGGGTAAATATATATTAAGATGTTAGGAGTAAAAAGGGACAGTGATACTTCAAAGCTAATGTTTTTATTTCAACCAAGACATACGAATTTCTGTTCTCTTGGTCGAAAAATAGTGACAGGAATCTTTATTAACTTATACCCAATGAAAACAATGGAGTTAATGAAATTAATTTTGAACGACAGATTAAATATATCGAAGTTAACATGAAAATTGATACCATAAACTGATGACAATGGCGAGTGAATATGTAGTGAACACCCACATGCAAGTCAACCTTAATGAGTGAGTTTTTACTCACCAATTGTGTTAATGAGAACTCAGCACAACCAACTATACATCTTATGTTAGCACCAGAATGGGGGCACAATGAAGCCTAAGGAAAACTTACTGCATTTCCATAGCACTGGCCTGCCAATGCCTTTTGTCATTTTGTCCACATCCCTCGGTCATGTCCCAACTGATTTGCAATAAACTCCTCAACAAAAGTTTCGTTTGCCTTTTTCCCATCGACCGGGGAATATTGATGAATGCCAAAGACCGTTTCTATATACGTGAATAAAAATTCGGCTGGAATTTAATTAATATGATAAATTCTTGGCAAACTTCCTGTTAATTTACTGCGGGCAATCGTTTAGCGTATGTTACAAAAATAAAATATTCGAGTAATGTCATGGTACCGGTTTCATTTCAATCATGTAAACGTTCTAAAATATCTAAAATAATGTTTTCATAATTAAGAAAAAAACCTTAAGATATGAATCTGGTAATCTGTATAAAAGGGCTCTGCTAGGTTGGGGTAAAGTAATTGAGAGATTAGAAAAATATATATTTTCCGCTACCACAAACATTTACTTGTTTGTGCGTTATACATACAGATCCTCCTATCAGAAAATTCTATAAATTTTGCGATTGGCCCCTAATGTCAGTAGGCAACTCTGGCGGCAGCCATTTACATGACATCATATTCTCGACTTGATGTAAAAAAAAATTAAAAGACCAAATAAAAATAATCCACAAGAAGAATCAAAGTTTTTCATTTTTTTTTTAATTACAGCCAAAAAACATCGGAAGTTTACTTTTGCGCCACCTGTTATATAAATATATACATTTTTGTGTTACTTTTTATTTTTAATTTTAATTTGTGAATCTCTACATCAATTCATCTCATTCTCTCGGTTATTGTTATCACCTTAAAGAGCGTAGATGCACACTTACGAAAACATCTACAAATACATATTTATACGCACTCAAATTTTGTACTTTGTTGAATTTAATAAGTTTATTGTGTATTTTGTCCCAAACACGTTAATTCTTCTGCTCAAATACTTAATAATAATAGCAAAAGAGTTTTATTTGCAGCCAAATAAACAATGTTTCGAGGCAAATAACCTTTACTTGTTTTTACCGTTTAGAATAATCTTGTTGTACAGTTTCAAATTAGTTCAACGAGAGCAGGCTCTGTTCTTGAATTGTTTGTGTATCCCGAAAAAACATCAACATGCCAGCGCAATCCTTTGCTTTATTTCGATGCTGACAGTGATCTTTCTATAAACGGCAGTGCCGAGGTATATAAATTCTTCCAATTGTCAGCCTTCACGGTGTCGCCATTTTGAAGTCGCGACGGTTGCCCCATTGCAAGCAAACATTTGATCTTGTCCTCGTTTACCATCGAAGACACATCTTCGACGATTCCTTCCCGATTCTAGAGAAAGCGCCAGTTACATCCCTCTCTATTGTTCCGGCTATGCCAATGTCGTCAGCATATGCGTGGAGAGTGTGTCCCTTGGTGGTCAGTTCATGGTCATATCAATTCAGTTCCACTTTATGGCATGCAAAACAAAAAGTCTATTTCGATTTGAACCACATATACTGTTCATATCATTACTCACTTATTTCCCTTAACATTCTGTTCCTTCGTGGCATTTACAATCGGAATAAGAGTTACATTATTTTCCGTATAAAAGTTTTCAAAATGTCTGTTACTCAATGTCATCTACTGTAACCACTTGGAGAAGAACCCTGGTTTACATTTCGAAATAGAAATTGTTTATCGCTGATTGTCTTTGAAGATCTTTGAGTTTTTTAGTAGACTCCTAAAGAAGCTAACGACCTTACAGCAATGGTGTAGCCTCAATATTGTCTGCTCACTCATTACAACAATTCTCTTCATCGGAGTCATCCGGTAGCTGTAGAAACTCATGCAGTTTCTGGTGTATTTAATTTCTATTTGGACAGGTTTGTAAATGGTGTGCCCGAGATATTAAATGGCAGCCATAATAAAGGGTGTTTAGTTTGGTTTGCCATTTCATCATGAACAGGTGGACAAAAGAACAACGCTTGCAAATCGTGCAAATTTATTTCGAAAGTAATGGTTCAGTTCGCGAAGTTCACCGCAAGCTCCGTCCGAATGAATCGATTCGCCACCGTGCACAGCAATTGGAGCTTTGTCCATCAACTTTATGGAAGATTTTGCGCAAAGATCTTGGCTTGCGACCTTACAAGATCCAGCTTGTGCAAGAATTAAAGCCGCGAGACCATGCAATGCGTCGTGATTTTGGTGTATGGGCCGAAAATGAGATTCATCTCGATTCTGATTTTCATCACAAAATTTTGTTCTGTGAAATTGGACCTGTAGAATTGGCTTTATTCGAGCTGTTCGTGAGTTAGAACCCTATCATAACGTGGTCTATTTGATTTTTCGGTTTTTCTTTATCTGATGACATCCACGTAGCTTTATGGGTTTCACGATACATAAAGCTGTCACTACTTGTAGTGTTAATTGCGCCGGCGAAATTCTTCATGGAGGCTAGATTTTCCGACGTTGGGACCAAGGATGTCCTCTCAACATGTAATCTTAATATATATTTACCCTCGACACTGATTCACTGATACACTGATTCCCTGATTCACTGACTCTGTCACGCAGTACGTAGGAATTTAAATACGCATTCTATAATAATTCTATAAATAATAATAATAAAAAAAATAATATTTTTTTTTTGTACAGAAATTGTGTTTTCCCCAATTTTTTTTTTCCAAATTTTTTTTTTCAACAAATTTTTTTTTTCAACAAAATTTTTTTTTCAACAAAGTTTTTTTTTTTCAACAAAAATTTTTGTTTCAGCAAACATTTTTTTTTTCAACAAAAATTTGTTTTCACAAATTTTTTTTTTCACAAATTTTTTTTTTCCAATTTTATTTTTTTTCGAAATTTTGTTTACAAAATAGTTTTCTCATTAACAAATTAAGTAACAAATACTTTCTCAAGCAAATTAACGGGCGCCATAGGCGCATTACAACTTACTAGTTAGACAATAATTTTGTATGGATGGATGTTCTGGATTTGAATCTCCGCTTCTTATGCGATTGACCAAGTACGATCGGCTCCATAGACCAGTTTGCTTAATTGAAACCTGGAATGTGACGATGTAGTCAAAGAAATTATAGAATAAAGAATAAGTAAAGTGTATTTACCGAATTCAAAGACTTTTGCTCGAATAAAAAACATTTTAAGCAAAAAACTCATTTTGAATTGTATGGGCGGTTGGTGATGTGGTCGGCATGCATCTGTTATTTATTCTAGAAAGTATATTTACCAAATGTGAACACTTTGGATGTGAAAGATTTTGGGCGAAAAAAATCGATTTGGATTGTCTACCTAGGGCGTGGCCGATTTTGATAAAATCCTTTTTTTTTTTAAATTAATTCAAAATTAATTACCGTGCCAATTTTCAGCGATTCTTATAAAGCCATCCCACTGTGCGACGCTCTAACTATTTGTTAGTTGGTGAACGCGGGTTACATGTTGCCACACTTGAATGCTGAGTTTATTTCTGTGGATAACATTGAGATTATGAATGAACAACTTCATATCAGAAAATTAATCAGCATTTTCTCCGTATCCACATCATCTTACTGCACCTAATGTCTTACTTTAGAATACTTTGAAATATTTAACTGAGCAAAAGAACACAGATTGGCTAAAGCACAACAGAAGAGTGTGGAAATTGCTTTCTAATTTAAGCAAATGCAGTTTCAATGACTATTTAGGTTTCGTACAGCTGAGATAATTGAACTAGTGAGTTGTCGGCGTCAGAAACTCATCGATGTCTTGTCTCTACCTTTAAACTTGAAAATCTTCAGTAACCGGAAAATTAAAGTATCTGCTAATTTATTCGAATAATTTGTAAGCCTCATCTGAATATATGTTTTCGAATGTTCCTAGAATTGTTGATTTTTGTTCTCTTAAGTTTCTATACAATTGCATAACTTTGTTCCAGCGAATTGGCTTTGTTACTACTCAAACAAAACTATACCCTTTTCTCGCAAACATTTCTGAAACACTTGAAGACGTGACAAACAATTTAAGTTACTTTCCACTTTGCGCTCGTCAAGGGTGCGAATGTCATGAACAAAGAGATAATCATTCCGAGCACAAAGACCAGACGCATCTGTATGTGAGTATAGGAAATGAACTACCTTAGATGTGGTCCACTTGACTTTGTACGTTCGCCCATGAAATCATATGTCTAAAATTAGTTTTTAGTTGTACTGCCAACGACATTTTTGAACACTCTCGAAAGAGATTTAACTTCACAACGTTTTTACTGGTTGAATTTTCTTTCAATAACTACGAGCACATAAAATGTATTCATATGTTAATGACACTCTTTAATGTTGCGTACATCTGTCTTTGGGCAGAGCCATTGACTTTTCATAAGCGAAGGACAGAGTAATAAATAAGATGTTTGACCTCACAGAGGAAATGGTCTATGACATCCTTTTGGGTGACACTTGCAAGATTATCTTGTGTCAATTTCCAATTAACTGATGTGTCGTTTGTTGATAACAAATTAATTTATCTGGGATTACAAATGAAAGGAACACGAAGGTATTTGCTGAATGAAAATGAAACTCATAAGTACGTTTTTTTTTTCTAAGACTGAGCAATAATTGTGCAACCGTTTAATGAACTGCTTATTGATGTTAAGAGAAAGAAAAGCTTTAGCTTTAGTACATATTCTGTCCTATGAACCAAATTTACTTTTTCGGAAAGGGGATAAAAAATAAAAATACACGTGTATGGGCGATTTTCATGTACACGTCAGAATTTTTTTTTTTTAAGTTTGAAGTATGAAGCTCGTAGTGGCCTGTGTGAAAGCCTTTCGACCGATTTTTAACCCTTTTTCAGTGATCCAATCGAGCTGATTTTTTGCAGGCAGACTCGTGGAAATGTCTGTATCACGTCAAATTTTTTAAAAAAATAGATTTTTATCAATTCTCAGATTTTCCTACATTTTTTTTTTTAAATTGTTATCGTTTTTTTTTAAGGTTTCAGTTCAAAAAACATTTTTTTTTCGTAACGCTTAAGTAGTTTAAAAATTTGGAGTCTCTTCAAGTTATGCTAAGAAAAGTGAACAAAATATTTTTTTTTCAAAAAATAATAAAAATTGGGGAAAATCTAAGAATTGATAAAAATCAATTTTTTAAAAAATTTGACGTGATACAGACATTACCACGAGTCTGCCTGCAAAAAATCAGCTCGATTGGATCACTGAAAAAGGGTTAAAAATCGGTCCAAAGGCTTTCACACAGGCCACTACGAGCATCATACTTAAAAAAAAAAAAATAAATTCTGACGTGTACAGGAAAATCGCCGATACAAGTATATTTTTTCTCTATAGTATTAACAGTTTCGCAGAAAAAATGAATTTATAAAGAAAAAAAAATAATTTTTTGCCTAAAAAATTTAAATTTCTTGTTATTAAAAATCATTAGAAATCCAAAACGGAAAAAGGTGTCAACGCTTATTACTTTCGCGTAAATCTACATAGCCTATGAACAAAATGAGACATAGATCATGAAAATCGGTAAACGCGTTCCGCTTTTATTCACAATTAAGTGAAGGTATATCAGTTTGACAAGAATATTGATGTTTTTTTTTGTTTCAATGATGACATTTAGATGTTTTGTTACTTTTTTACTTTAATATATTTAATCATATTAGAGAAAAAGTTGTATGTGTATAAAACAGACTTACTGTAAAACTACGTCGAGTTGTTTTAGCTGCCTGTTGAACATCATCTGGATCATCCGAATTTGATTCACAACTACTTTCCAAAGTAAAGGCTCTTCGTTATCAACACTTTGTTCTTCTTCTACCCTTTCGTTGATTGTAAATGGGAATCCGTTTATCTGACATGACCACCAGCAAACTTCACCGAGCTTGGCATCCAACTTGGTGAAATCTCTCATCCTGTTAGTCAGATTCAGTTGTTTAGCAAAGAAATGAAGGTGACGATGTAGAAAGTGAATTTTGGGGGACATCGTGATGCCGAATTTATGGACGGCACCAAGCTTATTTTCAACCAAAACTTCATAGCCATTCACACGCTGTTCCATTATAATGGAACCCAATATGATTCATATGACTACCATTACTAGCTCGGCAGTACCTCATCCGATCAACTACTCGTTGTGGATGCATTGGCCTCTCAATAGTTACGTGTGGCATCTCTGAACCTCATATGCGGCAATTTTGCATATTGACATAGCCACCGAGATGGAAATGAGATTCATCTGAAAACATGATTGTTCGCTAAAATTCTACATCTTCGTCCATTGGGAGAAGCGAAAAGGTAAACATAAACCTGAAAATAATTATTGTACCTTTCAAAGTCAAAGTAATCGGTAGTTTAAGTCTAATAATTTAAAATGGCCCCGTCCTTTATATGCAAAGACAACACACACCGACGATCTTGACCCAATTTGTTTTACCAACAACAACAAATGGGGACATTTAAATGAAATTTAATAATATTGAAATTTTATACAAAGTCATGTCATGGCGAATTCGTCAAAATACAATTTGCATAAAAGTGCATCTCCCTCCATCAAGTCAGACTGTTCATAGTTTGTGTAAGAAGACTGCATCACATTCTTGCGCACATATTTCCCTGGGAAAACTCTCTCTAAGTTTCAGGATAAATGGTCGTGTTTTTGCATAATATTTTCAGTTAACCCACACCGAAGTGTTCAGCGTACAACAAAAAGTATTTATTATAAACGTGAATAAAATTCTTTGTATATCCACTGGAGAAAAATTAAGCAATTTCTAACAAATTACATAGACATACATATTTTAACTATGAAGGTTAAACGGGCGGAATTTAATATTGAACACGTGTCTCTTCCTACTCGCGCCAGTGAACAAGGAGAAATTATTGAAGTTTGTTCGAATATTTTATACCCTGCACGTAGGTGAACGAATTTTTTTAAATAGGGGAAACTTTTATTGCATTCACTTCATTGGTAACCAAGACTGGGCGGGGGACTCTGTTCTATGTTCGGAAAACTGTCTTTATTCCCGTTTTGTGCTCATGTTTTAAACTACAGAATTTACCCCCTAATATGGTTTTGCTGGGTAAAAAAATATGAGCTTTTTACGTATGTCATTCGATTGGAAACCGTTCCATCATTCCAAATCGGTATTGCCTTCTTTAACATCTCTTAACTGCAACAATTTGTGGTTGCTCAAAGTCAATTTTTGTCAAAATCTAATTTTTTTAAAATATTTACTACAACTAAACTATATTTGCTACAAATAAAACGTTAGCGTCGTAAAAAATTTAAGTGCAATAGCTCTTAAAATGCATGAGATGCAATGCGACAAAGTAAATTTTAAATTTTACAATTTATATTTTCCAAATATTTTGCAAAATGGACAACTGCGTCAAAATGTGTAAAAAATATCTAACACAAAAAAAAATCGCTTAAATCGATTAATAGGAAAAGTAACTTTGAGAATATTTCTAAAATATATCCAATTGTCCGATTTTTAATCGCTCACTCCTTGCCTACAACCAGTTTTTTAAAGAATAGTTACAGAGTTTTGGCCGATGGAATTGTCCTCGTACTTCTTTTGACCAGATCTTTTAAAACGAAGTACGTCACCATAATCTACGAACCAAAAGTAGAATCAAGTGTCGCGGCGTTTTGATTTGTTGGTTTCACATACTTTCGCTGTATTTTATCAGGCTCTGAGTATGGTATCATGTAGTCAGCACTGTCCGACTTCAGCTTTTTCTTACAGATTTCTCTATAATGTCTTCCGCTTTTATAATGTGTTTTTCCTTTTATAACTTTTTCGTTTATTTTCGAATTTCTTCGAGTTTGTGCTTATTGTAAATCTTTTCATTTTTTGATATGAATATTTATTTTTAACCAATCTGCACATTTACCCACTTTAAATTAGCTTTTAGTTCTGATACAAAAATAGTTTTAATAAAATTGGATAAGAACAACTACCAGTCCAGCATAAGAAACCGTGATTCATGTTATTTTATACGCTACGGATGATCGTATTACTGATAAGCTTCTTTCGCTTTTCTTCACTTTCATGTTGTGAACAACAACAACACCATCATACTCAATGGGATACAACAAATTGCAATTAAGTAATTTTATTCACAAATGAGTTATCGATTATCGTGGATTTGATTTGTGTATCAGTAATTGACATTGGCAACGTGTACACAAACCCCAGCAGGATATCCGTATACGTTCCGGTAAAGTCTTCAATCACACAAATGTATATTGGACTACATAATTGGTGATTATCAAGAAGAAGAAAAATATATGTGGGAGGACATTAAGAGGAAATTGCTGTGGATAATATAATAAGTGGACAGCGAAGATAATGACATTTCAAACTCATTATGGTACGGAGAAAATGCAATAAAATGTGTAGGTTTAGATAAAAATAACATCAATTGGACTCCTGACTTATCGTTATCGACTCCTTCACTTATAGATCATTCTACAGTGGACGGAGGAGAGTCCCCGGATGGAGAAGAGTCCGACGGCGGATTTCGGACGTCGAAATATTTATAGATCAACGATATACAGCCCACGTTATGGCGACGATGAAGGAAGATAACAGAGTGGGACAACCTAATACACCCTATTGTCATCACCTCTCTACTCTAAACATGGTGCAGAAGCTGTAAAGATATTTTTCAACTAGTAAGTTGTAATGCGCCTATGGCGCCCGTTGAAATATGGAAAAAAAATGTTGTTGAAAAAAAAAAATTTGTAGAAAAAAAAAATTTTGTTGAAAAAAAAATATTTTCTTGAAAAACCAAATTTTTGTTGAAAAAAAAATGTTTGTGGAAAAAAAAAATTTTGTTGAAAAAAAAAATTTGTGGAAAAAAAAATTTTTGTTGAAAAAAACAATTTTGTTGAAAAAAAAAAATTTGGAAAAAAAAAATTTTTTTGTTGAAAAAAAAATTTTGTAAAAAAAAAAATTTTTTTAAAAAAAAAAATTTTTAAGAAGAAAATTTGGGGAAAACACAATTTCTGTACAAAAAAAAATATTATTTTTTTTATTATTATTATTTATAGAAAATTATAGAATGCCTATTTAAATTCCTACGTACTGCGTGACAGAGTCAGTGAATCAGTGTCGAGGGTAAATATATATTAAGATCCCCTTCCCATTTATGGGAGTTATATTCCACTTTTGGAACCCAGGCCACTGCCCTGGGTTACTTTTATTTTCAATGTTTAGCTTTGGCTGTATCAGCTAACATTTTAGAGTCTAATCTTTAGATTCTTTAGATAATCAGCTAACATTTTGAAAGTGTATTTCTTAGATTCAGCTAACAAAACACCCATTGCATATAAGCAAAAGTTAATAAAGTTAAATAATTGTTTGGCTTTGGCTGATTTTCTATAGCTGCTCAAAAATTCTTTAGCAGATGCCCAAGAAAGGTTTTCCAACACAACAACAACACAAACTAATTTCAAAGACCACCACAGACAGTGGTGACAACATTTGGGAAATAAAAAACGTAAACCCAACGGCAACAAACATAAAATGGTTATTTCTCTCTCGCTCTAGTTTTGGTTTGGTTCTCTAACATTCAGTGTTGTCACTTTGGTAGGAAATGACCAAATTTGGTCGGATGGTCGGATCATTCCTATTTTGGTCGGTTTAAGCCTCAATGGACAATAATTTTTTTTTCAAAAATCTGTACATATTTTTCGCTTGTTGTACTTTTGCGACGCGCCGTTAATTATGATTAGCTTTTGTGTGACGTTATAGGCAACATTTGCATGTCGTCTACTCGCATGCAAATTAAAGTAAACCGACACAATTAATTTCAGTCTCATTTTAACTGCAGTTTAATCGTCCAATTTCGTGGTTTTAAACTACAGTGATAGACATATGAGTGCGAGAGCGACGATATGAAATAACACCCAAATGAAATAACCCCCAAACGAAAAATGAAATAAAACCCAACAATTTAAATAAAACCCAAAACGAAAAACAATGGAATAACACCAAAATTTAGTAAAATAAACCCCAACTTAAAAATTAAATAACACCCAAATTTAGTAAAATAAACCCCAACTAAAATATTTTTGGGTTTTATTTAATTTGAGGCTTGTTTTAAGAAATAATCCCCAAATGTTTCACGAAATACCTGCCAAAATATATGAAATAACCCACAACATTTTTATTAGCGAATTTTTTAGGGATAATTTAATTTTTTCGTTTGTTGTCGAAGAAGGAAAAGAAGAATCAAAATTATTTTGTTTCACGAACATCCGCAAATAAAATAAATAATAGTGCTGTGTTTGCTTTGTGAACTCCTCCGCAGTGTTTGGGCGGCATGTTGAACTCGCTCTCAATTTTCCAGGGCTTTGGGTTTTCTTTAAAACTCGATGCATCTTCTTAAAAACTGGTTGCCACATTTATTGCCCAAATGTTGGATTAATTTGAAGTTTAAACTAAGTTTTATTAGAAATAGAGTTTCACAAATCTGGGTTTTAACTGCGATTGCATTTATTTCAACCTTTTGTTGATCCTCGCTTTCCGTTTTCATTTCGGTTTCTAATGTCAAAAGTAATTACAACATCAACGACGAGAATCGTGGATGGATATTTTGGTATTAAACCAAACTAGACAAGGTTTCACAATTCCTAAATAAATAAAAAAAAAAAGTTGGTCGGAAAAAAGGTTTTCCAGTGGCAACACTGCTAACTTTACAGCAAGTGAGTGGAACACAAGTTGGCGACACTGAAATGAAAAGAAAACATTTTTTAGCTGCCACTTCAGGCAGCCAACGATTTACTTTAGCTGCGGTTTTGTTTTGCTATGGATTTGTGAGCTGCGTGAACCAAACAGCCAACTTACAGCGGATCACTGCTGTTTGGTTCTCTTCAGTCTTATGGCTTTCAGTTTTCTTTCATTTTGATGTCAGCTCATCAATTTTTATGTTTACAATGTTTTCACTTACACCCTACATAAAGGATCTTGAATTTGATGCATTTCCGGATATGGATTTTCTTTAATATAATTTGAGCTGACGGTGATGGCGATGTTGTAATGAAATTATATTTCCAAGCACCATGTGTAGATCTTTTTAAAATTAAATTAAAATTCCCCTGGGACCGTAGTCCAATTTTAAAATAATTTACCGACGTTGCGGAAGTGCCCACATGTTTTAAATTTTTACCATCAATGAAAGTTGATTGACTCGATTGAATTTATTTGCTTATCAGTTGAACATTGTTATTATTTGATGGAACATGACATGACGTAACACGCTCCATGACGTTCAACAAAATTTGCAAACGAAAACTTTTTACGTGTATTGTATTTTTCCAAAGTTGCCTTGAAAACATGCACAGGCAGTTTGCTTGAATCTTAAAAATCACATCCTAATGAAAAGAAGCTCTAAGTGGAATGAATATAATGAATATTCTATTTTTAATGCAGATGATGTGAACGAAGACATGTAAAATTATATTCATACAACAAAAGATCGATTACTGACATAAGCTGACGATTATTGATATTTGAGAATTGCTCATTTCAACATGTTCTATAATTGTCTTTTATTGTTTCCATTACATAGAAAATTGGTGTGTTCATGTTTGGTTCTATTTTCAGAACAATTGCTTTGGTTTGTTGTACGTTAGAGGTCTCACGTTTAACTTTTTATTGATGGACAACATTTGTGTAAGCTGACTATGACAACGCCTAGTAAATTGACTTCTCTTGGGGTGCTGGCAAACAATTCATGGAACAAATACACACATATATATGCTATCTGTTATTCTAGGGCTATATTCAGATTGTAATTTCCCTGTTATTTGGCAAACATCATAAGTAAAAACAAACAAACTAGGTAGAGCGTGTATCAGTTGGGGGGAAAACTTAAAATCTGTATTCTAACATTATCATTGGTCGAAGTGAGTGACTAACAGTTGGAAAATATGAACATGGGATGTGCATGAACTGATTATTATTAATACAGAACCATCAGTTCCAGCTACTAATGATTTTAGAGGTAACAATTTTGCCTTTATTGACGCATCACGACAAGCAAAACAATATTTTTTTTTTTATAAATTTCTCGTTCATTTACATGAATTTCATGAATTAAATTCACATCCGCACGATTTTCTCATGTTATATCCCTCTACTATAGGTGCTCCGTCCTAGCCAAGCCGCAAATTATTATTGAAATAGCAATTAATGGTTTATCTTTCAACTGAAATGAAATGGGCCACAGCTGCAGCAAGATCCCTTGGTTGGCAATTATTCTTGAATGGAGAAAAGTCGTTTGAAGTGTTGGCAGATTTATCTGTTTCATGTTTCTTTTCGGTTCTGTTTAGCACTTAGTTTAAATCAACACTTTTCACTATAACTGAATGCTGACCCACAGCAGCATTGCCGAGCGAAAGGGAAGTGAACTTTACCATTTTCCATTTCAGATCTTTATTTGGAAAATGCAATTCCATGAACACTTCAGCACAGTGAGATAGTGGCAAAGGACAACTAATTGTCCAACTAACTGAACAGTGCCAAAACATTTATTTGAACATGAATTGCTTTCAAACGAATTCGTGTATTCGTTAAGTAAAGTAAATCGATGGAAAAAGTATTGGTGAGTTTAGTAGAATTGCATATCAAAATAGTATCGCAGGCATTTCCTCCTCAAAATGGCGTTCCCCAAAATTTGGGTATTTTGTGAAGGTGTTTTCGAAAACATTAATCCACACTGGTATTGGAAAATGTTGTCAGCAATTCCCAAAATGCGCTACATTTCTGGGTACGAGGCTTATGGGGATTTTATATATTTAAAAAACAAAAAATGCAAATACTTACTTACTTATTTCCCTTAATCCCGAATCAGTGAGCTGTGTACGATATAATTTGTGTACTCACTGACCGGGACCTACAGTTTAAAGCCGGCTCCGAACGGCTAATGCTTTTCTAGAGAAGTTTTACATGGCTTACAGATTTCTCTCTTACTTGTAAAGTCGCCAACATTTAGGAGGTGGAAACAGCCGCTGAAAAATGGTTGATGGCCTTACCCGGTCACCGATGGCTTCAAACACTTTTTGTAATTCTTAAACCGGACCATTATAGTATTTTGTTATTTCACCTAAGAGAAAATACCCCAGAGGAAAAAAATCCATAATCTGTCTGTAGATATGCAACACAGCAAGGATTTACTTGGCATAGCCGAAAGAAAATCTCTAGGCCTGACCAGGGCTTTGGAATCGGAGTCTGTTGTCGAAAAATTTACTCGAATCCAACACCGAGTGTTATTTACTTAAATTTTCCATAAAATAATACATGATTAGTATTTTTAAAAATGTTGCGATTATATGAACATTTTTATCTTTAAGATATCAACGCACCTCAGTGTGATATATAGAGGACGAAAATTTCGAAATTTTATTGAACAGCTGAGGTCGGAGTCAACTCAAATGGACACATTTATGGTGATTTCCTTTGTACGGGAAACATTTAAAAAATTTTTAAAATCAATGTTAAATTGGTTTTGCACTGGTATTTGTAATTTTATATTGTTGTTTAAAAAAAAATAAATTTTTGTTAAAAAAAAATTTATAATTTTTGTTAAAAAAAAATTTATAATTTTTGTTAAAAAAAAATTTATAATTTTTGTTAAAAAAAAATTTATAATTTTTGTTAAAAAAAAATTTATAATTTTTGTTAAAAAAAAATTTAAATTTTTGTAAATTTTTTTTAAATTTTTTGTTAAAAAAAATTAAATATTCGTTAAACAAAATTTACAACTCAGATTTTAAATTTTTGTTAAACAAAATTTACAACACGGATTTTAAATTTTTGTTAAAAAACATTTTATTAAAACAATTTTAATTTTTTTATTATATAAATTAATTTAATTTAATTATATTAAAAAAATTTTAATTTTTGTTATCAAAAATTTTATTAAAAAAATTTAAATTTTTTATTGAAAAAAATTTTACAACTTAACAAATTTATGGTACGGAAACATTTTAAATTTTTTATTATATTAATTAATTTAATTTAATTATATTAAAAAAATGTAAATATTTTATTGAAAAAATTTTTACAACTTAACAAATTTATGGTACGGAAACATTTTAAATTTTTTCTAAAAATGATTTTAAATTTTTTTACACTTGTATTTTTAGTTTTAAATTTTTTTAAAATTTTTTTTTTAATTTTTGTGGCAACTCAAATGGACTTAACAAATTTATGGTGATTTCGTTTGTACGGAAACATTTTAAATTTTTTTAAAAATAATTTTAAATTTTTTTTCACTATTATTTGTAATTTTAAATTGTTGTTAAAAAAAGAGTTGACATCAGCTGTATTTTAACAAAAATTATTTTTTTTTTAAAAAAAATATTCAAAATACAAGTGTAAAAAAATTTTAAATAATTTGTAAGAAAAGTTTAAAATTCTTCCGTACTCGTTTAATCACCATAAATTAGTTAAGTTGTAAAATTTTTTTAACGAAAATTAAATTTTTTTGTTACCAAAAATTTGAAATTTTTTAATATAATTTTTTGTTAACAAAAATTTAAAATTTTTTTAATAAAATGTTTTTTAACAAAAATTTAAAGAAAAATTTAAAAAAATGTTTAACAAAAATTTAAAATCTGTGTTGTAAATTTTTTTAAAGAAAATTTAAAACTTTTGTTAAAAAAAAATTGAAATTTTTGCTAAAAAAAATTAAATTTTCGCTAAAAAAATTTACAACACAGATTTTAATTGTTTTGTTAAAACAATTTTATTACAACAGAATTAAATTTTCGTCCAAAAAAAATGGAATTTTCTTAAAAAATTTTTTTTACAAATTTATGGTGTTTTTGTTTGTACCGAAAATTTTTAAATTTTTTTAAAAATAATTTTAAATTTTTTTACACTAATGCATAATAATTTGCGAAAAATGGCAATTTCTTTTTACAGAAATTTAAAAAATTAAGTTTTCGCATAACTCCCTTTGATGTGATCACGCTAACCAAATAACAGAATCTTTCAACGCTATTTCAATTCCACGAAATTAATTTAAATTTTAAAAATCGTGTATCGGGCATTATTTCAATCGAATTACTTTTTCTAAATCCCAACAAATAACATTTATACAACTGATACAGATTACGTTCATGTAATTAAAGTTCTGTATAGAGTTATGTAAAGCTCGTTTACCCAGACAAGTTCTCGATGGCAAATTACCCAGTAGAACAGCACCATCTATACCAAGAGCCTTTGGTGTACTATGATGATTGTGAGCAGAAAACCTTTCGAAATGTTATCAGTGTCGCTTATTTATGCAGTTCTGCTTGTCAAAACTGTGTGTTTGTGAAAACTTTGAATACTTCCTCCAAATTTGTAACCTAATCCTACGTTGTGTTTGCTTTGCCATTCACATTGGCTTTGATAACTTTTACACAGACATTCGTTTTTTCAATAGTTCGTTAAATGGGGGAAACTACGCAATACAAAAACACTTTTTGTGTGTTTTGTCAAAGCGCCAAACATGGCAAAACTTCATCAGTTGAGTGTTTTTTTTTTCGCCACTCTGTGTACACAAATATCCACAGGCTCAATGTCCGGCATAAACATGAGGCGTGTGAGTAACATTACCCAGAAAAACACGGTGTAACTCATACGCCCACTTGCATTTTTACGAATACGAACAACACAAATTAAGATTTCCACATACTATTGGTATCCATCACATTTGCTTGTTTTTGTATGTCGTTCTCTGTTCTCAAAGAATCAAATACCTGATACAATGGTTATAAAAAATAAAAAATAAATGTTTTTAAATTTGACAAAGCAATCCCTTTCCAATTGATCTCCTTTACTTGTTATTCCCTAAACTATAAATGCACCAAGGACTGTTAAGGGCAAAAATATTCTATATTTTCATTAAAAAAAAACAGCCTGAAATTGGCAGCTCGCAGACCCAGACTGAAGAGAGTGGGATAAAGATCGTCCGTGTAATACTTATTTGTCATTTAAATTATTTTTTTTGAAATACAATAATAAACGCTGAGAAACTACATACAGATGTATTTAAAAAGTGTTTTCCAATTATGTGGGCCATAATTAGAATGGACACTTGTAAAAGAAAGATTTATTTCACAAATTTGTATTTGAAGAACATAAACAAATCATTGAACTTTGATGGTGCTAGTGATAAAATGTTTCTAATTAAAATAATAAGGAATTTCAAATAAAGTGCCATTACCCTCGTACCGTATCATTATTTTCAACATTAACAATAAGTTTTCAGACGCCCCGACAGTCTGCAAATTATGGAAACTTTTTTTTTTTTTGCAATTTTTATCGCATATTTTATAAATCAAAATTTTTCTCACTTCGACTCGTATTACATTTAAATTTAATTTCATTTATAATTTGCCTTGCCACATAAGGTTCACTGACTCTAATTTTGCACGAGCTTGACAATGTTTCACAGCTGTACGTGAACTTAACTCAGTTCGGCAAGTACTTGTTAGCGGTGTGTATTAGCATAATTTGTTCATGACAAATGCTTTTATAAATTTTATTTAAAAAAAAGCAGTTTATAAATACTTTTTGTTTTTTTTTGGCTTTCTCTGAGAGATGTCCGTGAAGATAAATTTTAAAATTTAACTAGTCAAGACACAAACCGCCGTTTTAACAGAGCGGGTATAGGGAGTTAACAGAGCCATGTTAAGTGGTTAACAGTGAAAATGCTTATATATATTTACGATTTCTGACCGATCGGACGAAAAAAATAAAAAAAACAAAATAATTTAAATAAAACAAGAGCATCCAACAGGGTATGTTTTGGAGTTGACCCTAAAATGAGCATTACTAAGAACATTTGTAACTGGGCATAGAGTGACAAAAGAAGGCCCACTCTGGCTGACTGGAAATAGATGCTGGGTCCACAGTAGTACCATGGATAGCTCTTGTGATTCCAAATCGATCTGTATATCACACTTGTCCAAAAAGTGTTTCAGAACCGATTTATTCAGATTTTTAACTTAAATTTTAAATTTCATGTAAGGCCCACTGTGACGGACTGGAAATAGATGCTGGGTCCACAGTAGTACCATGGATAGCTCTTGTGATTCCAAATCGATCTGTATATCACACTTGTCCAAAAAGTGTTTCAGAACCGATTTATTCAGATTTTTAACTTAAATTTTAAATTTCATGTAAGGCCCACTGTGACGGACTGCAAATAGATGCTGGGTCCACAGTAGTACCATGGATAGCTCTTGTGATTCCAAATCGATCTGTATATCACACTTGTCCAAAAAGTGTTTCAGAACCGATTTATTCAGATTTTTAACTTAAATTTTAAATTTCATGTAAGGCCCACTGTGACGGACTGGAAATAGATGCTGGGTCCACAGTAGTACCATGGATAGCTCTTGTGATTCCAAATCGATCTGTATATCACACTTGTCCAAAAAGTGTTTCAGAACCGATTTATTCAGATTTTTAACTTAAATTTTAAATTTCATGTAAGGCCCACTGTGACGTACTGGAAATAGATGCTGGGTCCACAGTAGTACCATGGATAGCTCTTGTGATTCCAAATCGATCTGTATATCACACTTGTCCAAAAA
>OY282513.1:22952991-23142991 GCA_958296145.1 Hydrotaea cyrtoneurina
ATGTGAGAAGGTCCGTTTGAAATATGAGAACGATCTGAAGATGAATTTGCAACAGGAGAAAACTGCAAGAGCTGAAAAGTAAGTATTCAGTACTTGCTTAATTTCCTAAGTTACTAGCCCGGGATTATTTTTCAATGGAGTTTCAAACTTTATGCTTTCAAACGTATTGACATAGACAATCTGCAAGGACAGGCGACCTAGAGCTGTTTGCAGACTCATTAGTTCGGCTGCATACTCAAGATGTCTCTAATTACATGAGCATTCGGATTTCAACATTACACCCATCTGATTTTCTGGAGTCCGTCCTGGGCAGAGGACCTAAAAATCCATTCTCTTTTTCCAACAGAGGCCGCTATTGATTTGCGACATCTAGAGTTTACAGATGTATAGCTAACTACTTTTGCAAATAAATGTAGATCGTCTACCCTCTAAAATGTCTAACGAATAAATATAGTCAATATACGCGATGGACGACCTACGTATTTCTTTTTGCATAATTAGTTGTACGTCTGCAAACTGTAGATGTCACTCCGTCTCTCACAGGAAATGTGTGTCTCGTTTGTGGAAGAGACAATAGCTGCCCTCTGTTGGATATCATTTCACATGTGACTTAGGTCCTCTAGAATGATGATTTTTAAAAAGTTAAGCCCCATTTCTGTAGCCGGTTTTACAAGGATTGGGTGAAAGACCATTAAAAGTGCAGACATCTCAAGTCGTGTATTTTGACCATTATTTGCTACGAAAAACAAGCATTATTTGCTTGAAAATCATTCAAAAGTTTTTCAAATATTACCATACTAATTATTGACATCTAGAGTTTGTCGCAACAAATGTGTCAGAAAACGTCTTGGGGTCATCCGCCCCTGGTATGGTCTTTGACATTGACACAAATCAATATTCTTGCAGAAACAAATACCAACTACAATTACAAGCGCTTGTCAAAAAATACGATCAAACCATGCTCGATAAATACAAAGAGGAACAGCGTCTAACTGATGAATGCGATAAACTCCAAAAAGAATTCGACGAGATCGTGCTAGACTACAATCGCGAATATGCCCTATACGATGTGCATGTATGTCAAAAGGAGGAGGAATACCAACGGCAACATGAGGCAAACGTACGAACGTTTTCGAATAATTTAGCTGCGCGACGTATACAGGGTTGGTGGAAGCGACGCATGCGTGAGGGAAAAAGGGTAAGACGATTGGCAAAAACAAAAGCTCAAGATGGAAAGCGTGTAGCAGACTTCAAAGGAAACGACGATAAGGGGAAAATAACGACAAGTTCTGGGGCAAAAGCTGAAGTTAAGGGGGAAAAGAAATGATAAATTATATTTGAGTATATTTTGAAGTAAATGGTGACTGTGGCGGATGTATGTTATGAAGGTCCTTAAAGGATTCTCTATTAAATTTCTATTTCCATTTATAGTAAATAAACTATAATTTTTTTTTTTAAATTACAACACAAAGTACATTCAAAGACCATACGAAGTCAGAAGTCGCAAGTCGTTTTCTGACGCACACTCTAGATGTCAGTAATACGCATGGCACCAATTGACAGCTTTACAAAGGAGATCAGAGAAAAAAATGGTTTTAAGCTGACAATATACGTCCTCTTTTGGAAATATCCAGCAAACGACTTAAGGGGTCTGTGTAGTAAATGGTATTTGGTACATTTATATTATAAAAGGGTAAACCGGATGACACATTCTAAATGACTAGAGTTTTGCATAGACAGACCGAAACCTTTGGCGGGAATCGAACTCACAACCCTCACCCCGCTAGGCGAGTTGGTAGCATAACTCTCCTAACGGGGCGCTTAAAACTGAATTTTTGTATTCCGCTAAAAAAAAGCGAAATTAAAAAGAAGCTTGATCACAGTAAAGCCGAAGCCAGCGCTAACTTACAATCATGGCATTCATAGTATCCTTTCCTGTTAAAATACAAATGCTCGTCAACCGCTGGTTTTATAATCTTAATGTGGGTTCCATGTATGCAACCAACGATGGAGGGGATTTTGTAATTATTGTAGAAATAGTTTCTGCGTCTGCGTTTTTCGTTGTCATCAATTCTAAGTTGTACCCACTCAGGACATATTTGTCTTTGCAAAACTTTCAGTACACGAGTCAAAACAATTGAAACTGTGCTTCTGCCAAGAATCACGCTGGAATCATTTCCAACCGATCTTTGGTACGGCCCTTCCGCCAAAAAACGCAATGTTGCAGTGAGTTGAATCTCAGAGGATATGTTTGATGGGGGAAAGTGAGCTTTAATAATGTCCAACAACATTTTTACCGTTAATGGAGACCGGTATAGAGCCATGATAACCGACTATTTTGTTCCCGAATTGGATGGCATGAATGTGGATGAGTTGTGGTTCCAACAAGTGGTTGAAAATTGGACCTGTAGAATTGGCTTTATTCGAGCCAGCCGCGGCGGCCACATGCCCGAAATCATATTTAAACATTAATGGCATAAAATTATCCTTCCAATAAAGCCAAATTGATGGACATTAAAACGATTTTCTTGTGTTTTATTTCAATTCGAAGTTCTATACCTCAATAAAAAACACCCTTTACAACATTTTTAGAATGACTGCAATTGGTGCCAGCAACTTTTTTCTGTTATTTTTTTCACTATCCCAATTTTGCCTACGCTAAAAAAAAATTATATTTAACACAGTTAGGTTAGGTTAGGTTAGGTTGAGAAGAGGAGGCGGTTTTTCTCCGCCTCATGTCCTTAGACATACACCTAAGCCAGTATTCGGCTTGTTGTGCGCTCTAAACTGTGCATGGAAAGGTCTTGAGAAGTTATTTTAAGAACTCTGTACTATTGACATAATCTTTAATTTTTTTCCAGTCTGCGCCCCTGAGATGGGTCAAGTCTGTTAAAGTGTCATTTCCCAAGAAACGGGATCTATTGTTTGCGAACGCTGGGCAGTGACAGAGGAAATGCTCCAAAGTTTCGTCATCCTCCCCGCATGCCCTACATACGCTATTGTCTACAACTCCTATTTTGTGTAGATGCGATTGTAAGCCTATGTGCCCTGTTAGAATGCCCATGATCTTACTAGTTTCTGTTTTGCTCAGTTTCAGCAATGTTTTGGTTTTATCCTCGTTTGGTTCACCCCACAAGATTCTTGTCGTTTTCCCAATAGTTTCACTATTCCATAGTGTGATATGGGCGTCTGCCGCCCATCTTTTTAGCTCAGAACGCGTAGCTCCAAATGGTTTCGCGTTCTCTAAATTTATTGTTTGCAACTCCCTGGCTCGTTGAGCCAAGGTATTGGCTTTCTCGTTTCCTCTTACCCCGTGATGACCAGGCACCCATATGAGGCGTATTGTGCCATGTCTGGAGTAAGAGTTAATAGCCATTTTACAATCTAAAACTGTTCTTGATTTAACCGTTTTAGTCGTTATTGCCTTGATAGCCAATTGGCTATCTGTAAAGATATTTACGTTTGTTGGTCTTGTGTTAGCGCTAAACCAGATCACACACTCTGTAATTGCTCGGATTTCCGCCTGTAGGACCGTGTTATGGTCTGGTAGGCGGAATAAAAGTTCGGTTTCCGGTTCTTCGATATAAAGTCCCAGCCCCGTCCTTTCCCCTAGTTTCGAACCATCTGTATAACCGCAGTTTCCAGTTGGTGTCTGCGCTAGGGTTCCATCAATCCAAGATTGTCTGTCTGGTATTAGGGTCTCACACTCAACAACTATTGACGTTTCGGGTATTCTATCGGGTACTGATGTTATGTCAGTTAAATTCCCTTCCACTACCTCAACTATTTTTTGATGATATGACCTGTGATCAGTTTCGATCCATTCGCCCATTGCTTTGAGTCTCATTGCTGTGAGGGCGGCTTCATATTTAATCTGTATTTCTATTGGTGGGACATTTAAGATAGTCTCTAAAGCCCTATTAGATGTGGTCCTCATTGCTCCGCTTATGCCGAGGCAACACATACGTTGGACCTTTTGTAATATTTTTATGTTGCACTTCTTTTCCATCGATGTCCACCATACTACTGATGCATAAGTTAGAACAGGTCTAATTACGCTTTTGTAGAGCCAGTGTGTCATCGTTGGATTGAGGCCCCATTTTGAGCCTATAGCTCTTCTACATAGAGACCAGCATCTGTGAGCTTTGTTTGCTCGTTCTTCCATGTGGTACTTCCAATTTAGTTTTCTGTCCAAGATTACACCTAAGTATTTAACCTTGTCTGATATTGAAATTGTTTTGTTAAGGAAAGATGGGTCTATATATGGACCAATCTTTGTTTTCCTTGTAAACAGACATATTTCAGTTTTGTCTGGGTTTACATTTAGACCTCTTGGTCGAGCCCAGTCATATGCAAGTTTTAGGGCAGTTTCGGCCCTTCTGCAAAGTTGGTTTGGATTCTGGCCCCTCAGAAGTATTATAACGTCGTCTGCATAGCAGACTGGTTTAAGTCCTTCGTCAGTTAGGATCCTCAGGAGACTGTTAATAGTGGTAACCCATAGGAGTGGTGATAAAATACCTCCTTGTGGTGTTCCCTGTGATACTTTGTCTCTTATTTGTATTTCGTGAGACCCACAGTTAATCCATCTATTCCTTAGCATGTGGCTTATCCAGTCTCGGAGAGCCCGGTCTACCTCGAACTGGTCTAAGGATTGAATTAGTGTATTGGTCTGTACATTATTGAACGCTCCTTCAATGTCAATGCATACCGCAAGTGTGTACATTTTCCCATTGAAGGATTCTTCTATGTTTTGCACTACCTCGTGTAGGGCGGTGTCCACTGACCGTCCTTTAACGTATGCATGTTGTTTAAATTTTAGCATTTCGCTTGGAATCTTACTTTTGATCATGGTATCCACTATGCGCTCCATGGTTTTGAGTAAGAAAGATGTTAGGCTTATTGGTCGATAAGCCTTAGGTGTTGCATAACTTGCCTTGCCTGGTTTGGGTATGAAAACGACTCTTGCCTCCTGCCAGGCTTTTGGCGTGTATGAGAATTTTAGGCATGCTGTGAAAATAACGGCTAGATGAGTTGACATGTAGTGAGCCTCCATCTGTAGTAGTGCCGGAAAGATTCCATCAGGTCCTGATGCCTTAAATGGTGAGAAGCTCTTTAAGGCCTCTTTGACCATATGGTCTGTAATGATAAAACTTTGTTGAACTTCATTATCCCTATGAATCGGTATCTCTGTGTGTCCCGCCATCCCTTGGGGAAAATGAGTGTTCATCAAAAGTCTTACCATTTCTTCAGTTGATTCTATTCGTCTACCCACATCATCTACCATTGTTTCGGTTTGGGTGTGGGTTTTTGAAAGGAACTTTTTTATTTTTGAAACATCGTTAACGCTATCCACCTGTTCGCAGAATAGCCTCCAGGAGTTTCGTTTTGCAGTTCTTGTAATTTTGTTGTATTCTCTGAGTCTTGTATGATAGTCGTCCCAGTATACCGGAGATTTTTTACGGCGTGCCCTATTGAAAAGTCTTCGGACCTCTTTCCCAATGTTGCGAATCTCCCCGGTCATCCAGGGTTTTTCTTGGGCTGATTTCCTTTCTCGAAGTGGACAGCTATCTTCGAATGACTTCACTAGAATCTCCGTAATGTTATCAACTTTGTCGTCGATGTCTTCAACACTTAGGCACTCATACTCTTCATGCCCTAGTCTTTGTCTAATTAACTTCGCGAATTTTGCCCATTTCGTTTTGGCCTTATTTCGAAAGTTTATTGGGTTTGGCGGTGGCCTTGCTATCTTAAATCTTATGTAACGATGGTCAGAAAAGGAATGTTCTCTAGAGACCCTCCACTCCTGTATTTCGTCTATAAGATTTTCTGAACATATTGTTATATCTAATACTTCTTCCCTAATTTTATTAACAAAGGTAGCAGTGTTTCCTATGTTAAGAGGTATTAGGTCGTTAATATTCAAAAATTCTACTAGGGCTTGTCCCCGTTTATTAATGTTAGTACTACCCCACGCAACGTGGTGAGAGTTAGCGTCGCAACCTACTAGTACTTCGTTACCTGTTTGTTTGGCTCTCCTCACAAGGCGTTGCAGTTCCGACGTAGGTGGTAATGTCGGTGAGTCGAATGGCAGATATACTGACGCAAGGTATACGTTCCCATTCCCCTGTTTCAGTACTGTTGCATCCGATGTTGACAACTCTGGAGAGAAAAGATAACATAAGTTTTTGTGGCATATGATACAGGTCCTTGGTCTAGTTCCCGTATTTGCATAGAATAGTTGGTAGTTGACATGGTTCAATCCAGTAACCTTGTTTCGAATCGTCCATGGTTCCTGGATCAAAGCGATATGAGTCTTTCCTTTATTTATTTTTTCCATCAAAGCGTTTGTTGCCGTTTCGCTCCGATGGAGGTTTATCTGGATGACCTCAATCATAGGTCCTCCAGTAAACGGGCTTCTTGGGAGTCGGAGATGGATTCGGCTCCCTCTTCATTTTTGGACTGCACTGGACGCTTCTCTACATCGCAGTCTCTTTCTTCTTTGGGCTCTTTTTCAGGGTCTTCAGCGCCGACCCTGGCCTTGCCGATTTTGAAAAAGACAGCTTTCGACACGTAGAAAGCCATGCCCTTCGTCTTGGCCAGGCTGGACATGGAGAGTTGATCCAAGCCCACCACAAGGAGAGTGCCATTGCTGTCGCTCTCCCTGTGGAAGACTTCCCACCTCGTTACGTCCAGTCCTTTGTTCTGCTGGCCAAAGAGTTTGAGCATGCGTTCTGTTGTGAAGTCGCTGCCCCATCCTTTAACGTACACCGTCGCTTTTGTGAGCTTAGGGATGTCCCTCATCCTCACCAGTTTCAGCTTGGCGCCTTCCCAGGGAGAGGGGATCGTATCCACGAGTTCTGTGAGGGTCTCTACGCAAGCTGTTGATGCCATCCTCAACAACAAGATGTCCCCTTTGAACTCACAGCTCATTATTTGAATTGGGGGGCCGTCCTCGATGTTGAGGGCATGCTCCACAATTTGGTTGTTGACCAGGTCCTCAACTTTGTTGTGCTGGTCTTTAGGGATTTTGCCGGATGCCGAACGGATATCGATCACTGCGTAGCAGAGTTCGTCTCTGTTGTGCTTCCGCGCTACTTTAGCATATGATGGTGGCTTCTTACCTTTTTCAGCAGTCAACTTCCTCTTCCGTGTCGATCGGGATACCCTTTCGGGTGCCCCAGTCTTCTCGGAGGGCTCCGTTGCTGCGCTCGCTCTCTTTGTAGTTGGATTGACTTTGTCGCCCTTTCCACAAAGATACAGACTAGTGTCTCTTTTGTGGGGGGTTTGACTTGGTCTCACCAATTTACTTGAGAGCGGGGAGCTTTTTTTCTTTTTCGGCGGTTTCGCAGTGTTCTGCTCTTCGGGAGATCTGACCCTCTTTCCAGCTTCCGAGGAGGTGGAGGGAGTTTCAGATGACTCCTTTTGAGCATCCTGCACTTTAGCCTTTTTGCTATCCCGGTTCATCTTCTTCAACTTACGTCGTTGTGCCCCCGATAGCTTCTTCTTTTTTGTAGAGAGCTGTGCCATACAATTGTTGACTTCGTCTACCATCTTGCTGACCTCGTCATCTTTGGAGTTAGCTAAGACAGTAATATTATTATTTGATTCGGAGTCAGAATCGGATTCTCTACCTGTACTTGAAGGCTGGGTCCAGTTAGTACTCCCCCTTTGGTCCTCCTTTTCTTCCTCCTTTTTTTTGCCAGTGGCTAAATGTGCGCTTGTTGCATTTACTGCGACTACAGGCGCCAAGGCACCAACACCTGTAGGAGGATTGTGTGGCTCACTATCGCTGGATATCGACGGCACATGACTAGTGAGCAGATCAACACTTGCCGCCGGCACTGGGGTTATTAATCCCTGCACCGTAACTTTTTTTTCTTCTTTCTTTTCCTTCATTGGTGTTTTTTTGTTTAGGGGAACACCCCCATAGTCCGTTTTGGTCCGCGGGGAATACGAGATTCCCTAAGGCGGTGGACACACTGCTTCACCTCCCCTATGGTAGCCTTAGTTAGGGCAGAAAAAACCATCCTCCCTAAGTCAGCCCTAGATGAGATGGAACAGTGTGTCCATCCCCCTTCCCCTATCCGCCACCTGGGGACGCGCCCGTTAGGAGACTGACAAACTCCAATAAGTAACACAGTTACTTATCATAACAACAACAAATACTAATATAATCATGAATTTTAGAATAGCACAAACCGATGATTGTGAGTAGCTGGGTAAACCCCCTCAATGGACACGGCGAGAATCTCTGCGAATACATACACTCTCTGTTTCTTTGAATGTAATACAACAGCTGTTTTTTGTTTTCATTTTCAAACAATAACCGTGCCTCTTGCCGATCTACGCATGAACTGAATGTACGATCCACATTTACACTCAAAATTATCCGCTTCTAAATGAAATCCACTATTCGCCGTCGCCATCATCCACTCAGTACGCTCTTATCAAACATAAATCGTATCGTGCAATAGAAGCGGTCGAATACGATCTCTCAGAGGGTCAATCTCGTCGTGTGTGTGAATTGCGTTCGCTTGGGTGTGTGGCAGCTGTGGCCGTCTGCCTGTGTTGGCGAATTAAACTGAAAGTTTTCTTCAATAGTTCTGCGTTTGAAAGTCGTTCAGTTTTGTTTTGTCGCTTCCAGTGTGAAGACCAAAATTGTTTTATATAAAAAAAAAAGTAATAGAAATTTGAAAAAATTAAAAACCGTTCTGAATTTGTATTTCGGGGTGTTTTGTGGTATTGACTGGTGATTGTTCAGTCGTTCGTTCCGTCATCTTTTTGCGTTCGGTAAAGTGTGAATTAAGTGATCGTTGTTGTTGTTGTAGACGATATTTCAATTGTGAATCGTGAAAGCAACGCGCATAAGGTTAGTTTGTGTGGTTTATGATGGCACTGGCTGGTGGTGGTTGTGGTCTTCATGGTGGTGGGATGATGATTGTGACGACAGTGGCCTGGGCCAGCCTATCAATATTCATTATATGGGTGATCTTGGGTTGATTGATTAAAACATATAGCACACACACGCACATATGCATACATACGAATAAAATGTGAAGTGGTCCAAGAAAAATGGAACAAAATTTGCTGATCATATTTTTAATATTTTTATGTTTTATTTTTATTATTTGCTTACGTATTTGTGAGTTTTTTTTTTTGCTAGTGATTAAAACATTAGCATCAGTGATAAGAACTTCCATTTCCAATGTGATAATATGTAGTTTATTTAATGAATTCGTTGATTTGCCAAACTTACATATTTGTGGAAATGTGTTAATTGTGCCCGGAAAGAACAAAAATTTGCCGACAAATAAAAACTGCGCACTTTTTTTTGGGGGTAATTCAAAAATCGCAATAACAAAATTTGTAGTGTGGCCTATTTTTGTAGACCCTACGATCTTAAATTAAAATAATGCAAACGTTTTACAAAGAGTAGAATTTTATTGTAAACTAACGATGTTGTTTGGTTTTAAAAAAATAATTATGTATTCCAAAAACTTACTAAAAAAAAAACACGGTACTTTTGAAGAAAACCTATGGATAGATTTGTCTGATGCTCATGCGACGAATGAAATGTATGAAAAGCTGCGAGGTGGACAACCAAATTTGTTTGGGTATCTCTCCCTTTTATCGGAAAATCGCTAATCTGGCAAGACCAGTTGTTCCGTTATTGTTTGTAATTTATTTAAGCAAGTGAACAACAGTTGAATGAACTTCTTGAAATAATTATTTTCTAAACAATGATCACAAAACAAAGTATGTATAAGAACAAAATCACAGCGCAAAACAATTGTAATTCACATTAGCTTTATCAATTCAGATCTGTAACGTCAGCCAATTTAGATTATTGTACCGAATGGACTTACTAGCAGACTTTTGTTAAAAGATTATTTTAATCTAATATATATAAAATAAAATCAAAACATTACTTTTCAAATTTATTTTAACAAAATTGCGTTTTCAAGTTATAGAAATGTCTCAAGAACCTATACAGCTTAAGCTACGATGTCGAACGACAACGTTCGCATGCTTTTTTAGAGTCAAACAGCTGTTTAGAGGAATCTGAAATCAGGTGTTTGTCGGCTAGAAAGCATGCGAACGTTGTCGTTCGACATTCTAAGATAATATGGAACTTGTAATCTAAACAAAATTTCGACCACGTACTTATGGGGGCACAGAGTATCAAATCTGTAGAGTGGTTATTCACTAGCAGAGAAACCACAAAAAACAAGACCGACACGGATATCTGCATTTGCATTGCTTGTAGATTAATTTAAAAATTAAAATTTTCGGTCACACCCGTCACAGTAAAAGTTAAAAAAAAATTGTATTTTACATAATAAAAGCTTGATACTTTCCAGCAATAACAAAGTCAGTTCTAGTAATAATATAATAATATTTTGTGAACCACTTTCTTAATATTCGAGTATTTAGTTGTAGGAAATATTTTGTCACACCAGGGATAAATCCAATGTTTTCAATGGGTGACAAAAATAGCAAACAATATTAAAAAAAAAAAATTGGCTGTACAAAGAGAAAGGGACCGGGAAAGAAGAGATGCTAAGAAAAATATGATGAATAAGAAATCATTGGAAAAAAAAAACAAAAAGTAGTCGAGAAAAAAACAAAAGAGCAGAACGGATAAGTCAAATGAAAGCCAAATTTTAAAATCAATCATTATGGGCAGCTATTCAAGCCATGGATTATTTAAAAAATCTAGTAAAAAAAAAGTACACCCTCGTTTTTTACGATTCTAAAGATGAAATAGTGAAGAATATAATTTTTTTAAACGAGAGGTGAAAAGACATAAAAAAAATACCCAATATTCAAAGTAATGCATAAAAAAGGGCAGATACATTGTGTATATGGGTGAATAATCTGAAATGACTCCTTTTCTTTGCGAAAAAGGGGACAGTCTCCGACCACTCCGACGAAAATAATTTGCAAACTAAAATAGAAGTAGAGTTTCTCCGAGAACCTTCGAAGAGAACAATACTTCAGCGCGAGAGAAAAACTACAAATTGAACGTAACGGCCGTTACCTTTTTTTTAAGCAGAAAACCACACCAGGCACGGGACTGAGAGAAAATGTTCCGGACAAAAGTCAATGATTTTTATAATTTCTTAAAATTAATTTAATTAAATCAAAAAAAGAGTATATGTGACTTGAAGTGATAGTGCATAAATTCATTTGAATGCAATTACAGATTTTTAATATTTACATACATAATAAGTACGGTTTATTTTGCTGCGTCGGTTTTGGACACGCCACGGGACTGAGACTACATGTACTGTTTTCTTTTTTTCGATATTAACAAATTAAAAATTTTAAAAACTAATACGTGGGTTATTTTAGCAAATATAATAAGCTGCTTAGAACATATTTATAAAAAACATTAGTTAATACAACACAATTTTAAACAGCCGGACACAGAAGAAGTCATTTACGATTATTCACCCATATTTGCTGTATATGTATATCTGAATTTACTTGAAAAAGTACTCGACAGGACTTCTTCAGTCTACGATAATACGGATAGCGAATAAATTTGTCATATTATTTTTCTTGTGGGTTTATTTCTGTATTTATTACAATAATTAATTCAATTAAAAGCTTTTGTTCCATTAAACTTTTCGAGATATCACACTAGGTCACACCCGTCACATAGGGACAAATATTTGTTTCCAGCCAGTAAGTTGCTTCAACAGAACTTTGCACAGTAAAAAAGAAATACCGTTACAACGGCACCCTGAGTTACAATTTTGCATAATGTAAGAGTTCTGAACCGAAATATGCAATGGGACATTTTTGTACCAGGAATGGCATAATTTCATTTTGCAATAACAACAAAAACTTTGCAGTGAATTAAGATAGCAAATGCAAAAATTTACTAAGCAATAAAGGAGTCACAAATTAGTTGAACATTACATTTCTATCTTCACTAACAAAAAAAAAACAACAAGTAAAACAAACTCCATATGAACATTTTTGTTCCAAGGATTGATTAACGGTGAAAGGAAACACATCGTTTACCATCAAAAGATGTTGGGTTTTTAAATTATAAAATTTCATTGGATGAAAGTAGCTAACGTCTTCACCTCCATCGATTTTTATAAAAATATTTAAATTGGTTTCAAAAAGGGCAAAAATAAAATTTAGAGAAAAAAAGCAAAACCTAGTAAAAAACACAAAAAGCATTTCATTTCTCGGTTCATTATAAAAAAAAATATTTATGCTGATTTTAATTCAACCTTGCTAAGTGATAAAGCTAGTTCAGCCCAAGCGTATGCCCGCCACCCCGTATATGTACTTTATCTAGTATCCACTGTAAAACAGAAAACGTTAACCGGTCGAAGCACACATGAGAAATTCATCATGTCATCCAACCAACCCATTCCATACACACTGAATTCTAAGTCATTCGGCACGGTGCTCTACAATTTTCCATGAAAAGTTATGGGTACTTTGTAAAAGAAGAACATGATTTTCTTACTTTCTTTATGCCTGCAAACAAAGGTTTTATGACTGGTCAGCATTTCTATTTCAATGCGTTGCAATAGCAAACCTTACACAATTCTCACCAAGTCAATGACCAAAATTTTCGAAGAACACCACTTCTTTTCTTGTCTCTTTTTTTTAATGGAAATTTTGTTTGATTTGGAAGACTATTTTTTTTTTTTTGTTTTGATTATACAATAAGTTCCACTAAAAAACTAGTAGCAATAAAATATACATTTTTATGGTAATATGTAGTTCAAACAAGAAACTGAACCAAATCCAGATTAGATAATGAGTTGATATACGTTTTGGAAGTAGAAGGCAGCGCGGCGGCAACAAAAACGTATTGTATTTAATTTTTTTATATGCGAATTTTTGGTTGTTTAAGAAATATGGTCCCAATTTTTGTTGTTGGTAACTGAAAAATTCAAACAGATATCAGCTCTTTTTTGTTCATGCCAGTTGAGTACCCCCCCGGGTTTGGAGATAATATTTATGACGACTTTTTGATTATTTTGTGAAAAGTGATAAGAACTTTGAAAGTACTTCACTTTACTGGGGGCGCCTAATTCTTTAGGCGGCATACAAATGTAGAAAAGTCGCATGTTTGTTTTTGAATTTTCCATAGGCCACAGATTTCACTTTGACAACCTTGACTGATAAACTGAACATACCCCAAACACAACCGGCAAGATGTGTCTGGCCATGTTTGACAACAGTTTATTTGGCTGTTGGCCAAATTTTAACGAACTGAATGTGTTCAGGCATACATACACGCTCTAGCCATTCTGAATGATTAAGTAATAAATATGCACGCCCATATTTATTACTTAATCATTAAGAATGTGTGTGTACACGAACGAAGGCATACGCAGTTTGTTTCTGTTTAGGACAATTGCGCTACACCCTAATGTCCATACATACACACAGTGTATAGCAGATGGAATATACATACATATGTATGTCTGCATTTATACTTATACAGACGACCCGTGCCATGTGCAATTTTATATTGCACGCGTTGAGTGCTCGACTGCCCCGCGTAATCTTTTCAATCATTTGTTGACAACAGGTTTCAATTCACCAAATTTGTATTGTGATTTTGAAATTATTTTGATACGACCGCACGTAATTCAAATCCAACAACTACTTCAATAGCCATTCTCGCTGTTAATCAATTATTTTATGCTGTGTGTGTTATCGGTCGTATCGTTTTAAGAATATGAATTAGAATTAGAGATTTTTGTATATTAGAATATTGCATATTAATTGAAGGTACACCCTACACGAAAATGGACGTCAATTTCGAACAGCAATGGGAAAATAGTGAGATACGAGAGATAGGTTAATAATTGACCTTAAATCCTAAATATTTATTATTTTTCATTTAGAAAAACACATACATTTCGATTGGTATGCCAGCCAAAATTACTAAGGCCCATTATCTCAATGTCCGATTAAAATTTATCGTAACGATTTACTACCGGTTAGCACAATTTACTTTTCTCAATATCTACTTAGCGTTTATCGGATCGATAAATGATAACCGGCACTTGTCTGCCGGTTAGTCGTTTATCATAACGAAAACCATGAACAGCTGATGTGATGACTCAACTCCTTTTCTTTCATTCTTTTTGTTTTTTTTTCACAACAATATTTAAAATTGAATTGAATAAAAATTTAATAATATACTGCACAGCTAAGATTACACAGCTATGCCATTTATTTTTATCATATATAAACATTACACGGTAGAGTTGCCGTACTACCATTTGTCAGCCAGTTAATTTAACGAATACATGAGAAAATGAAAATGTTTAACCGGCAGTATATCGCGTCGATAAATTAATGTGCCGGTTAATTAACCGGCACTTTAATCGTACATTGAGATAATGGGCCTAAAACTGATAAATGTGTTTCAGATATGACTTATAAAACATATGAACATATTTATTCACAAATTGTCTTATTAGGGTTTCAATCAGTGTAGAAACAGAACACTGCGCCAGCGGTTCATGGCACAATAATAGAAGGTAGTTGTAAAAAACAATCGCCCATGTTTTGACATCCCCAAGTTTTTTTAATCCGCATGCGTTTTTGAATTCCCATTTCTATAAAATTTTTGCTACGTGATTCGAGGGGATTTGCTTTTTCGAACTTCTTGTAAACACACGATTACGATTGCAGTAATCCTAAAACAAAAAAAAATCCGATTAAGATTAAAGTAATCCTTCATCGAAGGCATTAAGATTACGATTGCAGCAATCGTAATTCTGAAAAAGTCGAAATTGCAATTACAGTAATCGTAATCCTAATGTCTTCGATGAAGGATTACTGTAATTGTAATCACGTGTTTTTTTATAAGGAATAAGTAATCCTAAGGCATGGATTACTTTTTTATTTTATTTAAAAAAAAAACCTTTTGCTTACTACATAAAGTGTTTTTTATTGAGAAAGAACTATACACTTACATATTAACAAAATTAAGATACATAAATGACAAAAAACAAATTCCAAATGTAATGAAAATAACAAAATCAAATTACGTAAGTGACAAAAAATATTAGCAATGTTGGCTGTTGGCTTTTAAAAGCACTAATTTTTCAAAAGAAACATCAGTAAGAGCATGACGACGTGGGCTTTTTATAATTCCGGCGAAAGAAAACAATCTTTCTACCGGTGCTGATGAAGTAAGGGGTGTATTGAACTTCATTACGATTAACACGTACCATTTGAATTCACCTCTAGATTAGCTTTCGCTAACTTCTTTAAATAACTAAGATTACGATTACTCAAAAAATCGTTATTTAAAAAAAAATAAATTAGGATTATTGTAATCCTTCATCGAAGACATTAGGATTACGATTACTGTAATTGTAATTTAAAATTTTTCGAAATTACGATTACTGCAATCGTAATCATAATGACTCCGATGAAGGATTACAATAATCCTAATTTTAAAAAATGTTAAATTGCAATTAAAATAATCGTAATTCAAACCGCAATCCATTACACATGTAATTCTTAGCGCCCAGCTCTGCTTGTAAATATGAGCTGTGTTCAATATGTCAAGAGACAAACAGATGTTACGACCATAAAAACATGACAGCTGTTTTTGATTTGTTATTTATGTGCGAACATTTTTGAATAAAGAAACTTCAAAATACCGGCCAACTTTTTATTATCCGCGGTTTCAATTGTACAACGACGCAGGAGAGAGGGAGGATCGGAAGAGTTGCGATCCCGAACATATGTTTTGTGTGGCGACTCAGAGTTGCCATATATGATGAATTTCTGTTTTTTTTTTGAGAAGATGGTAACTTTGCCAAATTGTACGGGCAGCAAAAACATGAATAATTTAAGTCCCTTTTTAACGTATGTGATAGTATCGCTTTAATTTCCTTTTTTATTTAAAAAAACTGGTAACAAATATATTAAATTTGACTTGAGTTTTATTTATATTCCGCCTAGACTTTAATTTAAGTATGAAAATGATCTTTCTAAATGCTTCCACTAGGTCATATGCAGTCGAAACGAATTGCCAACATTTTTTGCGGATCCAGAATACGGAACACCGAATTTTCGAAAATGTTTCACATTCGACCAAAATCGAATAACAGAACAGGGGCGATTAACTCAGATACAACCCTGGGTATTCTGATTGTCAAATTCTGACTCGCGGCAAAATTTTTAGCAAAGTATAACATTAATAGTTTTGAGAGATGAAACCTCAAAAAAAACCCACTGAATTAAATCCACAGGCAACGCGGTTAATTAATAAACAAACAAACAAATTCGAGAGCATTCGCAACGCATGATCAAGCAAGACACCAAAAGTTAAGTTAAGAGAAATTTGTGAAAATTGTTTTTGTATATTCATACATTTTTCATAACAACGGTTTTTTTTTTAAATTTTTATGAAAAAATACAGTTTAATTTTATTTCGAAACATCTTCTGGAGGGTTAGCCCCCCTGGGTTGTCTAGTACCACCACTATTTTTATATTTAAATAATTTCCATGAGTATCTTGGTGGAGGTTTGAAAATCAATAAAATGAATGAAACGAATAATTATATATGCAGATGATGTAGAAATTCATATGGAAGATTAACAATTAATGCAAACTACGATAAACCAACTTGAAGCTTTGGAGAAATCCCGTATGATATGTTATGGCAAGGCCAGCAACAAGAATAGATTTAAATGGTGAATCGATAAAAAGTTTTTTTTTTTATTATATGTTTCTGTTGTTCGAGATCATTGATTATTTCTATTTCATTGCAAAAATATAAATGTTCAAAAAAGACTTTTTTTTAATTATTATTATTTTTAAGATTTTGCAAAATTCACTAGAAATTTTGATGTCCAAATACAAGAGTTTTGTTTAAACTCCGACAAAAAAATATATTTTTTTTTCGGAATATTACTGAAACATTCCCCACGACCAAGTCACGAATCTCCGGCCACAAAATAGGATTTATCTGCCATATGCCTCTCTATCGCTTACCATTTAACAGAAATGCTGTTTCCGGTAGTACTTTTAAAGAAAAATGGGCCAATGATACCACCTCTTAAAAAAGCGCACTGTACATTGAGGATGCATTGACGTCGCGATGATCACGATCGTATTTTTCTATCCCAATTATCGCCGATATGAAAATGTGGTTCGATCGGAAAACGGATTTTCGAGAAAATCGTTTTTTTCATTCTGAGAAGCGTTCACAAAGCGGTGGTCGTTATCCTTCAATGGCTGAGTCAATTGATTCCGTAATTTTTCTTTAAATTTGATCGAAAAGACATTTATTCTATTTTTATTTAACAAGCGCCCCGGTAGGCGAGTTGGTAGCGTGCTTGCCTATCAGCGTGGGGGTTGTGGGTTCGATTCCCACCAGAGGCTTTGGTCTGTCGCTGCAAAAAATCAAGCCAAATAGTCTTTGTCACTCGGTTTATCCTTGGACCCAAAATTAGAATATAAATTTACTTTGTATTGTAATTAAATAAAATAAAAATAAATAAATAAAATATTTAACACACCATTTATTAACCATTATTTAATTAGGCATTTGAACATTTTTACATGCTACAGTGATTCTATTATTTAGTTACTCTATGCTTACGTGCTATTTTTTGTGTTTTGCTCTTTCAGTTCTAAGGAAAAAAAAAACAACAAGGGCAATTAAAATGAGTCCCCCCGCATTGTTGAGCAAAGAAGTGCCGGATATTGAGGTACGTCTTTTATTATTGGATTTTTTGTCTACAAAAACAAATAATGAAACTTAACTTATATCAAATCAGAAGACTCTGTTTACATGATGACTTTCCACCAGGCCTGTACAGATGTCATGACGGAAAGATTGCAAAAGATAATATAAAAAAAAATCCGGGAGGAAAAAGTCATGGTGTAATTCAGGACATATCCGCCCTTTGGTTGGTTTAAAGTTTATAAAGGCGTTTTTTTATTGACGTTCATTTTCAACTCTTCTGTGCTGGTACTTCAACAACTTCAAGTTCATGGGCTTCATGGGTCAACTGACACAACGATTAAATCATAAAGGTCAAATGTTCTGACCTGATTTAGATTTTCTGGTTACCGCTTCTAGGTAAACTTATGAAACTGCCTGGGACCTTTTCCAGTTATGTCTCTCCATGGGAACCTAAGAGTGGCGAAGTGAGACCTACATGAAATTGAAATGTTTACCTGTGACACAGCTCTTAATTCTTCCAACTGCCAGTGCTGCAATGCCTTGCTGTTTCTTTAAGCACGGATTCAGATACATTGTGACCAAGACTTTCGGTCTTGACCAGGTTTTGGTTAGCATCACATTTTGATAGGCATCACTTCATACTTCCATATTGGACCACCACAGGGAGTCTGGCTGTATATGAATTTGATTTCGAAGAATATCATCGAGTGCTGTTTTCAGTCCATTATATGTTATTTCCCTTAACAGTCCATGTAGACACAGACGGGGAAAACAGCTGAATAATGATTGACCCGGACTTACCCGGTTTTGAACCTGAGGTTACTTGTGTGATTGTCTACCTACCACACCACAATCAATTACTAATTCAAAATATGCCTTCCCCGCCAAGCGCTGTCGTCCGTTCCCTGCAGCAATTCTTTGCAGATAATTGGGTTCAAATTGTATCCACAGCATCTGTTTTCATTGATGATGCTGTAGAGTAGAATTCAACCAAACCCTCCAGCAGAGATTCCTTTTCCACCTAAGTACTCCCCAAGTCGACAGAGCATACTGATTAGATTATCTAGCTTAAGAAGTTATTGCCGGCTTTCAGTTTACGAAATAATCGAAAATTTGCAATATTTTTCTTCCTTTCGAACAGAATTTGCTTAGCTTGAATCCCCGTGTTAAGACCAAATGTACCGTAGTGCCCACAACTGAGACCAAGGTCAACAAAAAGCACTGGAAGCGTAATCCGGATCGTAGCTGCGGTGTAAGTTTTTACATCATCTGTCCTATCGATAAACTAATATAATGTGAGTCTTGGTTTTGCTTTCAGTCTGGTCCTAAATTAAACAAGAACTTTGAAGATATCAAGCACACTACACTCTCGGAGAGAGCTGCTCTGAAGGAGGCTGCCAGATGTCTGAAGTGTGCCGATGCTCCTTGCCAAAAGTCGTGCCCCACACAATTGGACATCAAGAGTTTCATTACCAGCATTTCGAACAAAAACTACTATGGTGCTGCCAAGGCCATCTTCTCCGATAATCCTTTGGGTTTGACCTGCGGCATGGTCTGCCCGACCAGTGATTTGTGTGTTGGTGGCTGTAATCTACAGGCTTCCGAAGAGGGCCCAATTAATATTGGTGGTCTCCAGCAATATGCCACTGAGGTCTTCAAGCAAATGGGTGTAAAGCAAATTGTCCCACCCGGCATTAAGGCTCCCAAGCAGATGACCAAGAAGATTGCCCTGTTGGGCGGTGGTCCAGCCTCCTTGTCCTGTGCCACGTTCTTGGGTCGTTTGGGCTATAAGAACATCACCATTTATGAGAAACGCTCGTATTTGGGCGGCCTGAGCTCGGCGGAAATTCCTCAATACCGTTTGCCCGTGGATGTGGTGAATTTTGAAATTCAATTGGTCAAGGATTTGGGTGTTAAGTTCGAGACAAATCGGTCCCTGTCCACTAAGGATATTACGGTGAAGGTAAGTGGAAGTAAGTGCAACTGCAAGGTTAAACCATTTCTCATGCGTCTCTATGTTCCAGGATCTTCTTGCCACCGATCATATGGTGTTCTTGGGCATTGGCTTGCCTGAGCCCAAAGTGAATCCCATTTTCAAAGACCTCAGTGAGTCGATGGGTTTCTTTACCTCCAAGAGTTTCTTGCCCAAGGTGGCCGATGGCTCGAAGCCGGGCCTGTGCGCCTGCAAAGCCAGCCAAGCTCTGCCCCAGCTCTTCGGCAATGTGATTGTTTTGGGTGCCGGTGATACAGCCTTCGATTGTGCCACTTCGGCTTTGAGATGTGGCGCCAAACGAGTCTTTGTGGTATTCCGTAAAGGCTCCTCGGGCATTCGTGCCGTCCCCGAAGAAGTCGAGTTGGCTCGTGAGGAGAAATGTGAATTCCTACCATATCTGTCGCCACGCAAGGTGTTGGTCAAGGACAATAAAATTACCGGCATGGAATTCTGCCGCACCGAGCAGGATGAGAATGACCAGTGGTTGGAAGATGAGGAGCAGACTACCCGTTTGAAGGCCAACTTTGTCATTTCCGCTTTTGGCTCGGGTCTGTATGATGCCGAAGTGATCGAGGCCATGAACCCCGTAGAGTTGGACAAATGGTCCATGCCGAAATTGAATACAAAAACATTGCAATCCTCGGTGCCTCAGGTATTTTGCGGTGGTGATTTGGCCGGTGCGGCTGATACCACTGTAGAGTCTGTCAATGATGGTAAAATCGCCGCCTGGGGCATTCACTGTCACTTGGAAGGCTTGCCGGTGGATTCTACTCCCGCTGAGTTGCCTTTGTTCCACACCGATATCGACAACGTCGACATTTCGGTGGAAATGTGTGGCATCAAGTTTGAGAATCCCTTCGGTTTGGCCTCGGCCCCTCCCACGACCAGTGCTGCCATGATTCGTCGTGCCTTTGAGCAGGGCTGGGGTTTCGTGGTGACCAAGACATTTGGTCTCGACAAGGATTTGGTTACGAATGTGTCGCCTCGCATTGTCAGAGGCACCACTTCCGGCTATAATTATGGTCCCCAGCAGGGTGCCTTCTTGAACATCGAATTGATTTCGGAGAAGAAGGCCGAGTACTGGTTCCGTTCCATTGCCGAATTGAAAAAGGATTTCCCCACCAAGATCGTAATTGCCAGTATCATGTGTCAGTTCATTGAAGAGGATTGGATTGAAATGGCCACCAAAGCTGAGGCTTCCGGTGCTGATGCTTTGGAATTGAATTTATCCTGCCCCCATGGCATGGGTGAATCTGGCATGGGTTTGGCCTGTGGCCAAGATCCCGTATTGGTTGAGAACATTGCCAAGTGGGTGCGCAAGTCTGTGAAGATTCCCTTCTTCGTGAAATTGACACCGAACATCACGGATATTGTATCCATTGCAATGGCTGCCAAACGTGGCAATGCCGATGGTGTGTCGGCCATTAACACTGTTCAGGGTTTGATGAGCCTGAAGGCCGATGCCACACCTTGGCCCGCTATTGGCACTGAAAAGAAAACCACTTATGGTGGTGTTTCCGGCAATGCCACCCGTCCAATGGCTTTGAGAGCCATTTCTTCGATATCCAACAAAATTCCTGGTTTCCCCATTCTCGGTATTGGTGGCATTGATTCCGGAGAGGTGGCCCTACAATTTTTGCAGGCCGGTGCTACAATCCTGCAGATATGCTCCTCGGTTCAAAATCAAGACTTTACCTTGATCGATGACTATTGCACGAGTTTGAAGACATTGCTGTACTTGAAGGCGAATCCACCACCACAGAATGCACCCTTCTGGGATGGCCAGTCGCCACCGACGCCCAAACACCAAAAGGGCAAGCCTGTGATGCATTTAACTGGTGAAGGCAATAAGGTAAGTGTGTGGACTAAGCACCAACCGTGACCGAACTAAGCAACTTTTCTCTTCTGTCACCCTTAGCAAACATTGGGTTTCTTCGGTCCCTACCTGAAGGAACGTGAGGAGAAAATGGCCCAAATCCGCGAGGAGAAAGGACCCATGTGGAAACTACAACTGGACGATAATGATGATGTAGTAGCACAATCACAAACAGGGTCACAGCCAGCTCCCAAAGTGAAGGACATCATTGGACGTGCTTTGCCCCACATTGGCACCTACAAGACTTTGGATAATAAGCAACAGAAAGTCGCTTTGATCGACGATGTAAGTTCAAAACATCAACTCTTTTTATGGTTAAATTTTTACTATCCATGAACATGTTTGCAGGACTTGTGCATCAATTGCGGCAAATGCTATATGACTTGCGCCGATTCCGGTTACCAAGCCATCGAATTCGATCCGGTGACCCATATACCACACATTACGGATGATTGTACCGGCTGTACACTGTGTGTTTCCGTGTGTCCCATCATCGACTGCATCAGCATGGTGCCCAAGACCATACCCCATGTGATCAAGCGCGGCTTGGGTGAAGAGAAGAGTTTCTATACTCACGCCCTGAGCCCCATGCAGTAGAGTTGTGTCCCTGTCCCGGTATGGACAGACTTGGGAGTCCGTATGCATTTAATTAACCTAAACTACATGTAGTCTTTGTTTTAGCCAAATAGATATTTTGCACAATTTCAATTGTAATCAAATGAAAGTTAGCCAACTTGTAATAAAATTCATGATACAATCGACCCTATTATGAGGGTCGTTGTCATCATAAAGCTGAACGTAACTGTTTCGAAGATATAAAGCTTTGTAGTTGATTTCATTTAATTTCAATATGTAAGCGACAAATGTAGGCGTCCCATACTATATATTTACTATATGATAGCCGGATCTTTACTCTAACTCAGGGTAAAAGTTTCATCTCAATAGCTGCAGTCGTTGTGGAGTTATAGCGTTTTTAATTTGAGTCACATTTAAAAAATCACCTGCTACAAATTTCTGGGCGCCTGGTATCCACATATGATTTGAATTGGTATATAATTTACAGGAATTTTTTGTCTCGCAACATAGTTTTGTTCCGCAACAATTTTTTGTTCCGCAACAAATTTTTGTTTTAACATTTTTAGGAAAAACAATTTTGGAGACAAGCTGTAGCTTTCTTTATTTGGAAGCAACCTTTTTCGTAATTGACAAACAGCTAGGAGTCACCGATATGTAGGCGTCGAAGTGGGCGTTCCGTACTATATACATTCGATAGCCAGATCTTTACTCTAACTCAGGGTAAAAGTTTCATCTCAATAGCTGCAGTCGTTGTCGTGTTATAGCGTTTTTAATTTGAGTCACATTTAAAAAATCACCTGCTACAAATTTCTGGGCGCCTGGTATCAGTAAATGAAGAATTGGCTAATTTCGCTGGTTGGTGGTTTTTGATTTCATATGTGCGTGTGCTCTTGAAAATCAGACAGCAATTCAGAGCATACCTTAAGGCTCGAGTGTTTATATTCACGCCTAACAGTATGCTTTGAATTGCGGTCACAATAGAAAAACAAACAATCATTGTCAGCAGATACAGCGATAGATATATTTACCAAATTCCTATTTCCGGATAACAGGCGTCCCATTTGATATGACCCAGAAATGTAGAAGAAGTGACTTGAGAAGTGAACAAAATTTGATTCATGAATGAATATAAATAAATGAAAATTCATTTTTAAATCGTTTGTTTTACGTTCATATTCGAACTTTGTTTTGTAAGAGCTTGAGAAATTAAAATGATAATACAATACAGAAATATTGTTGCAATGTAATCTTTTTTATTATGGTCTGGTAGATAATTTTATGGCATTTATTTTTTAGATATTAGATATTACATGGCCCATTCGAAGAGTCAAATTTTTGACTACATTTTCTTAAAAATCTGGCCGTATGGCGTCTATAGTGCCTTGAATATTGGCTTTCAATAGTTGCTGGTTTATCAGCATAAGTTGACTTAACACAGCCCCACAAAAAGTAATCCAGGGGCGTTAAATCGCACGAACGAGGGGGCCAGTGGACTTCTGGAAATAAAGTTGTCACCAAAGCGATTTTGCAATAAATCAATTGTTAAGCGTTCTGTTGGGAAACAAAAACTAAGCCAATATGATTCGATAGCGCTCGCCTTTCACCGCAACGGCAGCTCCTTCCCCATTTCGAAAGAACTACGAAACTGTGACAAAGTTCTTCCCTACCTGTGTTGACCAAACTCCAATGAAATTCCGTAAACAATTGTTTAGGTTATGAATACAATAATAATTATATTTTTTATTTATTGATAATAATGATATCGTTCTTTAATTAGTTTCACACATAATTGTTTACTTAATTATTTATAGATTTATTTTTTCTCATTTTCTCATTATTCCGTTTTTCATTATCTCATTATTGTTTTATTTTAATGTTGCAATGACAATTAAATAATATTATTCATTTAGTATCTTTAATTTAAAAAAATAAAATAAAGAAAAACACAAGAGGAAATATAAATAAAAAAAATATTTAAACTGGACTCGGTGCCAAAGCAATTTCAGCAACAACCAAACAGCTGGCTACTTGCACAATTACAAAATAAAGGAAGAAAAAATTATATTAAAATAATATTAATAATAATAATATAAATTATAAAATAATACAAAAAATATTTATGAATGATGATATTGCAAAATAAATAACAAATGTTGAAAAATAAAATCGATGTAGAAACACAATTGAAGTATCAGTGAGATTTAGGTTAGTTTTTTTTTTGGAAGAGTGAAGACGTTTTTTTTGTTTTTATTCACCTTTTATTATTATTATAATTTAATATAATAAAAATATAATACAATATTAGGAAATTGTTTATAATTAAAAATTAAAAAAAAAATTTAATAATTTTCTTTGTGTGTGTGAGTTTTAAAAGAGTGTATATGTGTGTGTCTAGGGGAGAGAAAGAGAGGGAAGTTGAATAAAAGCTTAAAAACTAATGATGCTTTCTTTTTTTTCTTTCTTCTTAATAAATTGATAAAATGTTTTTCTTTTCTTTGCTTATTAAATTTAATTTTTTTTCATATAATTTTTGTTTTCTTACTGCATTTGTTTAAATAGGAATTAGGTGTGTATGCATAAACTCTTTCCGCGTGTTTTTTCCTGTTAATTTTTTTTAGGGCAGGGGGTTCATTTTTTCTTGTTTTCGTAAAAAAATATGCTAAAAAGCGTTGCGTTCTTATTTTTCTCAATTATTTTTGTTAAAAAAAATGTTTGTAAAAATACACATAAGATTAGATTTTCACTCACTGCTTTGTTTTTTGTTGTTGTATAATTTGAATTATATATTTAAGCAACGGAAGGAATCGCTAATGAATTGGCATTTCTGATTTTGTTTGACTTATTTGTAATTATTATTATTTTGTTTTGTTTTGTTTTATTCAATTTCAAATATTGTTTTTAGTTTTTTTTGTGTGTATAAAATTACAAAATTTACGGGGGAGGGAGGGTACATTTTTTCATATAAAATTCTGTGCGTTTTCGTTAAGACCAAGAGTTGATTAAGAAGTGAATGGAAGAGTGATTATGTTTTTCAAGTGAGACATAAGAACAAAACGTTCCAAATTATTTAAAAACAAAATGAATTACACTTTCAAATATTTGCAGGCGGTTGAAAAATGGGCAAACGAATTCCCCTGAGATACTGAACAAAAATTCTCAATATCCATAAAAAAAATAATATTCGGTAACTGAGGGGAATTCCTTTTGCGGGCATTAATTTTTTTTATACTCAAGATCATTCAGTAAAAACAAAATTAGAAGTTTTCAAACTCCTATATTTCTATACAAAATTATTAAAAACAGCACTTAAACTCGCCCCCCTCAATAAAAGAATAGAGTATACTGTATGGAGTATAGTGTATTATACACTATTATTATATTGAGGGGACGCATTGTTCATACTTTCCATTTATTACAAAATTCACTCGTAACAATCAAAAACCCAATCGCTCTTGGAGATGTCGATACTTTAGTTGTTGTTTTATGTTTTTTGTTTTCGTTTCTATTAATGAAATCAGGCTATCTTATATTTTCCTTTTTTTTCTTAAAACAGATAGATTCCTAGATTCTTTATACTGTCTGTTGTTTATAAAGATTTCAGCAAATAATTCCGCTTTTGTTTCCTTTCTATGGTATGAAAAAAATAAATTTTTTCCATTAGAAAATTCAGAGTTTACGTAAATTTATATGATGCAATTTGTCCACCTTTTTGTTTTGTTTTCTTCTTCACGTTTCTTTTTCATTTTAATGGAATATTAAAGTAATACATTATATGTAAAATTGTTCACTTATTAAAATCATAATATAAAGACAGAGAGCTCATGATTTCCTTAACATCTCTTTTTAAATATCTTCGTTCCTCCTCTTCTTCAAAATTCAATAAATAATCATATAAAAAAAATAAAAAAAAAATGCTCGTACATTTAGTCTGTGCGGGTTTTTTTGTAGGAGGATGAGGAAAAGCTGGTCGGGACTAACCCTTAAACGCTTATTAGACCTTGCAACACTTTAGAATTCCCATTGTGTTGCCGAATCGGTGCCGTCATCCAACAGTTTGAAGGCGCCATTCTTAGTAGCTCCCAGGTATTTGCCATTTTGGGATCTATCAAATAATTACAATTTATTAGAAACAATATTTGAAATTAACCAATTCTATAAATACCTAATACAGATTCTGGTCGGTTCACGTAATTCCAAATAGAAACCGTCTGCGGGTCCATCGGAATCAACAGATATTCCTTCACCATCGATGCGCCAGTATTTGCCACTGTGTCCCTTGAAATACACCATGCCCTTTTGGGCACGTTCCACCAAAATCGTCTCGTAGGTGGCCTTATTGCATTCGAGTTTAGTATTGCCGGGCTGGCGATAACCCACGAAACCTTGCTCGCACTTAAGTACCAAAATAGGTCTAAAAAAAAACAAGAGAAGATAATTAGAAAATTTAAAATATTTGGATATACATATATAGGGTTATAGGGCTGGAATTCGACATCTGTCAAACTAAGTTGATAAACCAATTTTTTTTCTTTTCAGTTGGAAGTCTAACATTAGCGAAATAGATCGCTTAAATATCACACAACGCGTAAAAATGATTAAAACCTACTACAAAAATTGTGATTCTGTCACAGCCACATATCGTGCTTTAAGAGGTGATTATGGTTATGAAGCACATTTCTCACTCGGTGGGTATGTTAATAAACAAAATTGTCGTATTTGGGGTTCTGAGAATCCTCGAGTAATTGAAGAGACCCCATTACATCCACAAAAAGTCACTGTTTGGTGTGCTCTTTGGTGCGAAGGTGTGATTGGACCTTACTTCTTCGAAAACGACGAGGTTACGACTGTCACCGTCAATTCGGAGCGTTATGGTCGTATGATAACCTACTTTTTTTTCCTGCTATTGAAGAATACGACTTGGAGAATATGTGGTTTCAACCAGACGGTGCCACATAACTCGAGCGAATATGGCTTTATTGCAAGAGACATTTCTTGACCGCGTAATTTCTCGTCGTGGCGACATCAACTGGCCACCAAGATCATGCGATTTGACACCATTTGACTTTTTTTGTGTGGGGCTACACGAAAGACCGTGTTTATGCAGATAAACCTTTAACTCTTGAGCACTTAAGAACCAACATTCGTCAAGTTATGGCTGAGATACGTGCCAAAAAGTGGTCTAAAATTACCTCAATCAAGAATCAATGCTTGCAACACTTCGCGTGGTGGTCATTTAAATGATGTCGTCAAACTTTGTTAACCTTTGTTAAGAAAAGTGTGAAAATTATTTTTGTATTTTCATACACTTTTGCTAACAGTGAGTCTGATCGCAGTCTGAATCATAGGGAGCTTCAAATATGTTAAGCAACATCTGAAAAATATTAGAATGTTGAGAAAGATAATGTAAATTGAAACGGTTATCCATCTGGAATAACATAGGGATAAGCCGGCAAGAGAGTCTGAATCTATTTGAAGTTGTTGAACTTTTGCCATTAAGTTAACCTCATTTTTGAATGGTCGACCGTGATGTGGTAGATAGTGTGTCCGGCTATCAGTTAGCAAACCTGCCAACCTGCATCGCAACAGTTTTCAGTGGCCGTTTCCAGCACGTAACTGTCGGCGACTTTGAAAGTAAGGGAGTAATCTCTAAGTCATGTACAACTTTTCTAGCTAAAGCATTAGCCATATGCAGCGGGCTTCAAACAGTTTGTCCCGCACAGTGAGTATACAAAATATATCGTACACAGCCTATACTGAATTGAGAGAAATTCCCCACTGATCCTCAGTGGAATGTTAGGAAATAACTAAGTAACATTTTTTGGACAAGCCTACAACGTCTAGCCGCTCATTAAAAAGACTACGTGATGTCAACGCAATATGTGGATAACCATAACTGAGAGTCTGAAACTGTAGTCCTTTTTACCAGTTAGATAAGAAATTCCAGACGATCATGACAATTCGACATATAAAGCAGATGAATGAGGTGGCAAAGTATTTATATAGAAATCCTAACAAGAAGCTCTGAAAAATCTTAAATTACTTGAACACAATTTTAAAGCCACGATATCGTAGAAAGTGGCTATCACATTGGTAGTAAGTTTTCAGCTGAAGATGGGATAGATTCCGAATATTTAATATTTTTATCAAGTTACTAAAGAAATACATTTTAAGAAATACAATTCGAAAGTTACTTAATAAATACAATTAAGCTAATGTACGATGTACTCTTTTATCTTCTACAGCTCTTCTACAGAGTGGGAAAAGAATGTCGAACTATAACTTGTATCATTTATTTCTACATCTGTTACACCCAGACGACTGACATTTCGCATAGCCATTGAACTATGCTTCCAACGTATGCAAATATTGCCAACTAATACAAAGGCAACGACAAATATCATAAAGTGATCACTTCCCTTGTAGGGAACTACATTACATTAAATTGTATAACTTACCTATTAATTAAATAGAAATAGAACTTAGTGATATCCTCAATACTCTCTGAGGTGGCAAACAAATGTCCGGAACGTTTGGTAGCCAAGAATTTGCCATTATTGGCACGGAACGACAATGAACCATCTCCGTGCCAAATCAACTCGAACAAAGCATCAGCACAGCGTCTATTGCCGGTAGCCTGAATGCCACCGCCAGTTGATAAGCTCCAGTAGCGATCTTGAGTGGTGCGCAATGCCCAGCGATGGGCAGACCAATCGAATTCCAATTGGAATGTTTCATTCTCGCCGATTTCATCCTGATTGGCAGTGACGTCTACGCCCTGTTTCACAGAAACATAACGCAAATTCATGGCGGCAATAAAGGAGGCTTGGGGCAGCGAGTCCTCCAACGAGAACAATTCATCGCGTGTAACAGTGGATGAGCGAGATTTAAGCACAGCCTTCGAGCCAATGGGCGACAGGTATTGGCCTTGCCTAAGGAGAAAAGAAGCCATGCGATTATCAAATGTTTTTTTAAAAGTATTTTTCACTGAACTCACCGATCTCGCAAAGCCAAATGACCACCATGATATTCAGCACTGAATAAACAATCCTCATTGCACAAAGTCTGCAATTTACCATTGGCATTCAAATACCTGAAAATATATCAAATCAAATAAGTTCTGCTTAAACTTAATCTTAAGCCCATGCAATACTCACTTATTGTTGCAGGTATGCAAAGCATAACGTCCACCCTCCTCCTGGCGGAATTCCAAGGTGAACAGAGTATCTTCGCCCCAGGGTATGTTGGAGTCAACATGAATCTCATCCTGAGACTCTGACAAGTGCGCAAAGCGTTTACGTCCTATGGAACGTAGATTAACCTGTGGCCGGGCAGCCAAATGGACAGTCCAAAATTCTCCGTTGCTGGGTGTTTTGGCAGTGCACTCTAGTTTATCGGGTGTTCCGCCCAGGAAATAGCCACGCGATTCATTTTTCAAGGCCCAACGGCCGGTGCCATCCTCAGCGATGCTAATTTGAAACCGACTGCCGGCATCGCGTTCGTCGCTTTCGCAAAGAACATTGCCAAATGAATCGACGGAGAGATATTTATTGAGATGAGATCTTAAGTAGATAATACCTGGAAGAAAGAGAAACATCCAAATTAGTTTTATTAAAATGTGTTTCATTGAAAATGTTATAGCTTCTGCCACAAATATGCCAAGTGTTAATTGCACTGTTGCGCACTGTTGCATCTATTGTGGATTTATGGCAAAAACTATGTCAATACAAAAAATTAATATAGCGATAAGCGGCTATTGCGTATCCGAGTGTAGCGTATTGTTGCACAAAGCATCTGTTGACTTTGTCGTGCCAAAGGTGCCATTAATAATAACAATCGATGCTACAACAATGCTGGAATTTACATTCCATGCCACACACAACGACATCGTGGAGATGACAGATGCCAACGACTAAAGAAAAGTCCAAAGAAATTCAAAACGTTTTCATGCGTTCACTCAAGTGCGTCATGTGCACACATACGTTCCAGTTATAAACCGAGTATCGTCCGACCAACTCATGATCCATGTCTCCTCGAGTGACATTGGCAGAAGCTGGCGAGCGACCGTGGTGTGAGAGTAAGTCGCAATGAATAATTGACACGCTTATGCATTTAAATTAAAGATTTATGCCGAGTACTGATTTGGCTGTTGATTTGCTTGTTGTTTGTTGAGTTCAACGAAGCTCTTGTTGAAGGAGACACAGCACAACAAGAGGTGACGTACCACTTGTTGATGTTGCCGAGGGAAATTACAACAAAGCAAAAACCACTAAACATAAAATATGCTAAGATATTTTGGACCATCATCTTGATCTTTTAGTTAAGTTTTTTAGTCAGTGGGCTACCGTGGTTTGATGGATAGTGTGTGCGAACCTGATTCGCATTCTGGTAAGAATATTAATCATTTTTCAGCGGCAATTTGGATAGCGTAAACATCGGCGACTTTACGGGTAAGATAAGCATTAGCCGTTCGGACCCGTCGTTAAAAATTAGTCCTTGGGCAGTCAGTATCGTACACAGTTTACAGACTTGAGAGAATTTCCTTCATGGAATATTAACAAAATTTCTCGTACCTCCTCTGTGTCAGTGTAATGCTATAAGCTTCTACCTGGCTCCATTTGAATCTACTTTAAAAGTAGATGGAGTAGATCAATTATCGTAGAATACAAATTAATTGAATACGTTTTCTTTAACCATCCTAATCCCTGGCTGGGGCTTAGTAAAATCTATGATTCGAAAGAGAGGAGTTTTTCTATAGGTCTATAGGGAAATCTTAGTGCAGATACTCCTCGTACCATAACAGAATTTTTCTCATATAGTATGATATTCTCAGCCTAGAGATGGGTTTGATTCTCACCTCAGACATAGATCTGCTTTAGCAATATACATCAAACGTGGAAAAGAAATAATCAGCCTTGCAGTTGTCGACGTCGTTTTTCAGTCAATGTCACATCTTGCCGACGTCGACATAAATTCACTCCCTACTTGATATTTTATATCAATGTGACGACGTCGATTGTTTATCGATAAATTGATTAAACAAATTGTCATCTCCACCGATTGAATCGGTTTATTTATTTTGTTTGAAGTTTTTGTGGGAAAAAGTTTGTTTTATTTCTGATCTGACTTCGTGAGATAATAAGTAAAATAAAATATTACAATGAAGGCAACTGAGTGAGTAGACCCATCTTAATATATATTTACCCTCGACACTGATTCACTGACTCTGTCACGCAGTACGTAGGAATTTAAATAGGCATTCTATAAATAATAATAATAAAAAAAAATATTTTTTTTTTGTACAGAAATTAGTTTTCCCCAATTTTTTTTTTACCAAAATTTTGTTTTCCAAAATTTTTTTTTTACAAAAATTTTTTTTTTAAAAATTTTTTTTTTCAACAAAATTTTTTTTTTTCTACAAAATTTTTTTTTTCAACAAAATTTTTTTTTTTCACATAAATTTTTTTTTGAACAAATATTTTTTTTTTAGGAAACAATTTTTTTTTCAACAAAATTTTTTTTTTGAACAAAATTTTTTTTCCATATTTCAACGGGCTACCGATGATTCTACGAGTAGACATTTTCCATTAGTCCTCAAAAAATATCACTGAAAATACTCTGGCGCTGTCTTTGAAGTAATGACCATTTACACATAAAGTATTTGACTTCGATATCTTTCTCAACCTTGCACAATCGTCAAAGAATCTATTCCTGATCACAACTTATAAAAAATGGTATACTAGGCTAAATTTCTATGTACTAGGCAATGAGAACAAGAATTTTTCATTTCCAGGCATGGGTTCGATTTCCAACTCAGACAGAGATCTACTTTAGTAAAACATATGAGTCATGGAGAAAAAAATGATTTCGCCATTACCGTTGTCCATTTTTTTCCGTGGTTACTAGAAATAGCTCGAGAAAAGAGAAACATGGAAAACATACCACATTCACCCCAGTACATGCGCTTAAAACGCGAATGGTGCACAGAACTTCAGAATAGATTTCCATTGATCAAAATTCAATGAAATGTGATGGAAGAAAAATTTTTCAGATCTCAAGTTGGTTTTGTTGTTGTAATTTTTCGTTCTTTTTTCTTTATTAGATCAATAATTGGAGCAAAAATCTTTGCCAATGGGTACCGATGAATAAGAATGTCAGCTGCCGAAACGGATCCGTATACTTTGTCGGCAATCAAAGCAAAAACATTTATATTTTACAAAAATAAATGATCTCGAATTCGAATAACAGAAACCAAAACTATATGTTTCAGTTCTGTGAAACTGAAAACAGTAAAGGGCCTCCTGAGCTCGTAAAAGGCATTCTCAAGTGACCTAAAAAAAACCATCACTCTCAGCCCAAGAACATAAAATGGTAACCTGGAACTGTGAACAATATTTCACAATCGATTTTCATGCTCAAAATGTAATAACATTTGATCTAATAAAAAATATGAGTTCTTTAAGAAGATGAATACGATGAAGTAAAAAATGCATCACAATTAATGAAACCTCTTTGCTGTGATCAATAACCAAGTTTTTGTACGATGTTTGTGACGGTACGACACCTTATTTTGTTACAGGTCTCCTTCAAACTATTGACAGAGATGCCGTTGACATAGCACACACAACAGCTGTCTGCAGTTGCAATGTTCAGTTTTCACACATTTTTCTTTTTTTTTTGTGAATTTAAAGTCTGTGAAAAGAAGCGACGTATTTTCTCATTTGCATCTTAAATATGCACAACGATTCATTGACTCATACAATGACTTACTCCTGTGAATAACTTCACCTCATTTGTACATACATTAGACTGGATCATGGTCAATGGGATGAACAACAAATGTTTAACCTTTTAACTTTTGAATGTCTTCTGATTGTCCCAAAAACTCACTACTGGTGGTCAGACGAATTAAGGTACAACAGAAGCTGTCTTTGCTACTGGCCAGTCGACTGGCAACGAAAATGCAATGGCGGTGTAATGTTGGCACATGCAGCAAAGAGTTCCCCATTTTGTGGAAAATTATGGGATAACTTTATTGTGTAATTGTGTTTTGTTGTATTAAAAAAACTGAAACTTTGTGCATTATTGTGAACTAGTAAGTTGTAATGCGCCTATGGCGCTTACTTAATTTTAAAAATTTTGTAAAAAATATTTTGTAAAAAAAAAAATCGAAAAAAAATAAAATTGGAAAAAAAATTGGAAAATTGTTGAAAAATTGGAAAATTGTTGAAAAAAAAAAATTTTGTTGAAAAAAAAAAAAAATTTGGAAAAAAAAAAATTTTTTGTTGAAAAAAAAAATTTTTTAAAAAAAAAATTTGTAAAAAAAAATTTAGAAAAAAAAAAAATTTTGTAAAAAAAAATTTTTGTAAAAAAAAAAATTTGGTAAAAAAAAAATGTTGGGGAAAACACAATTTCTGTACAAAAAAAAATATTATTTTTTTTATTATTATTATTTATAGAATTATAGAATGCCTATTTAAATTCCTACGTACTGCGTGACAGAGTCAGTGAATCAGTGTCGAGGGTAAATATATATTAAGATAAAGAATTCTTCGGACTTCTTTGAAGTACAAAAAAGAAAATGTTGACGTCTTTATGAAAACAAATTTGTTTGTCCATACTTTTCCCCAAATGCTTTGACAATTTGTGGTGTAGGAAAAAACTTTTGCTTTCTTTACTGCTGCTGACGGCAAGAATTCTTGAGAGAAGTTACTCTTGCGACGACATTTTTCAAATGAAAATGCACGTGCCCATGTAGACCCTCAGTTATTTTTCAGTTGATTTTCGATATTTTTTTTGGCAACAAATTAATTGTATGTGCAATGACAGGGTATGATATATGTAGTAAAATCTACAGTTTTAGGGCGTACTAATACTAGAATCCTACAGGAACTTAGTTAATATTGGTTAATTCTTAGAGTTAATGCTTCTGGCCAAACAATTCACCCACACTAATGTACGAGAGTACATGACACCCATTCAATGAATTGTACAACAGAAATTAAATGCAAATATATCACAATAATGATGACAATTGTAATGGAAGAACAAGTACATTGAAGTCAAGTCATCAGCCAGAAGCCGCCACCACCACCACCTCCGACAGCGACGACAGATAACATGATTTGATTGCAACATCATTTTATGTTGTCTGAGGTTACTCGGTTGGCGCAATGGCTCATTGGCGGGCTGTTAACGTTTGGTGTCAATTAAACTGGGCTGCCGAAACGGGCCAAGAATTGACGCGACAAAGATGTTGCAAAAGCAACGAGCAGCAACTAATTAATCGACAATTGCTAAATATCGGATGATGTTACAAAGAACAAAGACATGAAATCTACTCTAAATGCGACGACCATCTACAGTTGCTACATGTAGCGGGTAGCGGTTATTGTTTCTCTTTCAGCCATAAAAACTGGGTGATTGACCAAGTCCAACAGCGGTTGGTTGGTTGGTTGGTCAGCAATCTGTTAATGGTTCTGTTGTTGGTTTTAGTTTTACATAAGCCAAACAACACTGTACACATATCAACTTAATTAAAAACATGACGTCGCAAAAAATAAAATAAAAGAAAACACCTCAAATCGTCTGTACATCGTAAATAAATAAACATGAACATAATTTTTATAATTAATTTATGTGTACGAAGATTAAGACGATTTTTCAGAGATAATCATAGAAATCTTTAATTCTCCACATGTGTAATTGGAAAGCATAAAATAATTATGGCCGAACATTAACATGTCCCAGTCGCATTTAATGGGACTCCCCTCCAGCTTGCTCTATCAAGACACAGTTAAGTTTTTCTCGCATTTCTTTAACGCCGATTGTGAAATATTTTGCAGACGAACTCAAATTGGATTTGGTTTGGTTTAAATACCCAACAATTTTTAAAATCAAATAGAGACATATAAAAAAAAACACGCAAAATATGGAACTATGGAACCGGTTTCATTACTATGTGTAATGGAGTTATAGGTTACGAGCTAGGCTTTCCGAAAAGTCTCCTGTTTGTCATTCTGTGTCAACACAGGATGATACACAGATAACATCTTCCGAAACCGATGGCATTGTGCTAAATGTGACGGAATTGCAGATGAGGGGGATGCTAGCCTTTCAGAAAAGTCTTCTAGTGGTCATCCTATGTCAACACAGGCTGCATTCTCACTCTAACAAATCTTTTTGAGCTTATAACTTTTCAGATAGAAACCAATTTTAATCTAAAGGGAAATCAATGAATGTTCTTATACAGCTTCTTAAATTTCTACCGTGACACGTATTCATTCGTTTGCTCCAAATTTTCCAAATCGAAGTCGCAATAAAATACTATTTCCCTAGGTATGAGAAGTCATTCTATCTAAAATCAGAATTGAATGAAATCCGACACCTATTTTATATAGAAGATTTGCAAGAAACGAAAGAATTCGTTCTAGGGAAACCAGGAGCTAGTTTGTTTACTCACTGACCGGGACCTACTGTTTTAAAGACTGCTCTTCCGAAAGGCTGATGTTTTATATAGAAACATTTAATTTGGTTTAGAGATCACTATCTTCTCTGGCTTTCAGGAGGTGGGAATGTCTGCGGAAATACGGGTTACAAACCTGAGTTTACTGTGAGATAGTCACAAACGCTACCCATCACACATATCAGACGTTGGTTTAAATGAATATTAGTTGGATTTGAGGTCACCACCATTTTCGTTTCCAGTCATCGGTACAGTCGAATTCGGATAATTGCCCAACGTTATATCGCTTAAGTACCCCAATGATTTCGACATATTGTTCAAACATTTCCACATTTTTAAATGAAATTCCGTTTAAAAAAAAAAATCTTTTAATTGAAAGATATTGCAGTTAACCGAATATAGAGATATGTATAATCGCGAATAATTATCCGATTATTATTAAGCAAACCAAACAAAAAATCGAAATTCTTGTCAAAATTCGTTACCATCATTTGATACGGATAACAGCGAAACGCATGCATCGATATTCATGATCCACACTATGATCATGTACATCTTAAAAGATAACGATCCAAGTCACATTCGATTCCTGAATTATCGGTTTGCTTCTAATGCAACACAAAAACAGCTTTCCATTGGAAATGTGCTTATCAGGAACTTGGCCTTATGCATATATGAAAAAAATAGTGTTCTCAGACCCCATAAATAGACTATATGTGACTTAGATCATTATCATAATCATTCAAAATGTTTAAATTTCGCACAATCTTAAAATGTGCTTTCGAAATTGTGTCCCTGACACACAGAATTTAAACTGGTTAAACTCCATAAATACAATAACCTTGATGATTAGCCAGCTCTCTGGAAATTATTATTATAACAAATATTTTTTTGCAATATCTTTAATACTTACAGAATGGCAGTAGCTCAAAGTTGACATTTTCTAAAAAAAAAAACGAAATTTTTTCTATTTTTAGGGAAATGGTAACATCACTAGTTTGCCAATAAACTATATATATTTTTAAGTAACAAATATAGGCAGGCATTTTAAATGGAATTGATATTTTATAAAGACGGTAATATAGTTTTCATGCAAAAAAAAAACAAAATCATACATTTTATATATGTTTTTAAAAGTGTTCTTTGAATCTGCGTCTAACAATTAATAGAGTCCAAACTAGGGATATAATGAATGTGGGTTTAGCGAAAGTTAATTTTGAAATATAATTCTTGGGAAGGCGAATATTCCAAAATTATGCGAAAACGAAAATTCGTTGCATTCCTGGTGAAATTGCTAAAATTTATTATTTTCTTTATAAAGGGTTCACCAACAAGAGGTGTTATTTTGAATCACCCGGTATTTCGGTAGCTATCACTTTTGAAGCTTTTATTCTTTGTCATTTAAAAATGGAACGACACACGCCTCAACAATGCATTGAGATTATTAAAATCTTGCAGTCACAGTTGGCAAAACTAAAGCATTTTTGGGTCGTTGTGAACCACCTTGTCAGACCGTAATACAGAAATTGGTGGACAAATTCGAGCTGTTGGGACAGGTGAGTGATGTGAAGAATAAAACCCCTGCACGTCGCTCAAGAACAACTGAGAATATTGCTGCTGTATCCTTAACACAAGAACTCAAGCCGGCTGATCATCAACAACGTCGTGGCTTTGCAGATTGGGTCCTTCAAATGCATGACAATGATCCGCAACTCCATCGGATCAGGCCCATTTCCACCTCGGTGGCTACGGTCCTTTAAGCGTGGTCGTGGTGGCCATTTGGCTAATGTTGTTTTTCATTATTAACGGCATACCTTCCTCTTTATTATGAAACTAGTAAGTTGTAATGCGCCAATGGCGCCCGTTGAAATATGGAAAAAAAATTTTGTTGAAAAAAAAAAAAATTTTTGAAAAAAAAAAATTTGTTGAAAAAAAAAATTTTTGTTGAAAAAAAAAATTTTTTTTTTATTATTATTATTTATAGAAAATTATAGAATGCCTATTTAAATTCCTACGTACGTAAACATCCGATCGTTTATCTTTGAATATCAAAATAAAACCTCTTGTTGGAAAACCCTGTAAAAGGAACCAACCTTCAACCTTGTAGGCGTAACATAAGCATTCGTATTTTGTTCGAATGAGAAAGCGAATACATTTTTTTGCTGCCACCTGATGGAAAAAAGTAAATCGATCCGGTTGTGAGTGACGGAACTCATGCATCCAGTGTGTTGAAGAACGAATCGAACTGCGAACATCTACCCGAACCACCCTTTACCCTGTAGCAGTAAAAGGACGGGGCTTACACTATCGCTTAGGCGACGAGAGCTGTGTCGGAGCGATATCGATGGTACAGGTGGACTAAAAGTACTACTACTCTCATAGCATTGAATGTTTAATTAACATTGAATAATTTAAACCTTCGAAATGTACACGTGATTGTGTTAAAAAGTGCCACAGTGCACCGAGGACAACAAATCGCAATCCTTTGAACAGACAAGTAACTATTTTTTTCATAAAGAGTTTGAAATATTTTCACATCTCTTCTCGCAATGCCATAAATAGAGCTAATAACTTCCATTACAATTAACCGAAATGTAATGTGATCCAAGTTGTTCTTATACGATGACTTCAGCACGTTCCACGTTAGCTTCAAACATGGAAAGTCCAAAAATACAAAAGTATTTCCGAAAACTTCTTCTTCACTTGTTGTTAATTCTCATATTCGTATAAGTAAGAAATGTTCCGAATTCCGTTGTATTTTACATTTCAAGAGAAGCCAAATGAAAAAAGCACAGAAAAATGATGAATAGCTTAAAGATTTAAAGGTGGCGAAGTTTCATTTCAACACCTTTCGGACGATTTCCAATACACACAACATACACGAGAGCCAAGTTGAGCCATAAATTGAGTGTTATATTTGAAATGATCCCCCACCACAGCAATCCATGTTTTTCGAAATTGATCTCATTGTTGCTTACAACCTGTAATTTTTAATATTTTTTTCTATTGAACAAAAAAAAAATAAAACCTAACTGTTATTGGAATTTTGGCAATTGTTATAATTATAAAAAAATTTCTTTTCAACGATGATCTGTGTTTATCCAATTTCAAGCGTTGTCTTAATCAAATGTGTTTTTTCTTTGGCAGTTTTTGTTTATTTGAGTTTATTAAACTCAACAACACAAATTTTCAAAAAGAAAGTATAAAATAAGAGTGTAATTTGTTTATAACAAAAGTGGGCATAATTATCTAAAACGTTCACATTTACGTTTCTTAATGAGTTTGGCCAAACGCCTGTTTCATTTTTCTATACAATTACGAGAGATATCCTATAGATGGACAGATACTTGTAATCATTGGACGGGTTTACAAATAGGGTGGGAAGTGATTACCAAACTGATCACAAACTCCGTTTTAGTTGTGAGCCAAGATTTGTTTGTTGACCGAGGAAGTGATGACAAAATTTGTGGGACGTTAGAATTCATGAAAAAAAAGGATTTTTTCCGAATAAATGCAAACAAACATCAAATCCACTGAATCTCTCCTTAACGACTGCATCTCCAGTCGTCTCACAGACCTCTTTCGGACATCCTGCTTATCAGCAGCTAAAACTTAATAAGGTTAAGAGATGAAGTTATTTGAGGGACCTCTTTCCAACCAGCGAATTCAGGGCGTTTTCCCCAAATAAATCTAGACAACCTTCAAATCCATATTTTATCATGTTGTGAGTCTAACTGACCAACAATTTCAAACCACTCAGTTTGATTATCAAAAATTCGTCAAAACATGTCACAGGAAGGATTCTATGGCGCCCATTAAAGCCCAATGGGAATAGTTTCCGACATGACACCGATCTCAAATTAAAGTTAACGTATCAGCTAGAAGGACATGTCGTTGTTCGCAAGTTATTGTGTTCTATATGACAAAAATGTTTTTTTGGGAAATCCATGTTAAAGTTTAGTTCTTTATTGCAAAAAGTATTGTGTAGCACAAAGTCGATGTATAATATTTCGGAAACTATAAAGAACTAGTAAGTTGTAAATTTTTGTGGAAAAAAAAAATTATTGTTGAAAAAAAAAATTTTGTGGAAAAAAAAATTTTTGTTGAAAAAAAAAATTTTGTTGAAAAAAAAATTTTGTAAAAAAAAAATTTTTTGTAAAAAAAAAAATTTGTAAAAAAAAAATTTGGGAAAAACAAATTTTTTGTAAAAAAAAAAAATTTGTAAAAAAAAATTTGGGAAAAAAAAATTTGGGGAAACACAATTTCTGTAAAAAAAAAATATATTATTTTTTTTATTATTATTATTTATATATAAATATATTTATATATATATTTATAGAAAATAGAAAATTATAGAATGCCTATTTAAATTCCTACGTACTGCGTGACAGAGTCAGTGAATCAGTGTATCAGTGTCGAGGGTAAATATATATTAAGATAAAAGCAAACTGATTACACAGATCGACAGATCTCGATAAATTGACCCAAAAATCAGTCTTATCTCAATTTTTCCTATTTTGCGTTATAGAACACTATAACTTACGAACGACGATGTGTCAAAGGTTTGTAAATCTGTTTAAAATTTCTATGACAACGGGGGAATATCTTTACCAAAAAATTATCAAAATCTTTTGAACTAATTTAATTTCCAAATTTGTAAAAGCATTTGAATTAATTTCCTTTTGCCAAATACCAATTGTTAGAAATTTGAACCCGATCAAATGAATTATCTTGATCATCATAACAGTACATGATTTTAATTTATTTCTCTTAACAGACAACGAAACAAAAGAAAACATATTCAAAATGAATATGAAAAACTAAAGCAATGATGTCTGTCTGTCTGTCTGCATTCGCTGCATTCATGACACTAGAGATCAATTGCAAGAGAAGTCATGAATTAATGGCGAGCTCAACATGTTTCTAATTCAAAACAAATTTAACGGATTTGTTTTCTTATCTTTAAATACAACTACAGCGCACGGTTCTTGAATGTTTTTCCATATCGCGCCACTCACTGGCTAAGAAACAGAAAAAGAAAGCAATTTATAATGAACCGTAAACTATTAATCAGACAGACGGACGGACACACCGACAGACAGACAGAGAGAGACACATTAATAAACCATAACATGCGCTACAATGATTTATGATCCAACATTTGTTAAAAGTCAGCAAACAAACAAAAAACTTCACTTATTTTCACGATCGGAAACAAAATCCGCATAATTCTTTTTAAGTTTGAAAATTGGTTGTTCAATTGTCTGCGAACGAATTGGACTGTTTTCACGGACACAATGCTCTGCTGCTGTTGTGTCTCCCCGTCGAGTTTTTCTGTTGCCATTTTTTTCCAAACATTTGTTAGCCGTTTTTTTTTTTTGCCATTCCTTCCAGACGATTAATTTACATTTTCTGTGGAAATGCTATGCGGACAGGGTATTCAACTGAAAGACGAAACGATTTTCTTCTCTCATCGTATATCAATTTAAATTATTTACGAAAAACATGCCTCCAAAATTGGCAGGCAACTAACATGTGGTGGCATTTTTCGACCACCAGATCAGAGATGCTGACTGGTGGCTACCACATCCTTATGTGTGGCAGCTATTTGGAGGCTAACAAAAACTTCTTGCGAACAATTTGGAAAGAAAATATTTGTTTGTGTTCGGTCGATAAACATGATTAGTTGTCCGGGGAGAAGCGAGCTACTGCTATTTCTTTTTTCTGCTTCTGATAGTAATCTCAGCCATTTATTGCGATAACAGTTGGATGCGAAACAAGTTACTGGAGATTATGCCATTCTTTTCAGATTTCAACAGCTCTACCATTGTCCATTCATGGGAAATATCCAATGTAAAAAAAAAGGCGAACTCGTTTCGCAGGATATTGAACATCGGACGGTGATGACATTTTAAATAGCGCCAATCGTCATGGCATTCGCCAACAATAGGAGCTGTTCTGTTGTGTAGTCCATTGTTCATCTGACCAGAGTAGGTTAGCTCATTAAGTATACAAATGCAGACAGATTAAAAGCCCAGGCATTCTAGGGGGAATTTCTTTTGGGGAACTGGAAAATATGCCAATCGAACACCTGATTTTGTTGGAGAGCAAGTGATTTCGACATTGCTTCTATTGAGGCTTCAAAAGGCCTAACTATACCAACAAGGTTTACCTACGAGGATTACAACAACTTTTTTCACACTTATCAGTAATTACTTGTAAATTCAATTAAATGTATATATTATTTTATTTTGCCTCCACTTTGTTCAACAAAGCTCATAAAATCGAAAATATTTAAAAAAAATTTAAAAAAAATAAAGGGTTATCCATTTCGTGATTTCAAAAGTATAGAGCTGGAATTTGGACATTTGTCACACTAAGTTGTTAACTATCACACAACGCGTAAAAATGATTAAAACCTTCTACGAAAATGGTGATTCTGGCACAGTCACATATCGTGCTTTAAGAGTAGATTATGGTTTGTGGTTATGAAGCACATTTCTCACTCGGTGAGTATGTCAATAAACAAAATTGTCGTATTTGGGGTTCTGAGAATCCTTAAGTAATTGAAGAGACGCCATTACATCCACAAAAAGTCACTGTTTGGTGCGTTCTTTGGTCCGAAAGTGTGATTGGACCTTACTTCTTCGAAAATGACGAAGTTACGACTGTCACCGTCAATTCGGAGCGTATGATAACCGACTTTGACGGTGCCACATGCCACACAACTCGAGCGATTATGGCTTTATAGCAAGAGACATTTTGTGGCCGCGTAATTTCTCGTCGTGGCGACATCAACTTGAGATTCCGCCCAATATGTGCCAAAAATTGGTCCAAAATTACCTCAAAATAATCAATGCTTGCAACACTTTGCGTGGTGTTCATTTAAATGATGTAGTGTTTCACACATAATGTCAACGTTCAAACTTTATAATAAAAAAGAAATATCATGAAAAAAATAGTTTATCAGCCCTATTCTGAATACTCCCGGGGAGATTATTCCCGGGGAATTTACATTTTTCTGAGAATAAAATCCTTCTATTGTAAACAAACCGGGAAACAAACAAATCATCTGGCTCCGAATAATCGAAATTGTATGTCCCTAATTATTATTCGCTCGGATTGTTCAGAATGGGAGGATTTTATTCTCAGAAAAATTTAAATTCCCCGGGAATTATCTCCCCGGGAGTATTCAAAATAGGGCTGTATGTGTTTTATTCACGTTTACTTTTAAAAAGCAAAAAGGATAACCCTTTATTAAAGGATTAATTTATTTTCTATTTATTTTATGGGAACTGCAAGTAAAGAAAACTCGCTGTCGAAGTCAAGCAAATGTTTCCACTCCACACTCCGGGCAAATTTGTCGGACTCCTATTTCTACTCCACAGGCCAGCTTCAAACTAAAAACCACTGATAACTCTAGTGAACGAATATATCCAAAAACGGTTACTTGCAAAGTACGAACTTCTCCATAACGAATAAATTTTGAAAACACACAACTTTTTTCAAGCCATTTCCATTAATTTTACTGCCGGTTTCCATAAAACGAATTTTTTGTTCGTTACAAATAATCAATATTGGAAGCGTTATAAAATGGGTTTCAGACATTATTCAATTCCGGTTTTCAAATATATATTAGATATCGACAAATGGAACACAAGTCCTAAATAACAAGCTCTCATTACTGGCAAGAATCCATTTTATTGCGCCTTCAATTTTGACAATTTGTAACGAACGAACAAAATCATTTTATGGAAACAGGCAGTTAGTCTCTCTATAACGAACTTCCCTATAACGAAGATCTCTCTAGTTCTAACAAGTAGAAGTTCTAACATAAAATAAATAACGATTTTTTTAGCAGTCGATTTTTTCTTCGAATTCATAGAAGAAACCAAAATTACTGTGAAAAAGTTTACATTTTCAGTGTCTTCTATGAAAGCAAAAATAGCCCTTACCGCGAAAAAGTCGTAAGAGGCATTTTTTTCGAAACTTGTTCGGAATGAAATTTGTTAGAAAAATACTAAAAATTACATTAAATTACAAACTTATATCTGCAAAGAGTTTACTATACTCAATTGTATTGTAAGCGTCACACGCATCGTTGCTTGACAACAACACCAAAAACTACAACTCTCTTAACAATTGTGAAAAACAGAAACACTATCAAAAAAAGCCAAGACGTCTGCAGTAAATAATAGAAGGTTAGAGTGTGAGTAACCAGATATTTACGAAGCCATGCTGGTGGTGGACAATCACAGCAAGGATTAAACACATACCTCTTTCCAGATCAATAATCAAAGAAAAGACAATGGAGTTTGGCACCAAAAAGACAGAAAAACTTAGACTGCTTGTTATTGGAAATGCAAAATACACACGATGCTTCAAAGGCTTAACAAATCATGAGGTGGATTATGAGAATAACACCAAGTCATGGACGATTAGCGATTTATATGAGAAATGGCTCCTAAAGTTGGACAAACAATTTGACACACATTCTCCTTTTTGTAGACAATTGGCCAGCACATTCAAAATCAACCTAAGATAGGATAAAACACATCAAACTTGTCTACTTTCCCCTTAACATGACTTCAGATCTACAGCCGATGAATCATGAAATCATTCAGAATTTAAAGCACTATTACAGAAAAATAATCCAACAGAAATTTGTTTCTTACTCTACCGCCAAATCTCCCTTATCAATTGCCCTACTGGATGCTGTATGAAAGTTTGACGTAAAAAGTAAAACAATTGCCGAAAAAGGATGGTTTTCGAAATACTTCTACAGAAACGACGGATGGAGTACCCTTCTGATGAAGACAACCTACAAAACATTTAATCCAATAAGTATGGTGGAAACGGCGTATGCTAAAATAATTGGAAAGCGGGTTTTTATCAATACTTTTCCCCTTAGATTCAGAGGATGTTAAATCGGACCCATCGGAGAAGTTAATGAATTGTCTTCAGTTTCCCGGGTACATACGTAATTTAACCCATGCATGACCAAGACATGTTTGAAAAAAAAAAGTTTACAATGCAATTTTTGGTAACAGTAATGAAAATTCTAAATTCTAATTTTGAAAATTCTATAAAAAAAACTACTGGATATTTTCTCAAATTTTTTTTTTCATTTGAAAGTACATTCCTAAAGAATATAACGAAAACGAAATAAGCACTAGTTGAACAAAAAAAAATTGGATGGCGGACCCTTTATTATTATCTCTGTCTCTTTTTAAATGCATTCATAGAACGATGCTATTTTAATTGACGTGCAATTTCATCTGTATCGTCCTTTTGTTTATATATCTAGACATAATGTTGTCATTCTCGTTTGATTACTTTGAGCAACAATACATAAAAAAGTAAAAAGCTGTCCGTTTGAGTACCAGCTTTAAGTTCATTATTATCCTCCAATAACACTACTCAACAAAATGAAAAAAATTTCATGTACTCCGGATGCGATAATTTTTTCTGTGCAAAATGAGACAAAGATCATGAAAATCGATGCACGCGTTTCGCTTTTATTCGCAATTGAGTAAAGGTATGAATTTCAAAAATCAAAAAAAGTCATATATTTTTGTCACCCAACAAATTTTAATTTTTTTTGTAATAAAAAAGAAAAAACCTTACCATAGACAAAGTTGTGCATATGTCGAGCAAATTTTTGAAATTCATACCTTTACTCAATTGCGAATAAAAGCGAAACGCGTGCATCGATTTTCATGATCTTTGTCTCATTTTGCTCATAGGTTATGTGACTTTACGTAAAAGTAATAAGATTTGACATTTTTTTTCATTATGGATTTTTTATGGATTTTTTAAAAAAAAAAAATTTAAATCTTTAGGCAAAAAATAAGTTTTTTCCTTTATATATTCATTTTTAACTTGGAAACTGTTGCTTGTATAGGAAAACAATATATGAACAGATTAGGGGATTGTAATTTTAGTTTTTTTAAAATTTAATTCAATTAAATCGGGCTAGTGGTTCCCGAGTTATGCCGGACGAAACAAATTAACCAAAAAAAATTTTTTAAAATTTTAAAAAAAAAAAATAAAACAAAAACCAAACGAAACAAAAATTTTTTATTGCGTTTTTCGAGCTCATGTCAAGGTTATCTACACAGAACAAATTATCGTATCCCGAGTACATTTTGACTGTTGACTAGTGTAATTATATCCCAACAAGGAACATATCCGTAGAACATTTAAACTTATTTTAAAATGAATTACAATACAATGTAATATCATTTTATATATGAAATTGTTTAAATATCAGTCACGGTTGGCCGTTTGTGACCGCCTATATTTAGTCTTACTAAAACTCAGTTTATATTGCAATATTGTACTGAAATCTAAGATATGTCAACCTGTTGCACGTTCAAATGATGGATTTACTTTCAAGATTAAAGTGAGAACTTAAATTAAGTACAAAGTATACTCGTATGAAGACAGTGGGAATAATAGTTTTACTCAACATTAGTTAAGTTTTACTTAAATTTAAATTTATTGTATATTTATGATAATCAACATTCACAGTTTGTCAAAAAGTAAAGAAAAATAAGTGAAAAATCTAAAACAACTTGTGTTTCTCTTAAACGATCGATTTAACACAATGTCAGCGTGTTTTTACTTGATAATAGTGTACATTTGGAGTAAAGGTATTTATGATGATCTACTTTCACCGCCTTGAGTGGCAAAAAAGAAAATCTACAAACAATTCTAAAAGCAATTGAAGAGTTATAAATTTTTTTTATAAAAAAAAACGTCTATGTACAATTTAAAATTTGGATCTTATATGCACTACAGGAACCACAATACAGTCGAATTAGGATTAGCGAATTGATGAATGTAAAACAAATGATCTCAAAAAATTATGTTTCAACCACATTTAAGACAACTGAACTCAAATGATAATAAGTGACTACTTTCATCCAATCTCTTTAATATTGTATTTAAATTTTGCCACAAGTTTCTATCTTCGTTTCATAGAACAATTTCAAAAAGTACATACTCAGTTCGTTTAAATGAACGACGGTTCAATTGTCCGAAGTCCTGCATATTGAAAATACCGCATAAGTGAAAAAGATTTCTTGATTTTTCTTCTTTTCCGCTTAACCGAATTCGACTGAACATCAAAATTGTATACTAGTTGTTCAAGCCTTTAAAATTTTTTCGATTTTGTGGCCTTGTGTTATTGGCTTCTTTCAAGGGAATATTGAACCTTAAATTGACAATTCTATAAAGATCAGTTGTACTTAATTTCAGTGTAATTAAACTTGAACTGTATTCAGTACACTTTTCCAGTGAAGGTATTTACGATAACACGGCACAATCAGAAATTCACTAAATCGTGAATAAAAGCGAAAACCCTGCATAGACTCTCATTTTAACTGTCGATATTGATTTCTCATGACTTTAAAGGTTTTCTAGTTATGATTTAAAAAAAAAAAGAGTTCCCAAATCCCTACAATAAAATATCAATCATTTTCGTACATCGCAATTGTAAACTTTTTTCAAGGGAATAATTAAAACATGCAGTTTGTGTAGTGTTACTGAGACCGGAAAAATCCTTTTTACTCAGTTACAGTTTAATTTTCTTGGAATTCGGCACACCTTTTTAGATATCCACAAAGGTCTTGGGGAAAAAAAGGAAGTCTTGAAAGTCCTACTATTTCTTAAAATGTCATTAATTTATTTATTTTTAATAATTATCACTTACTTTCTCCTGTATTGGATGGTTCCAATGTCCACAATTGTTTCTTCTTCAGACTGGCACCGTTGGCATTCAGCTTAAAACCGAATGTCTCCGCTGTCATATAACGATGCTGGCCATTGATCAGGCCAATGGTCCACCAACCCTTCTGTTGGTTCTGTGATATGATGTCGCCATTCGTATGATTCAACTCATGACTCTGGCCGTTCATGGTGTTGTTGATGGAGTTGATTATCGGTGTGGGAGCAATGGTGACGATTTATATTAAAACGACGGACTAAAAGGAGATAATAACACAAGACGCTCTGGCAATTGTGGCTTTCCAACACAAAACAATGTATTGAAGAATGGGGGCGATGATGCGTGAGCTGACGCTTTTGCAGTAAATGAATTTCCGTTGAATGATAAATACACTGATGGAAGCTTGAGTTGCACTAAGTAGCAATGGATAATCTAAAAATAGAATAGATGCGGAAAAATACACAAGGGATTAATAAATACATAATTGAGGAGGTTCGCAATAAAGGAAGTTTTAAAGTTCATAAGCAGAAAGCATGCAAGTCAGACTGTGGTGAAATTGTGTATCTGAATATAAACCAATCAAGATAAAGAATTTATTCAAAAAAAAAAATAAATAACTTTCTTATGTTGCCATTTTTTAAATCACATTTATTTATGGACTTAATATTTCTTAAGCTTCGGAATGTGCAGAAATGTGTAAAATCGTTATTATTATCTTTATCGTATATGACGATTTATATTTAGACTTAATTTGTGGTTATTGTTTTTCTTTTCTTCACTCATATAGACACACAGGCACGTATAGCTTACAGATAATAAAGTTTTGAATATGAGTGGCTTTCAGCGTCTTTTTTATTCTTGTCTTGCTGTTTTTTTTTTTTTATTTATTTTTCGTTTAAACGTGGTTTCTATTTCTTTTTCTATGGATGGCTTTGTGGTTTTCGTTTTCCCCTCATATTTTAAAAGTGCGTCTTTCAAGAAATCTTCTTTATGCGGTTGCTGAAGAAACAACTCAAGTCTGATGGTGCTGACGGACACCGTTAAAGGGGTTGTGCCCCCACTGTGAAAAATGAAAAACGTAAACTTATGGCATGGAATTTCAACTGAAAGTAAAGCTGCCTAACTAACCCCTTAGACTCCACAATTCTCCATGTTATCGATATCGCGGTTTATTGTCCGTTGCATTGATCGGAGTGTCATAAACATATTGCAAAGCGATTTAAGTCGAAATTCTGGTAATAATAATCACTTAGAAAAGCTATTTGATCGGATGGTTTCGGTTTTTTTGATAAAAGTATTGTGTCTATCAAGAGAAAACCTGTAACGGTCTGGATGGCAAGTTAAGAGATTCCACAAGACACTGTTTGTTCATTGCGATGAGAGAACTAAGTGAAAACTCGGAGAGAACTTTTCATTGCCATGTGAGGACAGCGCATTACCCTAAACATGAATTCTAAGTAATATCTCAGGTTTCATTCCACAAATAATTTTAATTCTACGTTTCGTTCTATACACGAATTAATCTTAGGTTTGTTAGGTTCGAGTGGTAATCCTCGTGAACAGACTCACTTAGTAATGTTAATAACAGGGAGAGGGCGCGCGAAGCGCATGGCAGAGAGAGAGAGAGAGAGAGGGCGACACAATTGATTGCCTATAGACATGGCACAATAACAGAAGGTACAACCATACAAACAGCTGATTACAACATTTTCATTTGGTGGGTTTACTTTTTTTCAAATGTCGATTACATTTTCGTTTTAAACATTTAACTCAAAGAAATGGAATACAAAAAACCAAACAAAGAATGTTGGGGCTCTCAAAAGTATTAAAAATAAACGCATAGTTCTCTAAAAATTGTGCCATGAGTTATAACTGTCAGAATATGTCAGAATTTGACAATCAAAATACCCAGGGTTGTATCTGAGTTTTGTTATTGAGTTTGTTGATAAGTAACCACACGATCTTTTTTAATTTACTTAATTTGTTTCATGTCCTAAAATAATGCAAGTTCTAAGTACTTGGCACTACCATATTCTCGGCGATTTCATTAAATCATTTGGGGTAAAACAATATTTAATTCTAACAAAAACCCTAATAAATATTCCGCAAAATTATTTTAAATCATACAACAACTACAAAATGAAGACGCTATATTTATGTTGCAAATGTCAACCAGGAACGACGGGAGGGATTTCTCTCAAACAAAAAAGAAAGGAAAGAATAGCACAAAAATGAAAGAATGAAAAAATGATGGACTTGCTGGCTGTCACAACGGAAGACATTTCCATTGTTGAAATTCGAGTAGGAATCTGGGGAATGATTTGCAATCACAGTTGTTCATTTGTTCGGTTCATTATCGCCGAACAGTGAGTAGTAAGTGAGTACTGCCAAGTATTAGGTATTCATTCATATGCCCGTTTGCTCACAACGACTGTTGCAAATTTATTTCTTAGCCATCACCAACATCATCATCATCGGAGTTATGTTCAAATGATGGCATCTTGCTGGCTGCATCATGACGTTCGTCATCAGAATCATGAGCTGCATTCAGCGAACAACGAAAACAGAACAGACAACAAATAAATGTTCATTCAAAATCGCTGGTCTATACATGCCGTGACTACCAACAACCCGAGAAAGAAGACTTATTTGTTGGCGTGCGTGCATCTGTGTGTTTATTCCAATGAGCCGGTATTGGTATTCTAGGTCTAGAGCTAGTTAGCCAGCCAGTCAGTCAGTCAGTCAACCAGCCAGCCGCCATCCCATCCCATTCAGTCCATTTGGTTGACTGAGGCATTGTGGAGTTGTCTGCTATTTTTTTTTTTGAGTAGTTCCTTTTACAGTAAATGACATGTTGGGTTGCCTGACTGCTGGATGTGCTCTGACTATTATGGATGGCGTTTAAGCCAAAATAAAACAAACAGAATAGAAGAGAGTACGTGGAAATAAAACACGTCACAATAGCACAGCACAAAGCTTTAATGTGCTGGTGTTAAAGTCATGTCCAGGAAAGGGTAATATGCCGTGGTGTGATGGAAAAGAAGTGTTTTTCATAAATGCACATCTTTGTCTCAACAAACGGTAGATGCCTTCGATCAATTCTGAAAACTGTGTAGGACAAAATTTGACTGATTGGTGAATTGAGAAAACAACGATGCCAAGTGGATTAATTCTAATTCTTATACGGACCATGGCGAATTGGAGAATTGTGTAGATTAACGGGTTAGTTAGGCAGATTTAATTTCAGTTTTGAAAGTTTTCAGATTTTGAAATTATGCCGATTTTCAAAAAAGTCATCTAACACCATCAAAATAAGATGGTGTTAGATGAAAAACATGAGAGAGGTTGAAGTAGTGCTAGGCGAACTTAATACATCAATGGCATCTTCGAATATACTTCTTCTGTCTACGAGATGATTTGGAGATTTTAAATAGACGGCATATTTATAAATTTCGTATTTATACGTAAGTATAAAAGCTCTTATAAAAATGAGCGGCGTTAATTGAATTCAGTGAGCACAATCTAGTACAGTTCTGGTTTTAGGTATTTTGATTTTTTTAATATCGAAAAAATAATAAAAATAATAAAAAAAAAAATAATAAGAAAAATTTGCAGTTTTTTCAAAAAAAAATGAAGTGTTGACTTTTTGGAGTTTTTTTTTCTCAGCATAAATTTTGTAGTTAAAAAAATTAAAATTTTGTAGATAAAAAATTTAAAATTTTGTTGATAAAAAAATTTAAAATAAAAAACATGTTTTTTTTTTATTTTTCAATACATCGAACAAAAGACAAAATTGTCTTTCTGAAATGCGGAAGTTCGAGCAAAAAAAATTTAAATTTTGTTTAAAAAAAATAAAATTGTATTTTTAAAAAATAAATTAAATTTTGTTTTTAATAATAATTAGAATTTTTTTTAAGAAGAATTAAAATTTTGTTTTTAAAAGACAATAAAATTATGTTTAAAAAAAAATAAAAACTTGTTTTTTAAAAAAAATTTTTAAAGAAAATAAAATGTTGAAAAAAAATATTTTTTTTTTTACATTTTTCAGTGCACCGTCCTCCCTAGATCAATATCGACGAATTTTGTCTTTCTGAAATGCAGAATGTCCGATAAACACAGAGCGAGGGTTGAACTAGAACTAGGTCGGTGTTTCAAATCAGAGCACACTTGTGGAAAAGTAATGAAGGAAAAATGAAATTTTGTTTAAAAAAAAAAAAATTGTTTTTTTAAAAAATTAAAATTTTTTTTATAAAAAAAACTTTGTTATCAAAGAAAAATTAAATTTTGTTTTTAAAAAAAATAAAATTTTGTATAAAAAATTAAAATTTTGTTTTTAAAAAAATTAAAATTTTTACTATCAAAAAAACACTTTGTTATCAAAAAAAATTAGTTTCTCTTTTCAGCTACAAAAATGTAATAAGGATTCACATTTTCGAAAAAAAATAGAAATATATATTTTTTTTTACAAATTTAAATTTTTGTGTTCGGCTATTAAAAGTTATAACAATTTTTTTCTTGTATTTTTTTCAAAAGAAAAATGCACTAATTTTTCTGTTTAGCAATTAAAATAATTTTGAATTTTCTTTTCAGCTATAGAAATTTAACAAGGATTCACATTTAAAAAAATAGACAAAAATAATATTTTTTTTTAACAAATTTAAATGTTTGTGTTCGCCAATTAAAAGTTATCACAATGGGCTAATTTTAAGAATGAAAAAAAGGAACCCGCTGTTGCCTTTTCCATTATGCATTATTCCGTTCCGATGGTAGGAAGTAAATAGTCGACACTTTCTTCGTTATAAACTTAATCTTAACTTGATTGAACTACATTGTTTCGCTGGTCTGGGTGTGTTAGTTTGTGTGTGTTGATTTGCCGCGGTTGCCGTTTCCCGGTAAATCAAAGAGTAAATATTCGACTCTTTCATCTTTATATCCTCAATCCTTACCCAATTTTTTCATCATGCCAAAATGGATCTACCTGTTCTTGGTCCTCCTCGTATACATTTCATTTTTTTTTGTTATTATCAATTTATCTGATGGACTGGGTGTGTTAGTGTGTGTATGTGTTGATTTGCATACTAATTAAAAAGCACAGAGCAAATAAACAAAGGCTTCTCTTTTACAGTAGCAAAAAGGCAAACACCAAAATAGAAGAAAAATTCAACTGAGAAATGAAATGGAAATTGAAAAAATTTTTGTTAACTCCGTAATTTGTTAAAGGCCTTTTGTTAAAGTGGTTGCCATTAAGAGGGTTAAGAATGACGATGTAATAATTGTTATCAAGGAAGGAGAACCGGCGACGACGACGAGTCAACTTCGGCCACAAACAAAGGAAAGGGCGTTGTCTGTGATATGAAATGTTTCAGCCATTTGATGGTGGGGGGCTTTTATTAGTTGCTGTTTTTTTTTTGTAAGAAAAAGTAAAAGTTGTCTGTGAAAAACTACTTTTTTACAGAAAATCTTTTAAACTCGTTTAAAGAGATTAATGTTATTTGTAAATTTTAAAATTAAATAGTTTCCAGCAGAATGCTATGAATATGTATTTCTAACCTTTTCGATTTTGGCGTGTGCTTTGAAGTCTTTTAAGATTTTTCTGGTTTTCATTTTGTATCTTCTTCATGCGTCTGCCAAACAATTCCATTCCATTTTAGTTTGATTGAATTTGTTAAATTTTCTTTTATTTCTACTTCCCTCTTTAATTGCATTGTGTTCATTTTTTTTCTATTGGCCGAAATGTAATGCATTTCAAGAAAGCCATAACCAGCAGCATTTAATGTTATTTCAACGACTGCGCTGAGATTTTTCTATGCCAATTAGTTAGCTTTTTAATTGGCGTCTCTCTATTGGCATTAGAAAGATTTTTAGGATTTTTTTCCACTGCCAAAGCAGAGAAAATCGGCAAAGCGTTAAATTTCATTAATTACATACAACACTTGCAAGCAGACACCTATCTTTTCTCCACAGATTTAATTGCCAAAGCTGAGCTGAGTTATCAAATTCATTCATTTGGCAGTAATGTTGGAAATTATAGCATATTTTTCATTTTCTTTCAAAGGAGAAAGAATTTATTTCCGTTCGTCAATTAAATGTGTCTGTGAGTGTCGGACAATTGATTGGTTGGTTAATTTTTTAGAGTGTCTTAAATATTTCACAAATCTGGCGCTTTATCACTCGACACAAACGCAATTGAGGTTATTAACAGTTTGTGGCTGTACAGAGTTGACGAAATGCTTAAGCGCTGAACGATGAGCTTTCGAATCTGAAAATGCTACAGACTGGCACTAATTTTAATTCAGAATATACAAGAAGGGATTCTGGGAGTAATTTCAATTCAGAATATTAAAGAAGTCTCATCCGTTCTTTCGTTGAATGGCCGGTTGATCGCCACCCTAGACAAACTGTTATCTTCAGCCGAACTGTTTGTATGTGAAGTAGTCTTCCCACAATTGTCTTTTCTGCCAGCTGTGATATTCTCGAATTCAAGACAAATGTGAACAATATCCTAATTTCCTATCGCTAACAGAAAGCATTGTGTGGTCATCCCCTGATCAAATTGTTGGTCAAATGAAAAAGAAACATGTAAAACTTGTCTAGAAACTGCTTAGGCAGTTTCGAAGCATTTTAGATTTAGTCGGTCTCTTCTTTAATGGAATTAAAAAATAAAACAATATTTGGGCCAGGACTCATGGGCCTCAGGGGCCGAAAAACAGGCCTTCTACAAACATCAACATAAAATGAAATCAAATTTCACATACACAGATATGTACATGATTGTGACTATTTGTTTGGCCCATTCCCATGGACCCCTAGGCCCGCGAAATCCGAATCATATAAAAAGTATCGAAATGATGTAGAATTTCCGCATAACATTTTTTTTTCAAGAAATTTTTGTTTTCCAGATTTTTTTTTCAAGAATTTTTTTTCCACAAAATTTTTTTTTTCAACAAAATTTTTTTTTTCGACAAAAATTTTTTTTTCCACAAAAATTTTTTTTTCGACAAAATTTTTTTTTTTCAACAAAAATTTTTTTTTTCAACAAAAATTTTTTTTTTCAGCAAACATTTTTTTTCCACAAATTTTATTTTTTTTCGAAATTTTTTTTTACAAATAAGTTTTCTCAAAATATTTTTTACAAAATTTTTAAAATTAAGTAACAAATACTTTCTCAAGCAAATTAACGGGCGCCATAGGCGCATTACAACTTACTAGTATAATTATATTGTTATATATCTATAGGAATTAACAACATACAAACATTTTTAGGATTCTACGACCTGTTTGGGTAAACAAAAAATTAAAAAAAATATATATTATATAAATCTCACTCACTTTGCGATGTGAATGAGGTTTATGTTAACATGTTTTAAAAGATCACACTATTTATGTGAAGTGCTGAATTTGGCTGAGTTTCGAGTTTTTGGCCGAGACTCCTTATTTGGGCTTTCAGTTGGTTTGGAATAGACTTTTAAAATGCATGAAATAGTGAGAGAACTAACCACGCGTATCATCTGATACACTTGTCCACTGATGTGTTTATTTCGAAGCTGCCTGTCCTTGCATAATACTTTTCGACCTTCTCGCGTCCATCTTTTTCATCATTAAGCCATTACATGGTTTTTCAAAAAAAAAAAAACGTAATGCAGGCTTTTACTGAAATGATGATGAGTTCAAAGAAACAAATTCCATAAAACACAACAACATTTCTCTTCGCCTTCGTATGATTTTCCAGTTTACAATTCGATTCACTTCGCAGCCAATACAATGTTGCTGTTGAAACAACAATAACAATTACATTTTTTTTTTCTTCTCTACATAATTCATAAACGCCAACAACAAAACATAAACTTTAAGCGTAAAGTTTGCCGTTGTTGTTTTGTTGGATCTTTCTAAAAAAATAATTATTATAAATATGTTTCTTTGACACCTTTCATCTCCAGCTCAAGATTGTGGTCAAGAAAAACCAAACAGTAACTGGTTGGCCGCTGTCTGTGTAACCGTGAATCCATCCAACACTTTTTAGTCAACTGTAAAATCACCTTTCAATCCCAATTCGATCAGGATTTTTTTCCCCTTTTCCCCTACAATCGTGTGCGCGCGCCTGTTTGAAAAATGTTTTCTTGAATATGTCAGCGAAAAGAAGAAAGAAAGAAATTAAAACAAGTTATGTTTTGTTTTCATTTAATGGCGATAATTATCATGTCAACGCTGTTGATATTTCATTTTCTTTTTGTTTGCTATTTATTTAAATAGTCGTGGTAATTGTACGATTAGTGACAAAACCAGAATTGGTTAATTTAGAGATTTGGTTTTTCTTATTGAAAGTGCATTAAAAAAATAATCGATAAAACTTTTTCTTTTCGTAAAAATTGCTGTTTTGTTTGAAATTTAGGATTCATTGAGAATTCATTATTCTAAATGAAATGATTTTTTTTAAATCATAAAAATGTTATATACACGCTGGAAAATATGTCTTTTTTTAATGTTTACACACAAGTAAAACGCGTGGTTGGTGTTTGTAGCGTATGTTTGATGCGTACTTGGGAACGTATTTGTACTCTTTTAGTTTTGCAGGAAAATACTCAGAAATAACACGACCATCAGCATTATCTTTAGCATTACCAAGTAATGCCCTTTTCATTTCGTACGTATTTAACTTAACATTCGATTAAGAAACAGACGGAGAATTTTTCTCAAATTAGTTACCTATAACACAACTCTTTTTATTAAATTTTACAGATCAGGCATTGACTGGGTTCTCAGTATCTCTATAAGGAACTTAAAATGTCCCTTAACCCATTCATAGCCAGCGATGCCATATGGCACAGAGAAAAGGATTTCGTAAAGTTAAAACTGTCAAGGGACTCGAACTCAGGACCCCTTTTTTTATAAAATATAAAACTTTTTTTTAAAAAATGTCTTGGTCATGAATGGGTTAAATAAACCGATTGGAAAATAATGGAATTTTTTTAGGTATGGAATGTTCAGACTACAATATATGTCATTCAAGTACAAATTAAATTTTCTGTCGGCCGACAAAAATTCCAATTATATTTTTGACTTTATTTAAGCTCGTCAATATTGGATGCGTTATAAAATGGGTCTCAGACATTATTCAATTCTGACATTCAGATATAGACTTATAGAACACAAGCCCAAGCAATAAGCTTTCGTTATTGATAACACTACTCAACAAAATGAAAAAAATTTCATGTACTCCGGATGCGATAATTTTTTCTGTGTAGATAACCTTGACATGAGCTCGAAAAACGCAATAAAAAATTTTTTTTTCGTTTGGTTTTTGTTTTATTTTTTTTTTTTGTAAATTTTAAAAAAAATTTTTTGGTTAATTTGTTTCGTCCGGCATAACTCGGGAACCACTAGCCCGATTTAATTGAATTAAATTTGAAAAAATTTAAAATTACAATTCCCTTAATCTGTTAATTGAAATTCATACCTTTACTCAATTGCGAATAAAAACGAAACGTGTGCATCGATTTTCATGATCTTTGTCTCATTTTGCTCATAGGTTATGTGACTTTACGTAAAAGTAATAAGATTTGACATTTTTTTTCATTTTGGATTTTTTATGGATTTTTTAAAAAAAAAAAATTTAAATCTTTAGGCAAAAAATAAGTTTTTTCCTTTATATATTCATTTTTAACTTGGAAACTGTTGCTTGTATATGAAAACAATATATGAACAGATTAAGGGAATTGTAATTTTAAAAATTTAATTCAATTAAATCGGGCTAGTGGTTCCCGAGTTATGCCGGACGAAACAAATTAACCAAAACAATTTTTTTAAAATTTAAAAAAAAAAAAAAAAAAAACAAAAACCAAACGAAAAAAAAATTTTTTATTGCGTTTTTCGAGCTCATGTCAAGGTTATCTACACAGAAAAAATTATCGCATCCCGAGTACATTTTGACTGTTGACTAGTGTAACAATTGATTTTATTGCGCCTTCAACATCTACAATTTGTAACGAACGAACGAATTCGCTGCACGGAAACCGGCAATAAGTATTGAAAGATTTTCATATTGTAAAGCCACATCTTTATATTCGTAATAATGCGTCTCTCCCTAAACAACGATTATTTTTCATTTTTTTTTTAGATTCAGATTACAATCCCAAAGCCCACTGACGTCTAATTATAACTTTAATGTTTATGTTGTTATTTTTTTTTTCGGTTTACTTACATTCGTACTTATTATTGTGCCTCTATTCACCGCGTTCTAATTAAATATGATGGCGTTATCATGTTGCTGGCTATTGTTGTTTTATTTTTTCTTAGGAATTAAATAGTGTTAACTATCACTTAATATTAGTTAGTTAGCTACTTAAACTGAATCGAGATACAAGCTATAGTCTCAATTTTCCTATCTCTCCCGCGGTCTCTCGGTCTCCCTCTCACGCTCTCTGTGATAATACCGCAAACCAACAACATCTGATGTTCATTAGAGAAAAACATGGTTAAGAATGCGAACGAAAAAAATAAGGCTCAAATAGGGTGGGGAGAAGAATGAGGCTAGAGGGAGAGAGAGAAACGGAGGTGATGAACATAATAAACCGCAAAGTTTTATTTTTCTACATTGTTCTTCTAGTCGTGGCTGTCAGTCATTCAGCGAAGCATTCATTACGCTTTTGTTATCGTTTTTTTTTTGTATGCCAACATTTTTTTATTTTATTTGTTTGTAAAGAAAATCCACGAAACAGGGCCGTAATTTGTTGGTTTTATAGCTGCTGGGCTTAAAAGTGTCTTACACAGCCACTCTGGGTAACTGTGATGGAACACACCAGTTGATTTAAATAGAGAATCCAAGAAAGCGTAGTTTGACACTTAGTTTCGCAAAGGAGAACAAAAGCGCCTATTTAAACCATGAAGATTTTGAGAAAAAAAATCGCTATTTGGGACAAAATATTTTGCAAATGAGACGTGCAGTAAAAAAATGCTTTACAAATAAAAAATGATACTTTCGAAAAGTATCTTCCAACAAAGGAGATTGTCATTCCATTACACTTACAATGTCTTCGAAACTAAAGAAAAATATCGAAAGTCATCTAAAAAAAAAACTTAGGGTCTACATGTGTACGTGCATGTTCATTTGAAAAATGTCGTCGCTCGATGTCGTTGATATTTTCGAAAATATTTCGCAAATGACATCATGTCATTGGTTTATGCCAACAACTTTAGACGAGCTCAGAGAAATGTGTGCAAAAGATGTGGACAATTGTGAAAGACCCAAAACTTTCTTTACAAAAATATCAAAAGCTTTTTTTACAAAAGATCAACAACTTTAAAAAAAAAAAGCTTTTTAAAAAAAATCAAAAGGTTTTAAAAAACTAAAAGCTTTTTTTAAAAAAAAAAAAAAAAAAAGCTTTTTCGAAAAAAAGTATAAAAAGCTTTTTTTTTAGAAAAAGATCATACTTTTTTAAAGAACATTCAAAAAAAGTTAAAAAGCTCTTTTTAAAAAAAGATTTTTTTTTTTTTTTTAAAAAAAAAATACATTCAGGACACAACGAAGCTTTCGGTAAAGACCAAAGCCTCTGAGAAGGAAAAAACTGCATAACTTTTGTTGAAGAAAAAACCTCGATAGTTTTTTTTGGAAACAAAACTCCGTATCTTTTTTGTGGATTTTTATGAAGAAGTGTAATTATTCCGAAAAATATCAGTGAAAAACAAAGTTTTTACTACAGAACAAAGCCCAATAGTTGTTCTTTAAGAACAAACTGCAATAGATTTTAGTGTGTTTTTTCGGTTTTTGCCTAAATGGGATTTTAAAGTCTCTTCCAACTTCAATGAAAATAAAAGATTATTTCATTCTTACGTTTATTAAAAATACATTCAAAAAAGTAACGAAGGAAGACAAAACCTACATAGCTTTTGTTGAAGCTATGATATCTATATCCATGTTAGCGATAACACCTCTTAGTTTTTAATGAAGAATACTCCTCTCTTACTGAAGAAAAAACTCCACAAAACACATTCATGAAAAAACGAAGCTCTTATTAAAAAATCTCCATAGCTTTTATTTAAAAAATCAGGCTCCATACTTTTTGTATGAAAAAATTACATTCATTGATAAACATTTATAAAAGCTAAATTTTACTGGGAATATTCACCATCTTCCATCCTCTTTTGTAAATTGACGACGTCTCTGACTGTTTAAATCTCCATTGTCTAGCAAAAAACAAAAACTTCCATTACACGTCTGTCGGGCACGAAAAGACTTTTTTGTCTGTCTTCTTCTTGTATTAACAGAAAAACCACAAAAGAAATAATAAATTCATACACAGATATCTACGTAGTTTTTACTTAAAAGAAGAAAAATAATAATAAAAAAAAGAACCTTGCGGAAAAAGACGCTGAAGACACTCGGACAAACCAATGCCACATATACAAATTCAAATCTTTCGCGGTACAATGACGGAGGAGTACACTTTTCATAGCATTCATTCTTTAATGCGCTAAGCCCATAGAAATATCTGTGGAACTGCTATAAACAGCCAGCCAGACACCAAGCCCGCCATCACAGATGGGAACACGTTCTTTGTAGTCATATGCAGCGGGGTCTGCCGGAGGTGTCCATCCATAACTATTTTACAAATCAGCTCAATTTAGCACTACAACACAAAGACTTTTCTTGCAAAAAAAAGAGAACTATTTCGCTTCCTTGCCGGCTAGCAAGAAGATGCAAGATAGCCGACCACTTACAATCAATAGCTATGGTAAATGTGGTCTTTTTGTACATTGAATTTCTTGTGCTGCTATGAATTCATTTTGTTGGCCAATTAGTTTTGGCTTTTAAGCGTTTTTGGCCATCGCTAAAATGCAAAAATACTTTTGCTCCCAACGAGCCCATAAATGTAAAAAGCAATGCAAACAAACCGTTTCTTTATTTGCCCCCAAAGAGTCGTATACGAACGGAAAACTTGTTTTAGTTTTATGGGAGACCGTGTAAAACTCCCACTGAGTATGTCTGGGCACATTGTGCGGCGCGAGTGCCGAGTGCGTGTTTAAATCTTAATTTATCTGTTCCAGTGTTGAAACGGGCTGATAGCTGGCATTGTTTTGCATGTTTAATTTGTGCTTGCGCGTTTGAATTTGGTCAATCTCTAATTGATGCGGAATTGCTGTCAGTACTCGCAAATGTTAACCACCTTTTTGTGAGATGTATTTGGAGGTGGACAGACAAGTCTCAAAACAAAACCGTTTGTAGACAAAAGCTTTTAATATCACATGGAAGTTATATGTTAGTGAAAAGCTTAATTTTAAAAGTAGTATGTATTTTAGCTTTTCAATTGGAACTAAAAAGCTCTAGACACGCTACAAGACTTTGACTTTTTATTAGACCTTATCCCCATACAATATTAAACAAAGCTTTGAATTTTAAACCAATGACACTTAATATATTCAACAGAGAAAACACTTAAATTCTCTGATATTACTAGAAAGGAGAATTGTCGACTGAGCCTTTTCGAAATTTTAAACATTGGAGAGATTGTAAGTTTTCGTCTAGCCTTCAAAGTAAAGTTGTTTGTCTCAAAAACACAAAACAATAATTTTATGCAATTCCAAGCTTTAACAATCTGTTATCACACTAAGCATATTGCATTTTTTGTTTTAAAAACAAAATTTCCTTAAAGCTCAAAAAAGTACAACAGGTTACTATTATTTTCCAAAAATATATTTTTCAAAAATATATTTCCCAACATAATTTAAGTTAAATTGTAAACTTAAATTAAATAGAAAAATACCATACAGAGGGCAGACGACCCGAGTCGTTTTCTGATGCATTAGTTCGGAATCACACTTTATCGAAGCTTGATTACATCTTTCATCGAAGCTTTATTAAAGCGCTCATCGAAGCTTTATTAATGCTTTCATAGAAGCTTTATTTATGATTTAATCGAAGCTTTTTAAAATCTTTTATCGACGACTGATTACAGCGTTCATTGATGCTTTATTAATGATTTCACCGAAGCTCTCCACGAACCTTTTTTTTAAAGATTTATTCGATCAAGCCTTTAACGATGCCTGATTACATCGTTCATCGAAGCTTTATTAAAAGTTTCATCGAAGCCTAATTTACGATTTCGTCGAAGCTTTATTTACGATTTCATCGAAACTTCATTGATGCTTTATTAATGATTTCACCGAAGCTCTTAGTGAAGCTTTTTTAAAAGATTTATTCGACCAAGCCTTTTAACGATGCCTGATTACATCGTTCATCGAAGCTTTATTAAGAGTTTCATTGAAGCCTGATTTACGATCTCGTCGAAGCTTTATTTACGATTTCGTCGAAGCTTTATTTACGATTTCATCGAAGCTTCATTGATGCTTTATTAATGATTTCACCGAAACTCTCAGTGAAGCTTTTTTTAAAGATTTAAAAGATTTGAAAAGATCAAGCCTTTTAAGGATGCCTGATTACCAAAGACCATTCAAGTCGTTTTCTTATGCATTAGTTCGGAAGCACACTTCAGATGTCATGGCAACATTTGACAGTTTTACAAAGGAGATCAGAGAAAATACTGGTTCTATGCTGACAATATACACATACGCCCCCTTTCGGAAATATTTAGCAAACGACTTACGGTGTCTGTGTATTAAATGGTCTTTGTGATTACATCGTTCATCGAAGCTTTATTAAAAGATTCATCGAAACTTTGTTAAAGCTTTCATTAACGCTTTGTTAAAGCTTTCATTGAAGCTTTATTTACGATTTCATCGAAGCTTTCTTAAAGCTCGCAATGAAGCTTTTTTTTTATTTGTTCAAAACCTTTCTGGAAGTGTTCTTAGGACTTTTATAGATGGGTTTCAAGAGATTTCATCGAATCAATCCAAGAGCATTCAATGTAGCTTTCATCAAAGTTTTGTTAAAGATTTAATTGAAGCTTTATTTACGATTTCATCTAAGCTTTATTAAAGCTCGCAATGAAGCTATTTTTAAATTTCTTCTTATTTGTTCAAAACCTTTCCTCGATAAGTAAAGTGTTCTTAGGACTTTTATAGATGGGTTTTAAGAGATTCCATCGAATCAATCCAAGAGCATTCAGTGTAGCTTTCATCAAAGCTTTGTTAAAGATTCAATTGAAGCTTTATTTACGATTTCATCGAAGCTTTATTAAAGCTCGCAATGAAGCTATTTTTAAATTTCTTCTTATTTGTTCAAAACCTTTCCTCGAAGTGTTCTTTGGACTTTTATAGATGGTTTTTAAGAGATTTCATCGAATCAATCCAAGAGCATTCAGTGTAGCGTTGTAAAAGCTCCCATTGCATCTTTGTCTTTTCTTTTTTGGAGCTTTTGTCTTTGGTCGTAAGCAAATTAGCTTTTATTAACCGTAATTGTTGTTTAGTTAGCCACATATTAAATGTGCATAATTATTTACTTTATTAATTGTAATTCGTATATATGGCAACAAGTGACAGATAACAGAAAACCAAACGAACGATAACTGTAACAATAAAACCTTATATAATCCGATATCACCAGTCACACACACACAGTGACACACTGTATTTATTGATTGCAATCAATACCATACGATGTTATTGCAAATGTCACCAACAAATGCGATTGATTTGTGGTCAACTGACATGACGTATGTGGATGGTGATGATTATGAATGCTGATGATCATGATGATCAACTAGCTCTAATGCATATTATTGCCTCTTTTTGTGGTAAACAAAAAGAGGCAACGCTAAATACAATTGCGAATCGTTTATCTGGAAAATTGCAAGTGATAAATCATGTTGAGCAGCAAAAGGAAAAGACAAAACACATTTGAAACACATCAGCGATAATGGAAAGTCTCTCAGATTCAAGCCACATGTTCAGCAGCGTTGATGAGCGCATGAACATGTTAGATTTGACAAATTTCACTGAAAATGTGAACAATTTAAGCTTTTTATGTTTGTTGTTTTCTAAATGTTTTAAAGAGCAAAAACAAAAACAACAACCGCAAAAATCATACCCAACCCACTGATGATGATTGAGTGCAAAAATACAGCGGTCCATGTCTGATTTCGAACTTAATAAAGATTTATGTCTTTGATAATGTTGGACGTTGGCAGCGGTTATGAAGAAATTATGTCTTTTAACAAAAAAAAATAATAATAATAAAACGTCGTATAAACATAATTGCTATTGCATTTTACACAAATACAAAGTGTTGATTTGGTGTAACCACAAGCCCAGCAAAAGTTTCGGCATCAACTTCATATAGGCCATTGCACAGACTTACAAGTAAGTTGTCATACTTTTAATACAATTCATGTTGCAGCATTATTTAATTATAAACTTGGAGAGAATGTTTTAATTTACCTCTCAAAGTCATCTAGGGAAAGAGTAGAGGAGGCAATGCTGTCATTGAATGAATCTTACCTGGAAAGAGAAAAAGGAATAATAAAATTAGAATATATTTGAAATCTTGAAATACAGAAAGAAAGAACATTTAAATTTAAATGTTAACGGAAAAGAATAGCACAAATATTTGGTGATAGATAATGGGTACGACTGGTTAAGACCAGTAACATTTTTCAGATTACGTTTTCAACTCGTAAATGCCGTCAATTTGACGAGCAAGATAGTAATATCCAGGCAATGTAGAACTTCTCTACAAAAACCAAATTTGCAAGGCCTTGACGACGATTTCTAGCTCTATCTCAGGAATGTCTTACTTATTATTTGCTTTAGGGATCAGCATCGTTTATGGGTGAATCGTATAACATCGATCGTTCACCGTACCCCACAAAAGAAGTTCGACGCCGCACTGTTGCGCCTTTTCCCTAAAAGCGTTGCAAAAATCAAAAATTTGACAGAAGAATATGATAAAATGAATAATTACATCTGATAGAGAACATCTCACTGATTAAGAAACCAAAAAAATCGGATAAAAATTATGAATTCTAGCGTCAATCAAAGTTGACAATTTTTCGGACTTACAATAAATGTTTAAATAAAAAAAAAATATCATCTTTTGAATTGAATTTCAGGCAAACTATGCAACCGATCATTAATTTTTTGGTGTCGGATGAAAGGTATGTTAATTCCAATGAGACGATGTAGAAAAAGGGTTATTCGGTCCAATATTTTGTTTCAGGCGCAATTTTGCAAACACATGATATTTGGGTCATTTTTCACACTTAATAGAATAGAACAAAAAAAGTGACGGTTTGTGACGGGAACTATTAAACAGAGGTTGTTAAGTATTTAATACTCTAACTTATTTTCTTGAAATTGGGTGCCCATACTTGCCCGTGTACATGAAAAAACAATAAAACTGTAACAAATTTTACTACAAAAAGATACATTTAATTGTAGTGCCATCTCTGATGACACGCAACCCTGCAATAACTCTCCACTAATTATCTACTACTATTATTTACAACTGTAAGAAAGTCTTGTTAAGTATTAAGTAAAGAGAAATGACAATTTAAATGACAAAATTTTTTTTTTAAATTGTGAGCAATATTTTACAAGAAATTTAAAAATAATTTAAAAAAAATATTTTTTTGTAAATCTTTTCTGGAATAATTTTAAATCATAAAAGCCTTTAAAAACAAACATAAAACATTTAAAATGTTAAAAAACATTTTATTATACTTCCCATAAAATTGATTTTTCCACAAATTTCAACTTTGCTAACCCCTACAAAGCGTAGCACCCTTTCCAAACGCTCATTTCATAGGCTGAATAGTTATCTATCATATGCTGTTTAAAGTGTTCAATTATCTTATTCGGTTCAAAAGATATGATTTTTGCAACGAAAAAACTCAAATGGCGCCACTGTGCGCCGTCAGACACAGTTCGAGCATCTCGAAGGACCAAACTGAGAAGTGATAACGGATGCTCGTGTGTCATCTATTACTGAGTCAACTTGTCCTTGCAAGCGAATAAGGCGAGGTCTTTGCGAATCAGGCTGGTGTGTGAAATCGATTCGATGATCGCACCAAAATACGACGCGGACTGTGAGACCTGTCCATTGCCATTCTCACGAAGGAGTAAACGATCAATGCGTGTTGTTGTAAATTAACGATCGACCAGAGTCGTCGCAGTAAACAATCATCCTGATCGATAGAAGTACACGATCAACCTGAGTCGGCGGAGTAAACGGGCAACCTCAGTTTCCAGATTAGACGATCTATTCGAGTCGTCGTATTCCACGATCAACCTGAGACATTAAAGTAAACCCTCAACCTGCGTCGTCAGAGTAAATGATCAACCTGAGACTTCGTTGTAAACGATCAACCCGAGTCGTCGGTGTAAACAGTTGACGTCAGTCTTCGTATTAAACGACCTCTCCCAGCTACTACTAAGCAGCCCCTGGCTCATATTCACCAAGTGAATAAACATATGATGGCCAGCAAAGCCTTATAACTTATCCTCATTGGTTCTGAAAGTGATTGAGAATTAGTAGTCGTTGTTTGGAAACAATAATTGTTTGGTACTTTAAATTGCCTGTTTCAATTTAATTGACTATGCTTGGCTCTTCTTCCTTGTGTGACTACGAAATGACGACACCTTTAGTTTCAAACCAAATGCATAAAGTTCCTCTAAGAGTTGTTAAGTGAAAAGTTGCTTCCCAAAAGTTATGCTGGGCCATGGCACCTAACACACATTGTCACCAAAGTGCACAATCATAATTAAACAGAAGAAAAAACTCTTTTTTTACCCACCGCCAAACATGACGAAGACGGAGTGCCTTCACCGAGTCGTAAGGGGGAAATGTAGACGCCGCCGCCGCCGCAGTTACACCACCGATTAATATGTTGAGGCTGCTATGACGAAGCGTTTACACAGAGTGTGACTGACTGACGACTGGCTTTGTTGTTGTGTGAAATTAAGTGGACAAGTTAATTTGATACGCAACGTTTAGAAATTGAATTGCTTTGTAATGATCTCAAATGTTAATGACTGGCGGCGTGTGTGTGCGTGTTTTTTTCCAATTGTAAACTTTTATTTTATTTATTCGAAAATACACTGCAACAAAGTGCACAATGGAATCTGCACCAAATGTGTAGACAGAAGTCTTCAGCTTGTGCTCGAACACGTACAATTTTCACTGCTTCACAGGCCATAAATGACGACAGGCAACACAGCTCACCGTAACGTACAACGCCCATGTTGCCAACTCGATTTGACATGATGACCATGTTTCGTTTAAAGAAAACTCCAGCCAGCCACTCGTCCAAGAGTCCAATTCAGGTAGTGCCACACATGTTATTTGCATCTTAATATCCTCTAAGTGTAGACAATTCGCTTTTGTGGTTGCAACTTTGACTTTAAGATCTTGTGTCGACAATGGCCCGAAAAACAAAGCCACACGACTTTTGCAGAAGAAGAAAAATTACTGAAAGTAATTTAAAATTGTCTAAGCTGAATTCACGTTTTCTGGCTGCACGAACATTAGCCGGCCTGGACGCACGGATGCATGGATGGTGGGTTAAGAGTAACAGGAATTCGTGTCTGCTGAAGATAATTTCAGAAAATAATATAAGTTTTGTGTCTATTTTAAGGAAACCCGTTTCTCAACTCCTAAAATAGAAGTTGATCGTCGTTGTGTCTTGATCACGAACTTGACTCAAATTGCCAGAAGAAATAGTGAAAGGGTGGTGGGGGGAAATAAACTGAAAATTGCCTTTGCAAGTAGAAGTATTTTTTTTTTTGAGGAATTTACTGGCTTGTCAATGAAGAGTGCAATCACATTGATGTCTTAAATTAATTTAAAAAAAAAAACGAGGTGGAGATGGTGCTACGATTACGAACAATTGGTGTAAAAAGAAAGGAAGAATGTTGGGAAGGAACTTATGACATGGTCCAAACAATTAGTTGGGATGGAGATGCCCATCTTTGGTATTCAGGATACCGCACAAAAATAGTACAAGTGAGAGACATTTCTATGTAAAGGGTGTTTTTTTAAGACGTGTGATGTTCAAGAAAAAAATAAAGCACATATAATTTAATGGTATGGCCAAGAATTTATCATTATTATAAAGATAAGGTTTGGCCGTTATGTTTTAAAAACGATTTCGGCCGCAAAGGTTGGCTCGAATAAATTTCAACCGAGAGACTCAATTTCGACTACTTTTTACAGCATAACACGCCGAATATTCTCTTCCAAGGCGTCAATTGTGTCGGGCTTATCTGCGTAGACAAGCGATTTCACGTAACCCCACAAGAAATAGGCCAGCGCTGTTGAATCGCACGATCTTGGAGGGCACGCCACAGGAGCACGCCAAAAGAATCCCGCAAAAATTTGGAGGCTCTGTGGAATGTAGCGCCGTCTTGTTGTAACCAAAGGTCGTCCACATCAACATCCACCAACTCAGGCACGAAAAAGTCATTAATCATGGCGTTCACCATTGACTTTAACATTTTTTAATTTTTTTTAAGAAATATGGATCAATGATTTCCTCTTCCCATAGAGCACACCAAACAGTGACTTTTTGCGGATGTAACGGCTTGTCGATTTTCTATACCCCATTTTTCAATATTTTGTGGGTAGAAATTATTTTGAAATACATGTTCACACTTTTTTTAATTTTTACCATTTTGGTTCCTTTTTCTAGTTATTGCAATTGCTGTTGTCAATTGCGGAATTTCCAAACCTGTACATCCTTTCTACCTCTCGCCCTTTATCATTATTTTTAAAACGTTTTCTCACATCCTTTATATTTTACCCGTCTGGCACCATTTTTGTAGTCATTTCAGAATCCTAAAACTTTTTGGTTTTCCCAAATTTTAAATTATTTTTCATTTATATATTTCACCAGATTTGGACCCACTTTTTTGTTCCCTTTTTCAATTTATTCCTGTTGATTAAATGTTTTTTCACACATTTTTGTTTTTCCCCATTTGTAACTTTTTTTATCCCGTTTTGGTACGGAATGGGCATTTTCGTCCCTAACTATTATCCACTTGTTGCCAAACATGTTTTTTTTATTTTTTCCCTTTTGTTTTTTTTTTATTCCTATTTTGGTAATATAATCCACTTGTTCGCCCCGGTAGGCGAGTTGGTAGCGTGCTTGCCTATCAGCGTGGGGGTTGTGGGTTCGATTCCCATCAGAGGCTTTGGTCTGTCGCTGCAAAAATCTAAACATATGGTCTGTGTCACCCGGTTTACCCTTGGACCCAAAAATTATAATATAAATTTACTTTGTATTGTAATTAATAATAAATAAATAAAAATAAATAATCCACTTGTTGTTGCCAAAATTTGGTTTCATCTACTTTTAATTTTTCCCTTTGGATCCATTTTTATCCGATGTCTAACTCATTACCACCTGTTGTTGCCAATACGAATTTTCAAAAATCCTTCAGTCGTTTGTTGAGGACAGAACGAATCAATAAGTCAGTCACGCTAGCATTTTATATACTCGTATGTACATTATTTCTCATTTAAAGTATACCCGATTTAGGCCTGTTCTAACCGTTTAGTCCCCTTATCCATCGCTTTAAATTTTTGGCTCATTCCTGTCGATTAAAATTGTTTTCACACACATTTTTGTTATTCCCCTTTTGTACCTTTTTTATCCCGTTTTGGCCTTTTCGAAGGGGTTTGGGGTCACATTTTACCCGTTTTCCCCCATTTGTATTCCCTTCCAATTCAAATTTCAAAAAAAATCTGTTCTTAGTGGATGTCTAGGATGCAAGGGCAACATACTACCCAAATTTCATAATTTTAGCTTCAGTCGTTTGGTCGGGACAGTCAGTCACGCAAGAGTTTTAAAGAATTCTCTATTGAAGTACAAAAATCAAAATTGCTTCTCCAAAATTTGCTGCTGCGCAAGGCAACAATTCTTGAGAGAAGTCGTTTTTGGGACGACATTTTTCAAATGAACATGCACGTGCATATGTAGACCCTCTGTTTTTTTTTCAGATGATTTTCGATAATTTTTCTTTTGTTTCGAAGACAATATGTATGCTTAACTGACATTAATTGTACGTGTAATGGAAGCGATAGCATACAGTGATCGATTTATCGAACGCTGGGTCAATATGGGTTAAGACTTGTAGAAATATGTTTTTACTTTGTGGTTGTTTTTCATTGATCTAGAGAACTATTTAAAGTCCGATTCAACTCAAGTACAGAATTATTGAAAACCCCCGCTAAAGACATCGGAACAAAATATACTTTTTGTTTAATTTTTTTTATGGACATACAAAATAATTTTCTGTTTTTTTAATTCTGAGATTAATTCTGATTTATTTTGCGAAAAATTGTTTGACAATAAGTCAATTAACAAGGATACGATTGAATATTGAGTCTCGCGCCTGCCATATATGTTTTCTCCCATTGCATGTTTCCAACACCGCCTACTGTGCTGGGCAAGTTCTTAATATAAACAATATTTCATCTTAGATTTCTTTAGCTGCTATCCAGTCTCGTTATCAAGTCTATACTTATTAAAATACTAGTGAGTTGTAATGCGCCTATGGCGCCCGTTAATTTGCTTGAGAAAGTATTTGTTACTTAATTTTAAAAATTTTGTAAAAAATATTTGTGGAAAAAAAATTTTTGTTGAAAAAAAAATATTTGCGGAAAAAAAAATATTTGCGGAAAAAAAAATTTTGTTGAAAAAAAAATTTTGTGGAAAAAAAAAATTTTTTGTTGAAAAAACAAATTTTGTGGAAAAAAAATTTTGTTCAAAAAACAAAATTTGGAAAAAAAATTTTGTTGAAAAAAAAATGTTTGTTGAAAAAAAAAATTTTTGTTGAAAAAAAAAAATTTTGTGGAAAAAAAAAATTTTTTCGAAAAAAAAATTTTGTTGAAAAAAAAAATCTGTTGACAAAAAAAAAATTTTGTAAAAAAAAAATTTGTAAAAAAAAAATTTTGGTAAAAAAAAAATTGGGGGAAAACACAATTTCTGTACAAAAAAAAAATATTATTTTCTTTATTATTATTATTTATAGAATTAGAGAATGCCTATTTAAATTCCTACGTACTGCGTGACAGAGTCAGTGAATCAGTGTCGAGGGTATTAAATTATTCACATTTCAATGATGACCAGCATTGCCAATTACTATAATTTCAGCATAACCAATTTTCGTTTTTCTGCAATTTTAATACTGAGCCGACCTTTCTTTCTCAGCAGCCAAAAGATAGGAAAAGAAAAGGAAACATGCACGAAATGGTTATGACTTAAAATTATAGAGACCTGCAGCCACAAACAATCACTTATGGCCTCAACTACAGTCATGGCAAATTATTCACCTCCTTTGGGGTGGAAAATTATGGAAAACTCTTTGAAACTAACGATGGTCTGGGCTGTTCGTCGATGCTTTCCATTGAACCTAAACAAAAAAAAAACAGCATGTGATTTATGTCCATCGAACTGTCAAGTCCGCCTTATCTTTCTTTGGGGAGTTGCAAAGATGATACCAAAATTGAAAGACAACAGGCAGGAAGACGGACAGACGGTCACAAAGAAAGCCTGGACTAACAGTCAGTTCGAGTTTTCCCATTATGTTTGGTTCGGTTTTTTTCTTTCCCAATCTAAAACCGATTTATAAAAGACTTTAAATTGCGGCTCAGTCGCTGCTGCTAGGAAGACAATGCAATAACCAACCAAATGCAAAAGAAAGAGGCGTCACAGGCCAAAAGAAAATCTCTGGTTAACATCACACAGCCACAGCCAGAATAGCCTTTGCAATTGCACAAATGCAAATGTGTGTGTTTCGAAAGGCCGGCCTCAAACAAACTCAAAGAAGGCAACCAGCTTTGGCTAACATTTGCTTGTGGGCCATGTTTCTTAACGGCTTTTTCATGTGGCTCACTTCTTGCCGCCTTAAAGCTCTAATAAAGTTGTAACCGACATGATTTCAACGCCAAATGTTGGCTGGCGGCTGCAACATTTCATTGTGGCGGTTGTATAACACAAACATTTTGTTAACATTTTGCGGAAAAACAAAACTGTTGTAAATTACTTTTCTTGTTTATGGTAATTAATCATGGTCAAAATATACAAAAAAAAAAAAACCCCGGCTTGCTTGTATTTTACCACCTGTTCAGGTATTTGGTTGTTGTAAATTTGGTGGTGGCGGGGGTCCGAACAAACAAATCGTAAATGTTTGAAAAATCAATGCTTAGGTTGAAATCGCTTTGGGTTTGGGTTAACTTAATTGCTGTTAATGGTTTAACAATTTCAGCGAAGACAATAGCAACAGCAACAACAATGAAATGTGTAAACATTTCACTTTCATTCAGTTGCTGGTTTCTGTTTTTATGAAATCTGTATGTATTCGAATTGGAGAGCAGCTGAAAAAAGTGCAATTAATGGCAACTTTTTTTTTTTGATTAAATTAAAAGATTTTTTCAAAAAGTAATTACTGCATAGGAGAAAGGTGTTCAAGCCAAAGAGCGCCTAAAACTATTCCAGCCACGATATGGAAATCGTCCTTACGATTTTCCGACAAACAAACCGAGAGAATGCAGGTTTCTATTCACCGTTGGTAAATTCTCCCTCCACGAAAGCACCACTTAAAATGGAATTCTGCTATTGTATTTCCAGAGAACCTCAGTGAGTTTTTCCACCTGTCTATACCAGTTGCTTTGATAAAACAAAAAATTATGTGATATTTTAGTAACCGGCGGAAACCGGTTGTCAATTTCAATAACTGTCAAAGATACATTTTGGAAAAAGTAATACTGAACACAGTTGCCATGGAAACCGTGATTAAGCTAGAAAAGAAGCTGCCTATAATGCAAGACTGAAGGGACAAACAAATGCAATAATACATGGAGAAACACATATGTTAAAAATATGATTATAAGCGATTATACATATATTTGGGGACGGGCACAAGAATATCTGTGTTTGTATGTAAACACATTATGTTTGTATGTAAACATATTATGTTTCTATGTAAACATATTATGTTTGTATGTAAACATATTATGTTTGTATGTAAACATATTATGTTTGTATGTAAACACATTATGTTTGTATGTAAACATATTATGTTTGTATGTAAACATATTATGTTTGTATGTAAACATATTATTTTTGTATGTAAACATATCTGTGTTTGTATGTAAAGATATTATGTTTGTATGTAAACATATTATGTTTGTATGTAAACATATTATGTTTGTATGTAAACATATTATGTTTGTATGTAAACATATTATGTTTGTATGTAAACATATTATGTTTGTATGTTTATTAATAGAAAGCAAAGGCTATAGAAATGGTACTGCATATCTGAAGCTATGATATGCAAATGTTTCGACCCTGGTTCCAAGATTTCATTACATTGGTACTGTACTCTAATGGGACCGAAAGGCAAGGGATGTTGAACTATTTATAGATCATAACACACGGTGCAACTCTAAATCGATACGAAGATCTCATCAAGATATCTGTTACAATCACAGACAACACTACACTTCCTATCAGTGGTGAGCACGACGAGGGGAAGAAAACACTTACTAGAGGATCTGCGAATTGAAATGTGGTCCTCCGATATCGACAAAAACCAAAAGATGATATGGAGATTTATGTTCTCCTATGGATACATGTCTGATCCAGATATTATTTGCTCCGGGTAACGGTATAGAATCGGCATTAATAAGCCACAAGTAACAGCATAAAAACTAAATAGGAACACAACTAAACGACCGAATACAACGCCAGCAAATCATTGATCATGTTGCATGGTACAAGGAATGGCGAAAAACCGTAGCTCATTGATGCAGATCACAGAGCTGCCAGCCAGTCAGCCAGCAAGTAATAGCTTGTTATACAACTTTCATGGTTGTAGAAATATTGGCGAACACAAAAAGATTATGGGGCAAAAAAAAAAGAGAAAAAAAGATGTTGAAATATCTTAAGCATGAGGCAGAGAAAGGAGAAGGCGAATGCAAACCACTGCAAACTGGAACAACAAGATCTAGTAGTAGTGCCTAGTGGTTACTGTTACTCTTGTCGCTGCTGCGGCTGATCAGTGTCAGTGTTAGCTGAAAGAAAAACTTGATCATCAGCAATTTGATGGGATTGCGTTATGTGACACACAATCAGATCAAAAGAAAATGAAATAGAAGAGCACGAACCAGCCAACATTGACACACCGAAAACGAACGACACTGAAGACAATGCTGATAGCGACGATGATGATGATGATGCTGATGATGACGATGCAGACGAAATACAAGTCATTTTTTAAATTGCTAACATAGCGCAACAACAACAATGTATCATAGTTGTCATACACAACACAATTGCAAGTGCCCACAGGGTACGACGGCAACACTGCTCATTGTTGGAATTTCTCTCCCTCAATGTAAAAACATTTGTAAACGCTGGCTGCTTCAATTGTGTTTAATGTCAGCGGTCGGACGACAACTGTTGTTGACATTTTTTCATACCATCCGTTGTGTTGCGACATCGCCGTGGCCGCTTCAATGTCGCTATGCTCATAATGATGACGCCAAACATGCAAAGAAATAGAAAACAACAACAATCGTTGAACATTAGATGAACGGGTCTTATTTCTCAATGACATTATTGACAATTTCGCAAATACTTCATATTGAGCTGCAAGATACCGTTTTTGTTGTTGTTTGTTGCCGGTGTCGCATCGATTGGGAACGGTGGTGGTGGTGGCACGTATTGTCGACACCAGTAAATCGAGTCCGATTGCGAACAGATGTGCGGAGATTGGTGAAAAATAACAGGTGATTTCTAACAGTCGGTTCAATTTCGACTCAAGTGTTTCCTAAAGATAACGCGCCAATTTTTACTGCAACTGTAATGGTTGTAAATCATCCGGCGACATCTGTCTGTAGACATGTGTAGATGTGACAATTAAAATTTTGGAGAGAGTATACGAATATCACTTGGATTTTATACAAGAGGAAAAATAAGCACGGTCTTCCTACAGAAGACCTTCTGAAGGGACCTGATTCAGTAAGCGCTGCTGAGTTGCTTAAAGTGTAAGGACTTTTGGAAGGCCTTATCCTATCTGAGATTTATTGGAATATTTTCTAGACTACAAAAACGATTTCCTATTTGTTGAACACACACATAGAAAACGAGGATCTTCATAAAATTTTTTTCTGTTTCCCCTTTTCTGTCTGATGCCCAGCATGGTTTCATAAAAAATCGATCTACTGTAACAAATCTTCTTGTTTTCACTAATTACTGTATATCCAACTTTGAATTAGGCCGCCAAGTTGATGCAGTTTATTTGGATTTCTGTAAAGCTTTTGATCGGGTTTCCCATGCTATTCTACTTATGAAACTGTCTAAAATCGGCATACATTCTTCTTTACTGAATTTATTCAAATCTTACCTCTCTAACAGGCGTTGTTTTGTATCAATTGATAATTGCAATTCGGACTTCTATTTGGCTACTTCTGGTGTCCCTCAGGGTAGTATTTTAGGGCCACTTCTTTTTATTTTATTCATTAATGATATTGTTAGTTGCTTTCATTTCTGCAAATTCCTTTTATATGCCGATGACATAAAGTTGTTTTCTGGTATATCTACTGTCCAGGATTCTTTTCGTTTTCAAGAAGATATTGATAGACTATTCAGTTGGTGTGAATTAAATCATTTACCATTGAATATTGCGAAATGTTTTTACTTTCCCTTTGGAAGACGCTTACGAATGATTGATTCTCAATATTATATCAGCAATGAATTATTGAAAAAAGTTAATAATATATTGGATTTAGGTGTTGTCTTTGATCCAAAATTAAGTTTTAATTTACATGTAGAATACATAATGCCGAAGGCCTACTCAGTTCTGGCTTTTATTAAACGTAATAGTAAGGATTTCATTGATCCTTATACTCGTAAATTGCTATATACAACTTTCGTTAGATCAAAGCTTGAATATGCGTCAATCGTTTGGAGGCCATATTATATAGTTCATATTGATCAAATTGAAAGACTTCAAAGAAAATTTATTAAATTTGCACTATTTTCCATTAGTTTTTCTAGCCCTCTGCCCTCTTATGAATCCAGATGTAAGTTAATACATCTTGATACATTAACTAACCGCCGTTCTAAGAGTTCTATAATATTTCTTTTCAAATTGATATCTGGATTGATAGACTGCCCTCTACTTCTAAATCTTATTGGCTTCAACGCCCCTGCTAGACATTTACGTTTTATAGAATATTTTAATCTGCCTGTACATAGATGTAACTACTCTTTCAATGAACCTATTTCACGAGCCTTAAAAGAATTTAATACTATAAATATGAAACATGATTTAGATTTTTCATTGTCTTTGAATAAGTTTAATGAAATTTTAGATTTATTTTACTCCTAGTTATAAGCTAGTCTGTAAGGATTGTAATGTTCCCTAGACTATAAATAAATAAATAAAAAATAAAAAAAAAATTTCGATGCAAATTTGTCAGTGGAAAATTCTTAAAATAATGTCGAACAAAATGTTCTTCATTTTGATGTTTTGGGTATATTCGGTTCTCCCAACCGAAAGGCAACAGAGCAAGGACGGTTTCTGAATTGAATATAGATCCTATGATAACCGAGTATATCAATCAGGGTATCACTTTTGGTTTTAGATTCCATTTGGTATCGAAAGTGTTCATGTCATTTTGGTAAGCTGCCCTTTAGATTGTCCCGACAACTCTACTCGTTGTACATATAAATGATCTCGTTCGATTTATTTGTTAGTAAATGATCTCAGGTAGAATGCATTTGAGGCTAACAGGCCCAGGTTTGGTCCGGATCTAATTCGGATTTTGAGTTTGTCGTATTTGTAAACCTTGAGGTGCGATACTGAGTTGCTCGACATCAATGACGTTTTCATTCTTCATATTTGAAATGGTCCTCTTCTTAGTATGTAATGGAGGATCGTATCAATCTGATATTGACTTAACCTAAGTTTTCTAAATTGTATTCAACTACAGTCGAACTATGCTAAACTATGACAATGGAATCGCAATTGTTCTCATACCTTAAAACGAGCATAATTAATGAAATAAATCTTTTTAACACAACCGACAAAATGTAATTGCTAAAAACAAAATAAATACAAATTAAATCTCAAAAAATCTCATCAAACACAGCCAAGGCGATAATGAATGCTGTTGTAAAGCGTCAACAAAAATAAAACGTAGCTCTCTCCTCCGCCCCTGTGAAACGACCTTCAACTTCAAGTGGCTATGTAAATGATGGCATTCAGATGATACCACGTACAGCAGACGGATGCAGGCAACTCCGATCACTATCAGCAACAAAACTAACAACAACAACATACACTCCAATTTGACGACGCCTGACGATGAAATATTTACGGCGTCAACATGAAAATGGTACGTTGCAAGTCATACAATTCTGTGCTGTTTCTAAATGCGAACTTTTGCGGCATCATCATCAACGTTCTCACAGCGATACTAATGATGTTGATCAACATCATCATCATGATGGAAATGTTTATTGCTGATGTTGATAATGATGGTGGTGGCACACGACCAAGAGACACTCTAGATTTTCGTAACGATAAATTGCAATTCATAGAATGGCACAACTTCAAATTCCATTTGACGACTACCACCTCAGAAACCAGAAAAGCGAAATTGTGGCTTAAGAAAAAAGAAAAAAACACGTGAAGTTTTGATAACAAAGTTGCAAAACGAATATATAGCTCATAAATCTCTGCGAGTTGATAAATCGCCCCGAATTGATTGATTAGTGGAAACTGTCTACTAAATAATTTATAATTAATTTGACTTTCGGTCTAATCGCGTCTTTAGAATGTAGTTTAGAGCGATGGAAGAATACAGATTAGGAAGATTGTTTGTGGTGAATATTGAGATTTTTCTCAACTCATTACTGGGATAGTACGAGGGCTGCTATTTCAAATTTGGGTCCAGCAATCAAAAAAAACAATTGGAAATGGTTTAACATTGGCGAATTTTGAAGCACTTTTTCCACTCGACATCCTGTAGAAAAGTTCGACTTACGGAGACTTCGAGTTATGGAACGACGTATGCAATTGTTTAAGGGCATTTGTTTCCTTAACTGCAACTAGAAGTGCTTCTACTTCATGAAAACTCGACTTACGGAAGTTCCACTGTACTTATATAAAAAGTTTAAGGGAATTTGTCTCCCTAGCTGTCACTAGAAGTGCTTCGACTTAAAGAGAATTCCATTAGATTAATTTCTCTTCTGATCGTATTAGCTTGCATTCGAGTGCCAACATACTTTTAAACAAAAAATATTTTATTGTTGAAAAAAAAAACTATTTTTTTTAATTTTGCATCTAACCAATTCCTCTGATGGCCAATAAATGTTTTGTAAATTGTGTCCCGTTAATGTACACCAAGTTTATGTTGCCACAAAATTCAGTGACTTCGAGAGGGGGGGGGGGGGGCACGTATATACCCCAACAATGCATTAGTCGTCTGCTGACTGCACTCCACTCTACAGGCCATAAAAAAAATAATAGCCAACCTCCATGCGAGTAGTAAATACATACATAAAATAATAATAACAAAAAAAATAAATACATTTGCATAATAATACAATTTGAAAACAATCAACCTCTTCTAAAGATTCTCCAGATTCTCCAGAAGAAACAAACAACAGAAAATACGACATCGATTTTATCGAACGAAGAGAGCTGGGTGTCATTATTTTTAAAGTGATATCTTTATCGTAAACATTGATCTATTTTAACAATGAATAACAAACATATAAAATAAACTGTTATAACAATTAAAACCAGAAAGAGAATTAAAATCAGAACACTTCAGAAACAATTTATCATCATTTGTCGTTTATCAGAAAATTTCCAAACACATTTTTATTAACAAAACCATAGAAGATGGGAAAGGGAGTTTTTTTCCCATACAAAGTCATTCATTAAAGACGACACACCACAGAATAATAATGCTGGTGTGCAGAGAGTTCGATGCACAGTGGTTACAAACCGAAAATATGGGGAAACTATACAACTGTCACGTTTGGATAAAGGAAAGGCATCAATTGGGAGATCGAAGCACAAAATTTTTAAAACACATTGTGTATAATTCTAATAATTCATTTGTTTATAAAATAACTTAACCCTCTAACCGGCAAGACCGCTCTGAGGATGTCTTCATTAATTGTGTTTAATTTCGATAACAAATATTTGTTTGTGCACAACTGGTAAAAAGAAAAAAACTCTGTTTCCCATAAAATTGAGTTTAAACTTCATTGAAACTTCTAGTGTTGCAACACTATCAGTTTTATTATGAAACATATGTTTCTGATGGAAAATTATGTAGATAAGAAAACGCTTTCGAAGTTTCGAAAAAAAATATTTTTTTTAACGAAATGGGCCTACAATCAAATACAAAAAAACTCATAGGACATGTTCTTCGATTGAGACTTATATACGAATTTAAAGATAACAAGGTAATATTTTAAAAGCAAACTTAGAACTATGGTGGTATTATTCTCATTGTTGTACGGGTTAAGTTATCAGCTACATGCTTATATTAAAGAGTTATTTTAGTTTTTATACTGATTTTCCTCAAGAGGTACAGTGCTTGCTCCAGGCACTTTAACAGAGTCGCAAGGAGGTAAAACTCCGGGGAAGACTAAATCTAACTCTTAAAAATATCTTAAAACTAAGACTTAAAACTAAATTATCTTAATTCTATTAATATGAAAAAAAAGAGTGTAAAAGAAAAAAAAATATTTAACCTCTGTGAGTGTTAGGTAAATTCAATGAGTAAAATTCTGGCAAAGTGGAAGCACTGGGATTCGACTCAATCGATATATTTTCTTTAAGGATTCCAGGATTCGGTGAGAGATACGTAACATCTGACCAACTGAATTCCTTCTGGACATCAAAGATCTCCGATATTAAACAGTTCTCACGAAGGACGAAGGATTTTTCTCTCACAAATTGCAAGCTCCCTGGCAACAGTCGGAGAAATGCTAAACCATATGGGAAAAGCGTACAACAAAACAGGCCTTATACAAACTTTGTATATCAATAGCTTCGTCTCCATAGATAGAAATGTACTTCTAAAAAGCCGAGCGAATGATCCCTTGATTCTGTTAGCCATTGTGCCATGCATGAGAACTATCGATAACTATGCTTTGACAGTTGGTAATGTCAAACTGTGTTGACGTTTCTGTTCAGTAATGCCAGAACAATGCAAACCAGCTATGCCTATAGGCAGAATAAAGAATCCTCAAGCCGAATCGCCATAACATCCATTAAAATTGACTGTTTGTTGCTTATCTTTCGAAATGAGGAAGGAGCTGCGGTTACTGTAGAAGGAAAATTCCGCAACACAAAATTTACACAAGAGCATCATTTATTTAATTTATATTATTTGTGAAAGTTGGTGAAACAATGTTTTGATTTTTCTTATTCTTTCTTTCACAACGGTCACAATCATGGGGCTATCATGCAGTATTTAAAAACGCCCAGAATTGCCCGATTAAAATGCAGTTCAACTTTGGATGAAAAACTAATTTTAAGATGATGGCGGATGATCTTAATTTCTCGTTAAAACTGAAGTTAAAGTTTAAACGAAAAACTACGACCATGTCTGCCTCATTTAACGTCGTTACTAAGCACGTCGAACACAATGAATGCGTAGGATTGCGTAGTTTTAATCCAAAAAAAAAAAAAAAAAAAAAAAAGATTTGTTGTACCAAACAATAGCCATATGGTCTGGGCCGCTCAATATTACAATATAATTTTACTTTGTATTGTAATTAGAGATAATAAAAAAATAATGAAGCCTTGTAAGTTTTCTACAGAAAAAGCTGTAGGGATGCGACTTAAAAGAGCGGTTCCCCGGCATTTTATTGCTTCGAGGGATTCGTTGGTATTGCCCGTTGTTTTCTGATTAGAATCACTGTGACTGTTTACCCCCACTGTGTGCGACCTCTTGACGGTCCGGTCGATCGTCTCACTATTATCTTATACATATTTCGCCCCCCTCTCTCTACCCTTTCCCCTTCAGACATCTTTGTTTGTTCTTTACACAATATTTGTTTACAGTTTTATATCATTATTGTGGTGCCGGCTGCCGACTGCAGCATATCAAACACATTATGTTTTGAGACCTTAATGCAGCATAACATTTGGATGCAGCTTCCTGTTCGATTATGAGCGGCACAGAATGTTGAAAGAAGAGAATAGTGCGCCGCCGCGTCACACAATGGTAAGTACGCCATATGGGGGGCTGACTGACTGGTGTAATCGTAAGCAGGAGTTGAATGGAGCATGGATCACAGCCACAACCGAGTCGAAGCATCACTCACAGCATGTTCTACGGCATTCCAATGGAGCAGAACTAATGATTGTAAAATAGAAACCGTTTGACGCGACATAATTCACATTAGACGAGTGCACGTTGTTGTTGGTATTGTTATTGTTTTGTTCTTTACTCTCCCCCACTCCTTTTTCTTCAATAATGTTGTATGTATTATGTTCGTCTTTATTGTTGTTGTTCATTTCATTCGCAAGAAAGGAGTGTATGCTGTGCGGCCAAACGTACACTGACTGATGGTAAAACAATAACATTTGGGTCTTTAACCCTTTGGGGAGTGATCGAGTGGCGGATTTGTGAACAGAGGAGAATATCTCATGGTGCCACAGCTAAAGTGCATTTGAGCATAACTGTGCAGGCTATTTAAAGACCGTGTGACCAATGGGACATTAGTCCACCAAATCATATCCGTAGAGTGCGTATCGAGATGAATATAGCGGCTGTATCGGCCAGAGTTAATGAAGATCGTGATATGTCTAACTGGTATTCGATCGCCTGGAAGATTTAACGTAATGATCTCATGCTAAAGCTGTACCAACATACAGTAGAACTACGTCTTTTCAGGGACGCATAAATAAGTCTAGGTCTACGTTTTTCGTTTAATTCAGTTTAAAACGTTCAATACTGGGCGTTTAAACTACAGTATGATAGCCGTATGATTGTGACAGCACTCAACGAAGGAAGATGAAGAATTAAAAATATTTTGGTTCACCAAATTACACAAATAAAATAAATTACATAAACAAAGCTGCTGTGTAATTTTGTTGATGCTGGAATTGGTTTCTGACCACCACCACCACCAGTTCCATACATGTGACTTTTGCCCCTGCCAAGGTTCATTTAACAGAGTTTTTTTAATTCTCATATTATTTCTATAAATCTGTGTGTGACCAAAATCCACCACAATAGTTTAATATTATTTTAATGAATTGAATTTCGAATTTTTTACTGAGTTCAAGTACGAAAACTTCTGATGAAGGAGAAAAACCTACGTTCTATTGCGTGTGTTTTATTTATTTGTTATTGTTGTTGTACTCCTTGATAATGTTCTTTAAAGAAGAACGAAAGATTGGAAAAATAAATTTCATAACAATTTTTTATTAAAAATTCTTGACGTCGAGCTAGAACTCATTAAACAAATTCTAAATACAATATTATTTTAAATATTCACCGGCAACATGTTTTTTAAGAGCCTAAAATGTGGATCGTTTTGACTGACCATTTTTTCTTTTCGAAATTACCTTGGAATAGTTCTTTATATTCGAAGATGTACGGCAAACTTTTTTTTAGGTACGGTTGACTCCGCATAACTTTAATTCGCTTAAATAAACACCTCGATTCATGTTTGTGAACAAATCACTAAAACAAATATCAGATAAATGTTTCAGTTTGAAACATTTTTGAATGTTTGATTTGATATAAAATTCTCCTATTTTTTTCTAAAAATCTTGTGTGACCAACATCCACTACAAAGGTTAAATATTATTTTAAATATTCACTGGAATCATATGTTTTGTAATAATAAAAGTGTTAGTGTTGCCACATCAACAGCCGAAAAGGCGGAGTATTTTGACGGACCACTCAAAAACGTATTTGAAGTTTAAACTCAGTTTTATTGGAAACAGAGTTTTACATAAACGTGGTTTAACTACGATCTTATTTATTGGACCATAAGAAGTTGTAAGTGATCGATCACCTGCTTTATAAAATTTAGAGCCTTGAAAAAATCCATAATAAGCCATAAGAAGCAGTAAGTGATCGATCACCTGCTTTATAAAATTAAGAGCCTTGAAAAAATCCCTCTTAGGTGCGATCCCTCTTTGGCCGTACTTCTTCAAAGTTACGCTCACTGGAGGAAAGTAACGTTCAATAATCACAGACCTTTTTGGTCAAAATGGAAAGATTGTAACTGATGGTCATGTGGTTTCAATTGGACGGTTTAACAATGCGGTCACAAAGCGCGCGACATATTAAATCCTTATAATTCCCATAAGGAAAATAGGACCACCACTACTCTCTAGTCGCTTCTCAAATAGTTCATGGTTTGCCAAAAGACAACCAGACCCATTCTCATAAACCAAAACGCTTGCCCTACATTAGAAAGTTATTATCGCAACATCGCATTTTAAAATTCTCTGCCGTCCTGAGTGGGGTTAAGAAACCTCTATTCATTTCCTTCACTATGCGGGCATACCGAACGACCGTCAGACGGACGGACGGACATCTTATGTGCATATTGTACGAACGAACATGATTCATACATGTTGTTTTGCTTTTTTTGTCCCGTGTGGCATTCAACTTAAAAGGTCTTTAACATGTTCGCTTTTCTTTCCTGTTCACTTTTTATTCTGACTTGCGCGAGCTAAAACATTCCTTACGGCCGGGCCGGGCCGGGCCTGTCTGTGTTGTTGTTTTCCATTTTGAAATCAACCACATTGTGGTTTTACTCGCTCGCTCCGAGATAAGATGGAAATAACTCCCGACTATGAAGACGGTGATGATGATGATGTGAATTCTATATTTATGGTACGCTATCTCATGACGATTGCCATTTGCACTGCAACTGTCTCCCCCACGAGTCGAAATGACTCCACACTCATGGCCTCATGAAATACGAGCACTCCATTCCATTTGGGTAGTTTTGCAAAACAAAACAAAAAAACTAAATGTTAATTACATTTTTGGTATTGTTTGTTATCATTCATTAGTCACCCAATATTAGACATGTTGGTGAGGGTGGTGGTGGTATCGTTTTTTGAATTTCAATGGAAATTAATTGAAGAAATACAACTTACCTGGCGTTTGGCTGTTTGACTGATTAAAACAATTTCAACTGCAATAGAGAGACGATAGGAAACAATTAATTAGAAATTTTGGAAATAAACAAAGAAATTCGAAAGAAATCTGAGAATATATGGGTAAAAACATCAGACATATGGCACTATAAATACTCACTGATTTTTTTCCATAAATTAATTCGGAGTACATATCTCTAACTACTGCAAACACTTCACTACCTTCTATAACTGGGAAAATACACTTATGTCTATTTTTATGTTGATTGTGTTGCTTCTACACGATAAATTAAAGATAATTATTTTTGGTTGCGTTAGAATTTTGAGTTGTGTATTTAGGGTGCGATATGTTCAGCTGTTTAACCCAGCAGAAAAACAGGGAATTTGCAGTCTGTGACATTACCAACAGCAACGATACAGTGATATCAGTAAAACTCTGGTCTTGCCATGTCAATATAAATCATTGAGGCTCCACTGGGTCTAGGCATTTAAGTATAAGCATAGCCTTTGCTCTTAGATATGAGAAAACAGCATCAACATTTCCTATTGATAAAACCCTTCCACAAATCTGTAAGCAATTTGGTTTGCGGTCTGATCAAAAACAATGGACTTTGAGCGCCAAATGTGGTATGTGGGATTTGGTTGGCATGCCAGAGACCTCTAGAGCTTGCCAGTGTGTTCATGCCTCACCAAAGACAGTTGGCTTTTGTGTAATAATTGAAATAACCTTTGGTTCAGATCATAGACATTTTCTGGTACCACGTGTAAACGAGACCTGTTGTTTTACTCTGATGAATGGTGCGGCTCCACGGCTTTTGCTTAAACTATGGCCTGCTGTCATCCATAAATAAGCTCAAGTGTTCAAAGGAGAGCAACGACTCTGATAGAGGCTGAACAGTTGTTTCTATAATCTACGACAGCCATCGAACTTATCGTTGCCAACATATTTTTCGGATTTGAATTTATTTTTTATATTAAATCCATTCGCCTTTTACTTGACATCACATTAAATCAAATTAACTTTTTGTGTGTGTGTGTGTTTGTTTCTGTTGTGCTTCTCTCCTTTTCGGCAAATTTCGCCGCAATGCAAACATGACACATAACAACATTTGCAGCTTGTAGTTGCTGCTGTCTTCCGTACAAGTTCAAAGTTTCTGTTACGGTGGAAAAACCGACGACAACTGAAAAATATACAAACTTTTAAAGAAAATAAATAATGAAGCTGTGTGTCACTTGGCAACGCAACGCATGGCTCTCGGTGGCCGGTTGGCTGGATGCCTGGTGGTGGTAAGTCTCCGAACTGCATCCCAGCTCCATGTTGTACCAGACGACATCCATAGCCACCATGTCCATGGCGCAAGAAGAGAAAAGACAAAAAAAAGCCAGGCATGTGGTAGTGACATGTGTTGGCAAAAATAGACTGTCCGTCCGTTGCCCACCAACGGGTGGACGGGCGGGTGGAAAATACACCAACAAATGATGAAGCAGGCGCTGGAAAAAATGCACTGGAACGACGAAAAACGCCGGGCGCCAAAAACAGGAAAAAAAACGCAACTGCTGAACAAAAATCTAAAAAAAAAAGAAACAACAACTCCGATAAACTCCTGGTCACAACCAGTCGTTATGGACGGACAGACGCAGACAAAAACACACAGATATGACTGTATCGTATCTGTTGTTAATGGCAGAGACGACGCATTTGCACAACACCAACCAAACAGTCCAGCAGCGTGCACTGTGCACTGAGTCATCAGATACTCTTGAATGGCAAGAAACCTCAATGGTTGGTTGGATGCATGCATGGAGGCTTCTGGTAAAACCAGCCGAAGGGGAGATTTCAAATAGCCGCCATGGAGGAGGCAACCAACGATCCTTACCTCAACAACTGAAGGAGTGGAGTGTGTTCTGCGTCGACCGACTACGAACGAATGTGACGCGCAGAGGCAAGGGAGCCTTTTTTATTATCGGTGCGGGTGCAATGAGCCTAAAAATGCAAATGTGAAGAAATAAATTTCATGATAATCTCTAACACCAACAATCATTTGTTACACGCTAAACCTACAAAATACATACATAGAGCAGATAACTGCAGTTGGAGGCAATCGTCCACTGTGGTTACTAACGGAACAGGAGGGGTTAAATCTGGCTTGGAGTTTTTGGGGAATCTCTAGGATCACGACTGAAAAGGCTATACGGAATATGTATGGACATCGGTAAGACCACAGAGAAATTCTCTGATTCACATTTTGTTTAGTGCAATTTTAAAAAACGATGGCTCGGTTTACTTTTAATTGAATGATATCTTAGAAAAAATTATATCTTTGGTGCAATTTTAATAAACGATGACTCGTTTTACATAGAATTCAATATAAACTAATTGAATCCAATGTTGTGAATGAGAAAATTCACTGAAAACTTTGCATTGTGTTCAAAACAAAATTCTCAGTTTCTGCTAAACTATTTCCAGAGTTTCTACGATCTTAGCCTTGAGATGTAAAGACTTTGCGGGGTTTTTAGAGAAATATGGAAAATTATTCAGAGTTTTCATTAGACGAATCCCAGAATTTCTAAAAAGAGAAAGAATTTCCCAAAATTGGGATTTTCAAACTAATTTTACTGCACTGTCCACATTTTTGTCGCTTATTGAGAGAAAAGTGAAACATAAATATTAGCCTTCATTAAAGGAATCCTAGAATACCTAAAACTAAATACGAAATCCCCCAAAATATGATTTTTTTACAGCCTAAGCCATGATGTCGGACGAAAACGTTCGCCTGCTTTCTACGCGACAAACAGCTGATAAGTGGCTTCGTAATCAGCTGTTTGCCTGTTAGAAAGCATGCGATATCGCCGTATAGGGATAATTTAGAGAAATGTGGGTTTTTAACGACAAATCTCAGAATTCCTAAAAAGAGAAAAATTTTTTTTTCCAAAATCGGAATTTTTTAAAATCTAATTTTACAGCTGTATTAACATTATTGTCCCTTGCTGGATTGTTAAGAGCAAAACCGTTGTTAGCGTTCATTAAAGGAAATCCTAAAACGACGTAGAAATTCCCACAATTAGTAGTCCTGAAAGTAGAATGAAATGCCCAAAATATGAATTTTTATATACGCATTTTACTATACGGCAATCTTTTGCTTTATCCTAATAGTTCTGGGTTTTTATTCGACGAATCCCAGAAATCATAAAACGGGGAAATGTGTTTCCAAACTTTTTGTCTTTGCAGAATTATGTAGATAAAGTGAAAAGTGTTCGGTAACTAAACCCCAGAATTCCTAAAATGAATTAAGAATTACAAAAATTTTATGTTTATCAAATTTTTAAGAACAATTTCACAGTATTCATATTTGTCATATTCTACCTTAGTGAGCTGCCTATTGAACTATATCCGTTTGGCCCAAAAATTAAGCTGCCGAAATAAGTGGATGATCACGGCCATACTCGAGCTTCTTTTAGTCTGATTAACATTAGGCCCATTTGTTCCGTTTGGTCATAGTTGTTCAACTTATTTGAAATTATACCGTATTACAGCAGCAAATCCCAAATTCCTAGATTGTATAAGAACTGACAACAAAACCCCACCCTCCTCTGAACACTGTGCTCAGCCAGAGGAAGTAATACGTGCGACAGTGCGTAGTGCGATCTCTTCAAGTGTCTACTTGAAATTCTAGTATTGTTAACACGGGGGGATTACAACAAAACTATACGTACGGTCTTGTGTAGTACTCGTAAAATATGAATTTGTTGGTTGGATGGAGGAAATTCTAGTTAAAAATAGCTACACTTTCAAGGGCGTACAGCAACAGCACATCCACATCTAAGTGGAGAGTTTATAGTCCACAACAACACCAGCAATTATGCATACTGTGCATTTAAATATACTCGGTCGACAGCTAAATAACAACAACCAAAACGCATATGCATTTTTACCATTTTTCACCTCCTCCATCTTCCCGTTGGTTCTGGTAGTTGTTGTTTTTTAGTTTCTTGACAAAAAGTTCTTTGACATTTCCTTAAATCACACAAACTCAACAACAACAACAAGAAAAGGCAACAGACCACGGCGGTAACGACAGCCAACCCAAGCAGCAGCGAGGAGCAACCGCCGCAAACAAAGTATGAGCAAACAGAAAAGTGCATTTAAAATGCATAAGTGCATTCGATGAGCATACATTTCATTTCATTTCGTTTATGTCTCAAGAAACCATTAAAACGCTGCCAACGAAACCAGTGATTCGTCCGCTCCTTGGCCCTCGCTTCCACAATTGGTTCGTTTGACTACTGAAATGTCATCATCAATAACTTGACTTGACTTAAGTGCGATACGGCGACAACGAGTTGCCCGCCTTGCATACAATAGCAGCAGTAGTTGCAGCAGCAATAAAAGCCGTTCTTCCTGCACACCTCGTCCCGGTTTTATGTGAGTGTATATTTATGTGTCTGGGTGTACCTGATTTCCGGTATTGAAACGGAAGCCATCAAATGGTAGATTCTTTCTTTTTAAATATGTGTACTCACATACGCTTATCCCTCCAACGATACACATATCACAACAAACACGTAAGCATAGGCTACAGTCGGACGAGGTAAACTTTACGAAGCCCTTCACTATACTGCACGGTGTGGCCTGGGCACAATAAACGGGTAAGCCACAGTGGGCTGTGTTAAAAGTACATACAGGGCAGAATTCGTAGAAGGGTGTAACAAGCACTGCTTCATATAAGATTAAATAAATGACAGTCAATTAAACTGGCGATATATATTCATTATTCCATCCTGATGAAATCCCAGAATTCCAAAAATTCGGAGTTTTTTTATACCAATTGTAATGACACTTAGTAAAGAGATTTGTTCGACTTAAGCACGAAGTATTCTGTTAGGCCTTATCAAAGTAGAGACTATTCATTGAATCCATTAAGGTCACCTGGGCAGCTTATTTTTAAAACTATGTGATCTGAAAATGTACAGAAGTCTTTTGGAATATATTTAATGACACATATGACACCGTAAAACTTACCCCCATGTCGTCGGCTACTCTACCCAGTATATCTGGTACACTACCAACGCCGGCTACACAAAATAAAAGGATTTTGTGCAACTGATCTGTGTCCGGGACAAACATTGCCTCCTCTGAGATAACTTCAGCACTGGGAAGTTGGCCTCAATTATTACTTCTATTAAAAAATAAGATTTATTCCTTTTTTTGGATCCATATAGAGCACATCCCAATTTTCTTTTTCACATTCTTTATTTTTTGGAAAGTCTAATGATAAATGGAATTTATGTGCACCTTTGGTTCGGGATCCATTAAACAGATCCGATATCGTTCTGATACAAATAAATACACATTACTTTTAGATCTTTCAGTGCTCGGCCACATTTTATCCTTATTTACTACGAAAAGTAAGAAATTATTATTTACAACTGTTTGTTGTGGTTTGATTGCTTAATTTTTGCAAGTGATTGCAAAAATCCGATAACTGTTATCGATACCGACACCAGCATAGAATCTGTCAAAGTCGACCCCTCAGAAGTGAGTGTTCGACGACAACGAAACGAACTATTTGTATATTTATGCATTGCGGTGATTGTTACTGTGTCGGTCTATAAGTGGAAATATTACAAATATTCTAGTGTTCGGACTGAAATAGTATATTAATAATCGAGATATGAAACCACGCAATTTATATTATGAACAAACATTATGGAGGTGAACAACTTGTAGGAATCGCTGGAGATGTGTTTGGTAGGATTTCGTCTGGGTATTATTCTTACAGGGCATAGATGGGCCTCTTTTGCATAACATGCTCCTGAGCAATAACCAGGATTGTAGTTGTGGTGCTGCAGTCGACCTGGACCCGTTGGGAGATTTTTTTAGCTGGCGGCCAGTGGAGATGTAGTGGTATATGGAGCCTCCTGATAACAAATAAAAAAATCCCTATATATCGCAATGCTCCAAGATCAGGAAATCATGTTTGTATACATTGTGCTACCAGTTCTAGTTTACTAGCCTCCAACTGGAAGTAGTAATGCTACGCAGTCTTAATCCAACCCAGAGTATTTATTGTGCCACAAACTGTTGATGGACCTTTGGGACATTTGTCGCTGGCTGTGATTTACTATATCGGAGGAAGAGCTTATCTCGGCGTGGATTAGTGGTATCAGATGGTGGATATAACCCAAAGGTAGACACAGCTATTACGTTGGCATCACGCCTTAACCTACAAATTGTTCGTCCACACAACGTTTTTTTCGGTTGGCTCTTTGGGTATGCCGTGTATACTTGGTTTGTTTAATGGGTTTACTTGGTATGTGTGGGAAAGTGTTATGATCGTAGTTACCCCATGTGTGGCACACCATGGTTCGGGTATTCGCACAAGCTCATTTTATGCTGGGCTTAACCGTATTGTTTGTCCGACTTTTTCTAGATTGATTCTGGATTGTGGTCTATCGCTTTCTGCAGCTATGGGGGGTTACTAGTCCTCTCGAAACACTCATCTTCAGTTAGAGCGATGGACTTTTTCGGAGACTACTGGTGGTCGAGAAACATGGCTGCCGCCTGTGTATTGTCTTTAGCCTCTGTATCAGATACTGTTAACTATAAAGAGCAAACATTAGTTTCTGTATTATTAACAGAGTATTTTCAAGGATATAATTCTGCTTTATGGATCATTTACTAGTTTCGCCTTTATGGCACTAATAGTATGATTAAATTAATTATTTTTTACCCACGGAGTGGTGCAGAGTCCTTAATAATCGGTTTTAAGCACAGCCGTAATTAGTTTTTCTTATAATAAATTATGTCAAAACCAGCACGCCAAGTTCATTATATTAAATTGTACCTAATTTAATCAGTTGTCAAAGCAAAGTCCAGATGTATTTAAAAATTTGAAATGTGGTCTAGTGGCAAATACTATTTGTCATTCTTGTTAGAAAATAAATGATGGCGTGCATCTCTGTGGGTTTTCGTGTTAGTAATCTCATATAGGTTATGGGGAGGTTCTCCTAAACCCAAGCAAGAAGACACGCCAATCGGCGTGTGCTTCTGGCCAAGTCCTTTAACTGTGATTCACTGTACCCCCAGCATGATGTAGGATATAAGTAATATAAGATTTAACTTGTAGTCATACCGAATTTCAAGAAAGAGACATGTATGAGGAATTGTTTTATTTTTAACTCAAACAAGTCGTGACTCATGCTTTTGTTGTGTGGCCCAGCCTGGCTTGCTTCTCAACATTTCCTTGAACTCATTCTTCTGTTGAAATCGTATGGAACTGACACTGGTGCCGAGCAAACACATGACTTCAATTTGAGTTTAAACTCGTAAATGCGGGGGGTTTCCTTTTATTTTTTTTTTGTTTTCTTACTGTTAATCGCTAAATATTTTTCACTTCATTGCATTACAACATTTCGTGTCCAAACAATTTTCTTCCCTCCTTCTGTGTTGGAGAAATCCTCCCTTAGTTTGTCAGTTTCGAACGGTTACGCCAAATAATGGGCATTTTGTGTAAATTACATTTCAACGGAAAAAAGCGTGCCATGCCCGTTATGGTGCTTTTTGCGGGGGTGCGTTTTTCGTTTTTAACACACCTTAAATTCTTTAGATTTCATATTTCTTGCCGGGTAATGCCGTGTGTCATTAGGATTTCGAGATTTGGATAATTTAATGTTTGCACACACACACACACCAAACACATATACGTTTAGATAAGCATGTCGGTCTGTATACTTCTTCCCATTTAAAGTTTTGCCAAAAAAAATATATATTAAGTTCGCAATTAAGGGTTGCTTGTGTGCCGGTAAATTTAAAAAATCTGCTTTGTTCAAGTTTTTTCTTTCAAAGTTGAATTTTATTTTTAAGTTTGAAAAACATTTACGACGAGACGAAAATAATCCGCTGTTTATTAAACGAGGCTACGTTGAAATATATGTAGATCACTCTTTTGAATACAACATTTTTGATTAGAGATTTTGAAAAAGATATGTGGAGCTTTGTTATTTATTTTCCAGAAGCGTACACTATTTTTTGCCATTGATTTTCTGTATTTATTGCGTTTTTTTATACTATGAAAGGAAATCCCAAATATCATGATTCAGAAGTTATTCTCAACTATAGGGATGATAAATTCTGAAACACCACGTCCAACTTCTTTCGTTTAGACGTTGTGGGTCGATGATAGTAAGACACAAGTTCAGAAAAATACTGACTAACCCCCGTATTCATAAACATTTATAACAGCTTTATAAACCTTTGAAGAAAAATGTGTTAAAACAGAAAAACAATTGTCACCCATTTTTCTTATCACAGATTTATAAGACAGAAAGTGTTCTGCAGTATATCGTTGATCCATTCAGATCCCATGGCTACTGTCGTTGAGAAAGGCATCCGTCCAACTTTATAATAGATCACATTAGACGGTAATAAGGCAGACAATCTCAAATATTAGTATTCTTTGTTACTTTCACATTATCATTCCCCATTTTGTTGACGTCAAATATCCATAGTCGTCGCTTTGACTGTGGCAGATTGTCAGAAATCACCCGATGATATATCGATAACAGTTCTATTTTGACTGAACAATTTAATTGTAAGTTTATCGTTAGTTTAAACGTAGATTGTTCTAAACCCATTTACTGGAACTAAGGAGATAACAAATAATATACTTGCCCCAGTGTATAAGACCGAGGACCATAGTCAGCTTGTCTTAGTTTTACATACGCCAAATTGTGTTTTAAATAGTCTCTGAATCGATAGCACAATTATCATATTCGTTATTGTTACTTAATTCTTATATTTATTTCTCGTCCAGGAGAGTAAGTTTAGTGAATTTCTTTGAAATCTATGCTTTGAAATATACGGTCATTTTCACAATCTCAAGAGCTGACAGACATTTAGATCTTCATGTCAAATTCCTCATAAACTGTCATTAGCTTGGAACCGGGTACTATTGTGAAAATGACCGTAACTGACATTTTATTTTATTTGAAAAATTCAAACTTAAAATGATGTTGAAATAACAACGATATTATCGTTGCTCACCTCTAAAGTATTTTACAATAAAATAATCTATTTTATTCCTAGGAATAGCCCTGATAAATTTACCTAGAATATCTTAACAAAGCAAATAATGAAATACAGTGTACTCTTTCAATACAGTGTACCTCTTCTGTACTTTCATAAGTACAGAAGAGGACTGAAGCAGATTGATACTGAAAAAAGTGTCCGTTTATGAGAGATGTCCGCAAAGAGAGAGTACACTGTATTTCAATAACACCATTTCATCGATGCTTATCTCTACGAGATTTTACAATAGAAAAATCTGTTCAATTTTAAACACATATTAAACATAAAACAGGTTGTTAAGAAAATTGTTTTTGTTTTTTCACACATTTTTTCGACAAAGGTTTATAAAGCTGTTATAAATTTTTCTAAATATTACATTTACATTTGATGATATGTGAGTATTGTGAAATAAATCGAAATATTTCGCTAACAACCATTTGGTCGTTGCACATCTCTAATGAGAGAATTCTTATTTGGATGCCCGAAAGTGTCATGATTACTTTTATCTGAATATCTTATCGATCTTAGAGGGCAATTAGATAATATTGTCGAGAAATCTTTGACATTCTTCTTTTAGTTAATAGATAATAGCCGAATTTTTCCGCGTATTATTTACAACATTTTTATCAACAATTGTTAGACCTGATAGCAATTCTACATTGAAGTAATATACTGCATCATATCAATAGGTGATAGGTGCCATCAGTTTAACGAATATTTTACATTAAAAAACATTTGAAGTTTTTACAGCCCGACACCACCCAACCCCAAAAACAAAAGCCCGTAATGTGGTTGCATAGTTCAATATATCTCTCTCTATCTCTCTCCATCTTTATCTCCCAACATTTTGTTCATTTATTCCCGTTTAACTTTCAACCCGCACAAGCTTAAAGTCGCCTTAATGAAGAAATATCTTTAAATTTTCCAGTTTCGTTTAATCCTAAAAGTCCATTTGGGTTCCGTGTACTCACATTCGACAACAACAAAAACTCTCCAAATATTTCTTTTCACAAACTAACAAAGAGTAAATTGCACTTAGGAATACCTTACAGTTAACAGCAACAACAACAAAAATTGATATTTATGGGCACTACAACAACAGTACCGCCGGCATAAGGGGCACGGGGGAATTCGAAATGACAGCCGCAATAAGCAGCGACAGACAATAACAGAGAACAAACCGAAGCAGCACACGCCCCAAAAAACAGCCAAGTGGAAAAACCAACACACAAGCACCAAACAACTGAAATCCTGGTGAAGAGAGATATAAAATAAAAACACCAACAACAACAGCTAGGCATTCATATGTACACAACTATAAGTACTACAACCCGGCAAAAACAGGAAACAGGACGAAGTGCACATACACAGACAAAGGTAAAGCGGAAAAACAGATACAGAAAAGAACACAGATTCTACCTCCCCCATCGCCCCCGCCGCGAAATGTGTTAACAAAATGGAGATAGTGATGAAAGCCGGCAGAAAAGCACCGGCAATACAATGGAAATCAATTCAATTAAGAATTGAAGAAAATTTCCTAAAGTAAATTTAACATTGGAAAGGAAAACCAATTAAAACTCTCTTTTATTTTACATTTCTTTGTCCTCACATTTCCGTTTTCATGGACTTTTACGGCATCTCCTCATGTACAGCTGATCAAAGGTAGACTGCGAAAAAGATGCAGTCACAAACTGCAATCCCCCCCTCCAACACGACTATTCTAATTTGATTGCATTCCTATTACAGCTGAGCGCTGGCTGTGTTCAGAAATTTATTAATCAACAACAACCATGACGAAGACGATGATGAAGATTATGATGGTAAAAAAAAATAATCATAAAATAACAACTGCTCATGGAAAAATCGTGAAAATCCAAGAAAATTAAAGACAATTGTCTGGTGTGATTTAAGCGAACGACTCCAAACAACAGCACGTATAAATTAAACATGAGCAAACATTTGTTTCAAACATGTTTCAATGTGTCTGTCCGTCTGCTTTCCTAGTTCTTCTTCTTTGTCTGCTAATGCATCTTCTTCTTTTGTTTCTCTGCAATATGGAACACATTACAGGTGGAGTTTAATACGAAAAACAAAAAAAGAAGAACAAATCATGGAATCAAGAATCATCCTATAAAAGCTGGCAACTCTTTTTGGTTGTGGGGTTGGAAGGATGTCTGTGTGTGTGTGTCAGAACAGTAATGTCAATTGCGTGGTTAAAATCGCATAATTACTGTAATAAGAGCTCACGTCTTAAGGCAATTTTGCAAAGAATCTGTTTAAGATGCTGCTAAGCGCAACATGTTGCACGTAGTGGCGAGTGGTCGTCTGTTAAACGAGACGTCGTATTTAGAACAGGTTAAAATAATATAAAAAAATGGAATTAAATCCAAGCAGGAAATTAAAATAAACATAATGGGGCAAATAACAATTTAAATAAATTGAAATAAATGTACAATTTAAATTATAATTTAAGCCACACATTTTCACAATGTATGTTTATAGATTTTAGTTTTATATGTAATTTTATTAGCTCTAGGCGTTTAATTCAATATATTTTTAGTGGAGGAAAAAATGCACAGCAATACAAAAAGCATAATGGAATCTATATCTGATTTACATTCGAATATAGCAAGCATTAAATTCGTTAAACATTATTCCACTATTATATGTATTGCCCCAGTAATGATTTAGTTTGTTTTGAGAAGTTTGTTTTCCTAGGATTTGGAAGTATATTTATGCTAGATCTATTTTGGTCAGAATTGCTTGCTATTGGAATCGATTGCCGCATGAGCTGCGCATTTTCCACGATTCGAATAACGTATTTCGTCTTAAACTTATTGAACATTTTGTGACCTCTTCTTCAAATAAGAGTTTCACTTTTTTTGGTTGGTCTTTTTTATTTCTCTCACGGAGACATGGACCTCATATCAATTTTACGCAATTTCTCTGAATTGAGTTACGGCTTACTGGGGCTTTTGTTTTGGTACTTTATATAAGGGTTGCTCTTAAGTTTTTGTTACCTTTAATTCTAATCTTTGATTAATGTTAATTAATTATTATTCAGGTTTATTTTGATTGCTTTATATTACGTATATGGATTAATAAAGTTAAATAAAATTAACAATATCAACGAAGAAAATTGGAACATGTGATTTGTTTCGCTAAATCAAGTATGGATTTAATATTCAATTTACTGTATTAGGCCATTCTTCTAATTGATATTTCGTGACCTTAGAAGTATAAGGTTCCAACTACACCAAAGTATCTTTAATAAAACTTAACATCAATGTTTAATATGTTATAGTTCTTATATGTTATTCTTTTTTTCAACCATTATTAATTAGTCTTTTTCAATTTATATACTTTAACAGTTTCAATGTTCACAGTAATCGCAGGATATTACCCATTATAGTAGGATAATACGTATGGGAACATTTTCCAAAAAAAAATCAGTTAGAACCTTGTTGTTCTAAGGTCGCGATTTGATGATGTTTTTAAGCGGTTAAGATAAAACAGATCGTGCAATAAAACTGCGAGCTCGGTATCTTTAAAAAGATGTGTGTAGGACAGTGTGTCCTTTTTCGACATCTCAAAAAATAATAGAGATATCGAAAATGGTAATTCAATAAAATAGAAAAAATTATAAACAAGAAAATATATTTTTTCAGAAAGAAATTGGAAGCTGTCCGTATTTTGTAAAAGTCATATTGCTTAGGTATCCTCTGAAGAATTATTTTACGATAATAACGGTGAATATTGGATAATTAAATATACCTAAAAATATTTTAATGTTTTTTTTTTCGTTTTAAAAATATTTACTGTTTAAATTATTGTTTCCATCAAGTTTTTCTGTTTGCCAGGTCGTGTGATTTGCTAATTTTAATAAGACGTCAAACTTTTTGTTGCGAAAATTTAATTTCTTAAACAAAAGTTTAACCGTCATAACTTTCTACATTTAAAACTATTTAATGAAGGTAATACATTTTTGAAAGTCGAAAGGTTTCCGCTTTTTAAGCGGAAAAGTGTACCTTACTATAAATAGGATAAATGACGTGAAGAAAGGTCAGATTGTTTGGTTCCATAAGAATTTTTTACTTAACCACTTTATGACAGTGAGTACACATTTGAAAATATGGCAAGAGTTATCTATCTCCTGCAACTGGCTAAACATCTCCCTCGCAAAAGCATGTACAAACAGGTACCTAAAATTACTTGTGTTCAAGTCTGTAGACTGTGTGTCTATTACACATCCGCAGTCTACTTCCGATATAATGATCTTTTCATTCCAATACATTAAGTTTTTCAATATATTCGCTCGGCCGTTCTCATACAAAGCGACTCACAGAAAAATTGCCAAAATACGTAGGAAAAAAACGCTAGAATATCAACACACTACCAACAACTGTCGTAAAATAGACGATAGACAAACATAATTGGCAAATCTTCTTCTTCATTCAATACACTCAACCCACCCAAAAGTGTGAAAAGGTGGTGGTGGTGTCGGTGTCGGCTCCCAAACTTGTGTAGCCAACTGTAATTCAACAAAGAAGAAGAAAACTTTATAGTGCGGAGTCTAGTGTGTGTGTGTGTGTATCACATAATCACGAAAATGAGGGAAAATAATAAACTGCCAACTGCAATGCCAATGTCGTCGTCCAATTGACTCAAGGTAATTAGATGAAATAAAAGAAGGCAACGACAGAAAAAAAAAATCCTAAAGGAAATAGCAAAGCCGGTTTTGGTGACAAAAACAACATATCTGGCACGAGGAAACGGGAGACGGACAAATTTTACAAGCAAGCAGGAAATATAATAAAAAAAAAATAACGAGTTTTAAATAGTTTTTTTCAATTACTCTCTACAGTTTATGAAAATCCTTTCCACTTGTCATTTTGCTGGGTAATTTTCCAATTAGACTTTGATTTGGAAACCAATTAGAGAAAAGAAATGGGAAAACTGGTTAGGGCAGACACTCACTCAAGTCAAGGCGGGTTTGTCTTCCTGTTTGAAGATGTCGATGATGGATGGCTGTTGGCTCTGGCTGGGCTGGGAAATCCTTTGTTTAAATATTTACTCTGCTCTGCTTTGATTTCGTTATTTCTTTTTATCTTCGTTTTCTTCTAACTTTTATTTTCTCCTTTGTTATTGCTTCACTTATATATTCCACACTCGACGTCGTCGTTTTTCTCTTTGCTTTATTCTTTTATATTTTTAACCGGCTTCTAAACCTTTACTTCGTTTTTTGCGCTCTTCTTCTTTAAGTTTTGTGTATTCTGTTACACCCTATTTTGGTTCGCGAAAACAAAAATATTTCCTTGAGTCGAATATTTTTTGCACTTTGTTTTTCTTTCTTTTTTTTTTTGTTGGTTCTTTGTTATTTTTTAAGGATATTATTTTCTTGTTGTTTTTTTATAAATTTCACTTGCTTTTATTTCTTTGCCTTTGCTTTGATGATGATTTTAATCTTCCTCCTTTGGTAAGGTATTTATCGGCGACTGATTTGTATCCGCTTCTCTCGACTTAAGACAACCGTTCGCGACTCACTGCAAGATTCGAATGAAATTTCATTTCATTTGGTCTGCACTTTTCTTGTTATGTGAGTGAAGCCGGCTTTTTGTTTCGACCGAATGTTGTTGCGATGCGTTGCGTTGTGCTACGTTGCGGTTCGAAGCGAACATGTAGCAAAAGGGAACATGGGGAAGACTTGATGTATTTTTTTTCCAATAATAACATAACACACCATAACATAATAAAGGTCTAATTTCTAGGGAAAAAAAGACAATGTAAACAAAAACATGTTAAGCTCAAAGATTTTGTTTCAAAGTCTACGCTGCCCACTGTATAGAGTAATCAAAATTCAGATTAAATTTGCAGTCCTATTTGCCTTCGACTCGATATATTAAATTTCAATGTAGTGATTTTCCCGATCTGTGACACAAGAAACACCGGCTTGCGGTAAACAGGGAAAAGTGTTTTTTTTTTTCAGGAAGAAGATCAAAAGGTTAAACACATGTTATCAGTGTTGCCAACATAGCGCGTTTTCATTGAAACAAATCATTACGAGGAAAGAATGTTTTAACCCTTCAATGCGCGATTTTTTATTTTTTGTTTAAAAAAAATATTTTTGAATTCTACAGGTATTCTAAAACTAGAAAAAAATAACAAAAAAATTATTTTATTTATTTTTACATTTATTTTTTATAAAAAAATGCGTGATGATTCATATTTGAATCAACCAAGTTTTCCGATCTACAACTTGAGAATTTACACATTTTGCATTTTATTTTCCACTAATGTCACGCACACACACTACAGAATAAAAATAAAATTTATAAAACTTACCTTGATCACCAATAGCGAATTATTTTAATTTAAAATAGTTATAAATCGCAAAACTCCACTATAATGCAAAAATCGCAATGACAACTGACCAAATTGTTGTCAAAACATCCGTTACAAATCATCTATGGTTTTACAACAACAAATGTCATGCATTCGTGTTAGAATCAGCTGAAACTTAATCACTGTAATGTCTAATAAAAGAGTAACATGGAAAACAAGTGGTTGATTCAAATATGCATCACGGCGCACTGAAGGGTTAAAGAATTTGTTCACTGCGAAGAAAAATAGTGCAAAATAGACTAAAGTTGTAATCTGAAAATGAATTTGTAAGTTGTAATTAAATGATAAATTTAACTTGAAAGATATTTTGAAATTCTGGAATATAAAAGGAAGAGAGTTTTTTTTTACTTTCTCCTACATCTTTCAATCTCAATATATTCTAAGAAGTTTGTCCTTCAGCAGAGTTTACTACACACCCAGTTTTCTAGGTTTCATAACGGTCCGAACTACTAAAAATTGGTTGGGCCGGAAAACCACAATCCAAAGTTGGGAATAATCATATTTGTATAGTTACGCTAGAAATATGGTTGGACGTACTTACTTATTTCCCTTAACATTCCATGAAGGAACAGACGGGGAACTTCAACACCACATTTTTGGATAAACCATATGATAATATCTACGATTTGAGTATGGTACGGCTACAACCAGCGTTGCCACTACAAAATAATGCTTGCCTACCAAAAATTTCCACAAAAAACCGACCAAAACACCTTGTAGTTAAAATGTATTTTTAAAAATTGAGGTTTATGTGATATCATTCACATTTAATGCCTTTTAATCGAAGTTATAAACAATTAAAGGCAAAACCAGTGAACAAGTTGCGGTCGGGAATACCCTCACCCTCAGCAAAAACATACAAGTCTCATATTCCAAATTATGGGAAAGTCAAAAGTAAGCGTGGCTACCACCATTGGATGTAACATATGATGAAATGTCATATTAGCAACCTCAATATACCGAAAATATTGTATTACACGTTTTTACAAAAAGAGCGGTGTTTTTTCTCGAAATTGTATGTATTGAAAGCTTTATAGAATTTCGGAAAGATTCGTTGAGCGAATTTATATAATTACACGATTTCTAAAGTGGTTGGAATGGTACATTTGTATGGGTGTTACCAGAAGGGGACCGACTAGGGTCCAATTTTTTCTGGAAAGCTTTACATGTTTAAATATTTATAAAATACGGTATTTGGGTAAGATCGCATAGAGCGTAGTAAAGCGTTTTAAAGTGGGTGGAATTGTACATTTGTAAGGGAGGTACCAGAACAAGCGTGACCAGACTTCCAAGTTTTTGTCTAAAACTTTGTCTTGCTATATCTTTACTAAATACAGACTTTGGGCAAGATCGCGTTGGGCGTATTCGTATTATTACACGAATTCTAAGGGGCGGAATGGTACATATGTATGGCAGGTACCAGAAGGGAAGTTGCCAGACTTCCAAGTTTTTGTCTGAAACTTTGTCCAGTTATAGTTTTACTAAATACAGACTTTGGGCAGGGGAGTTGCCAGACTTCCAAATTTTTTTCTAAAACTTTGTCTAGCTATAGATTTACTAAATACAGACTTTGGGCAAGATCGCGTTGGGCATATTGGTAATGGTACACGGATTATAAGGGGCGGGATGGTACCTTTGTATGGGAGGTACCAGAAGGGGAGTTGCCAGACTTCCACGGTTTTGTCCAAAACTTTTTCCAGTTATACCTTTACTAAATACAGAATTTGGTCAAGATCGAACTGGGCGTATTGATATTATTACACTTTTTTTAAAGTGGGTGAAATAGCAGATTTATATGGGAGGTATCTGAAGGGGTGTGGCCATATAGCCCATATGCAATCGCCGTTTTGGGAAAATATTACGCCATGCGAAATTTCCGAGTGATTGTTTAACTCTTTCGAATGTTATCGTGCGTACCAGCAGGACAGACAGACGGACATGGCTCAAACGATTTAGAAAGTCATGAATCGAATTTGGTTCAAAGACACCTGGTATGTAATGTGAATAGTTCTATGTGTTACACTTCTGGGTCGTATCAAATGATATATACCCTCCTACACTTAGGGTGAGGGTATACAAATCGAGTATTATATTATTACATATTATATTTAATAATTTTATTCAAACAATCATAGAATCAATAAAAAGAGTTGTATGTTGATAAATTATAAATTTGCCATCAAATCAATGTAGAAATTCATCAGTTTGATGAAGCTTTCTTTCAGTGTAGAATGCGCTAACAGTAAAGCTAAGATCAATTAGTAACTACCAATTTTATTCACCATTACCTTTTGGAGATTTGTGTTCAAAAAAGGCTACCATGGAACCCTGATTCGAAGATTAGCCATGCGGTCTTCTACAATATTTCCGAATGTTGCAAATAGAATAAAATACTCACTGAACCCCCCCTAATATTCAAATGATGCACGACTACCAAAATCTCTTCAAATGATAAACTATTTGCTTATCAAAAAACACTTCAAGCTCCGAGTAGTCCACAATGCACCATTGCGACTATTCAGATATTTCTATAAATATATCGGAGGGAATACTAATCACATATTCGAACTTATCTGGAAACATTTAGGCGTCCATGGAATCGAAAACAACAATAGACACTTAAAACCAACAACCAACCATCCCACCAGTGCATATATGCTCCGAGGAAGTGAAACGCACACACACACACACATGTAGACGACATTGTGAGTTAGTGCGTCCGTATCCGTCCCTTTGTGAGTGTGTCGCGTATTTGGAAATGTGCGTATGCATTGAACGCTGCCTATAATCAACCCCTATAAATGGAACAGCAACTAGAAGTGATTGCAGTTGAGAGTGGTGATGATGGCTGATGGTGCGGCAATGGATGGTGTGATGACAAATCCCCATTGTTTCCATTTCAGTATTTCGAGTTATTTGTGGATAAAAAAAAAAAGCCAAAGACATCAATGCCATGTGTTGCCCTTTGGTTTTCCATGCCCTGTCGTGTCATACCATATCAACGAAAGAGCCATACAGTGAAAGAGAGATGAGAAATCGAATCACACCAAACGAACTCCACTGATAAGGACACAAATCGAGTCTGACAAACCAGCTGGGGTCTGTTTATGTTACAGAACAAATTTTAATGAAAATCGTTCTAAACACATGGTTCGAATGTATGGATGGACGGATAAATGTTTGCCTGGAAAATGGTTTGAAACCGAGACAATAAGTGAATACGACCCACCTGACACACCCTTATTGTGAGGTGAGAGAGCGTAGAGTGACCGAGGAGAATCCTATTGGGGGGTGATCATTTCACCCTCAGTGGGGGTGGATGAGAGTTTCTGTTGTCGTTAACGGAAGCAATGAATCGATTCCAATAATCGATAATTCCAAGGTCAATATGTGTACGTATAGTTTTGTTTGCTTAACATTCAATAATTGTTTAGGGGTTCACTACATTAAACATTGGTATAGGGTGACATGTTGTTTAGAAAGTGTGGCATTCATTTGTAGGATACAGGAATATCTGCCTGATATTATTTGTCTTTTGCAGAACCCGCATTGAATAGTTTCCCTTGAGACTGTTGGAAAAATGACACATGTGTGATTTTCCTCCCCATCGAGGAGTAAACGAAATAAACATCAACGACTGGTGTCGTTCTAGGGCGATGCGAATAAATTTAAGTTAAGCCACATGCATGGGAGTTATTTTAAAATATGGCCCACTTTCGTTACAGCTTGTTATTGGTCCACTATAGTATACTGTGCAAAGTTTGATCGTATATGTGGCTTATAGAGTGGGAGAAGCTTAAATTATAAGTGGGGGATATACATATAAAGAAAGAGGTCGATGTGGTTCTTTTTTCACTCTCAATTTAAAAAAATAAATCCTGCTTCAGAAGATAAGTCTTCAATCTGAAGCGTTTTTCAACAAGAATCACCCGGTATTTCGGTAGCTGTCACTTTTGAAGATTTTATTCTTTGACATTTGACAAGTAGAAACTACGCCATTACTCAAAATGGAACGATACACGCTTCAACAATGCACTGAAATTATTAAAATTCACAGTTGCCAAACCTAAAGCATTTTTGGGTCGTCGTGAAGCACCTTGTCGGACCGCAATACAGAAATTGGTGGACAAATTCGAGCTGTTGGGACAAGTTAGTGATGTGAAGAAGAAAACCCGTGCAGGGTGGCCATTAAGTTGAGATTGGCTCTGTAAAATGTAATGAGGATAAAGCAAATTTTAAAAATTTCTTTTGCACCCCTACAATTTTATTAACACGTAGATCAGTTGATGGATTCCATACATTATGTGTATATTCTAATTTAGGTCTGACATCACACGTCCTCGTATGTTTTGCCTCCTGAGAGTATGAAATGGGTCTTGTCGGTCAACAAAATATGCTTCTGAATAACAGGTTCAGTTCCCAACCATTCGAGTGACTTTTTTTAAATTGACAGATCAGCAGACATCGCCCATGTGCTTGACATAATTCTCGATAGTATTGCTTGAACCATTGAGCACCATTGACCAGGCGACGGTCAATTGCTCTTTAGAACTACGATGTACCATAGCTGTAGATGCCATTCCCTTTGGTAAGGGGTCGAATAATTTAATCATTGGTCGTGAGATAGAAAATCTCAATGTTGTAACAGCAGACAGAGTCTTAAGTCGTCTATCACCGCCCCTCAAGCATAGCAAGTAAACCAACCAGAGAGATATAATTCTTGTGGTCGAATCTTCCATCTTGGCTCTTGGCCAGCAAGTTCTGTCCATACTGCAAGATTGTAAAATCGAATCTGTGAATATTTTTGGAACGATAACTTTTCAAAGCACTAGGAAAATATCGACAAATACGACCTATTAATCGATAGATGACTTAAGCAGAACTGTTCAAAAATTATATATGTTTTCTCTCATTTATGTCGGGATATTTGCCACTGAAAATATAACAGTGTCAGTTATGGAGTATGAAATAGAAATGCCCTAATATCTAGCAAGCTGACGACGACAATCAAAGTCAAGAATAACCCTGACTGACAGCTGTTCTCTACTACAGAAAGTCTCAGGCAAAATGTGACATTCTCCTCGGATATGCGAACGCAAGGTCTAGGTAGTATTACATTTAGTCTACCTCGGTTCCGTCGTAAATAGAAAAACTATTGTCAGCTTCGAAATAAAGCGACAGATCCTGCTGACACATAGGTGCTATCCCGGGACTAAGCAAACAATTCAATAAACAGATCCCTCGCTGGAACTAAAGCAACACTTAATGAAAACGCGGGTATTTGCAAAAGCATATGGAACTGTTCATAGTATCTTCGAACAAAACGATTGTGCTGGCTGGAATATGGCGCCCGAATGAATGAAAATACTCCAGACAGAAAGGCGTTAGGCGACATCTACCACAGAGGACACAGACCGATACACCGGTGGAAGGACCAGATGGAAGAAAACATAAATGTTCATGGTATAACGAACTTGAGAAAGCCCGAAAATCTTGGAAATCAGAATAAGGTTGTAGGGTCAACTTAAATAAGCAAGTATGGGCAACGAAGGGAAAGTCAGGCTTTTGGTTTTCTCCAGTAACTGTGGTAGAAAATTATTAACATCTTTGTTTTGTTTTTGAATTTGGACAAGATTGTGAAGGTATTTTCAACAAATCTTCATGGCTGAGTCACGGATTAGAGAGTACCCACCCACATAAGATACGGCCCCAAAATAAAATCTCTCTTTCATTTTCGTTCAACACACCAAAAAAAAAAACCAAATCAGATTTATTGCAAATTGGAAACATTTTTATTTAATTTAATTACTGTAATTTCAAAAAATGCAATAAAAACATTGTTTTGGTGTTTTTTTTTTCATCCTCTCAGCGATATGAAAAACCCAGTAAGTAACTGTAATTATTTGCACAAAAATTTTGTAAAACAAATTTTCCATTTTTATGGCCAAACGAACTCCGAAAATTTCCACAAACTAACCGTGACGCGATCCACTGGCCATTCATTGTTAGTGGAGTTTTTGGTTAAGTGGTTGGCTGGGAATCGTGGTCGTGTAGATGCCCACTCAACAGTTCCTAGCCGACGGCGCTTGGTTGGTGGGGGGCGGCTGCACTTGGCTGATTGCACTTAATCCAGTGAATCCAATAAAATGTAAAAACAAATGCATCACATCACACCATGAAGGCTGCCATCGTCTGCGTCTGCTGGAGAAGTTTCGGTTTGCTGCAGCATTTTTGTGCATTCACGCTCTGATTATTACAATTAGTTCAGAAAACTAAAACAGAAATCCTAAGAAAAAGCTAAATTTGCAGAGAAATGAAACACCACATATGGCTAGAATAGATGGATGGATGGATGAATGATGCAGTAGCAGATAGCTCCCGAAGCCACTAGCTGATCACTTATCAGTCCAATGCTTTTTGGTGCGTGTTTCCACATTAATGTTGTACGAATACTAAGATATTCATATCGACTGTACCAACAAGACAGCCAGTCGGCTAACCCAATAAGTATGTACTTATTTATGTGATCCACAGTGTTTAAATATCGGATGAGTATTGGCATGCATTGTAAAGGCCTCAATTACTATTTTGTCCTCGTTTGGAAATTTACTGAAATGAATTCGATGTTTGTGTCCCACTTGGTATTTCCAACAGGGTGACAGGTATTCCTTTCTGAGCTATTGCATTTTCAATTAGCTCCTCTAACTTGCGGTTCATTCGATCTATCTAAAGGGACTGCCATCTAACGTTATTTTTTTCAACTAGTGCTTATTTCGTTATCGGACCATGTTAAACGAATTTTTGTTTATAGAAATTGAAGAGGAGGATATTGGCAACATTTGGTTTCACACAGCCGAAGCTACACTCGATGTTTTGCGCCCTGTTTTTGGAGATCGCATTATCAGCCGCAGAGCTGATGTCGTTAGGCTACTGCATGGCCAGCCGCGGCAGCCATTTGAATAAAATTATTTTCCATTATTAACCGGAAGGATTGTACTTTCAAATAAAAAAAAGAAATATGAGAAAATAGTTTTTTTTTATAGAATTTTCAAAAAAAAAAAAAATTATTTGGCGGGCCCTGTACATTTGAGTTATTTCACATTATTAACCGGAAGGATTGTACTTTCAAATAAAAAAAGTAATTTGAGAAAATATTTTTTTTTTTGTAGAATTTTCAAAAAAAAAGTTATTTGGCGGGCCCTGTACATTTGAGTTAGTCAAGACGGGTTCATACGTCGAAAGATCTTTCTCTCAAATACCCAACATGTTTTCGCAAACATCTAATTTAAATTTTAACTCTTTTTCCAACAAGAGGTGTTATTCTGAATCACCCGGTATTTCAGTAGCTGTCACTTTTGAAGCTTATATTCTTTGACGAGTAGAAACTACGCCATTACTAAAAATGGAACAATACACGCTTCAACAACGCATTGACAATATTAAAATTCACTACAAAAATTTTGAAAATCATGCAGTCACAGTTCGCAAAACTAAAAAGTTTCCGGACCGTGTTATCTCTCGAAGAGGTGATCACAATTGGACATCGACATCTTGTGATTTAACTCTGTGCTACTTCTTCCTTCGGGGCCACGTGAAAGATAAGGTCTACTCGATTCTTAAAAAAAAACACACACCAGTTACACCTCGCTATATCAGTCCGACGCCGTCGTTCCTTTCTGCAAAGTAGGTGTGGACATCCCTATTCACTCTATCTTCCACTTGGAAAACGACATGACTATTCTTGTCATTGCATAGTGGAGATTCCATGCATTAGGCTGTAGTAGTTGAAGAACATTTCTTAAGCAGGCCCATTGTAGAGCTGTGAAACTAGATCAACCCATATTAGTATTATTATTATTTTAATTATTGCAAATATAATTTACAAAAAATATACCCCCTTTGCCACATTTGTTGGGTGGCAAAATACTGTGCCCCATGTGAAGGTGTGCTCTGCGGCTGCTGGCTTCTGCAGACAGCCACAAAGCCCATGCATCCATATCCAACTCAATGTTATTTTCTTATTTTAGTGCAACTTCTCCTTGGTAATGGGAGTGTAAACAATTATTCTTTTTTTTTTATTATTATTTTTCATCATTGGCTAAAAGCAAACAAGACAATACACATTAATTTCAGAGCATTGCTACTATTTGGCTTCTGCCTGGTGTTTGCTTTAATTTTCAATTAATAATCGTGATTTTCACCGTCGAAAAAGCCAAGAAAATACATTAATAAACTCATATTTATTGTATTTTAACCGTTAATTATTGTACTTTTTAGTATAAATGTTGTTTTCATTAATGATATAGGCAACAACAACACCAACAATAACTTTGAATTTGAACGATGACTACGATTTGCGTCCGTCTGCCAATTGATCATCGCATGTATGTGTTTGAACAAAAACACAAAAAAAAAACGTTTTTAATAAATGTTTATTTTATAATCAAATTGGGCTACATTTAGGTCCAGTTTTATTTTCATGGATGTTTTCAATTGCATTGGAAAGTTAATATTTATGTAACTACATATGTGTGTGTCTCAACAAAATAAATGTATTGCAAAGGGACAAGAATTGTACTTGCAATAGAACTCACAAATCGTTAGGATAGTAAAATAATTTCCACGCTGAAAAAATGTAGTTTGTGTTCAGTTGTTATACCAGCAAATCCAAATTACAAACCCCCATGTCCTTCTTTTATTCGATCAACACTCACCCTAAAAATGCAATGCACTGCGTTAGCAACAGACAGACAATTTTCTTGAATTTGAGAAAATTCAGCAAAAGAAGAAATTATCAATAGTTCGTCGTCCGATTAACCGACCATTTGTCAACAAACGGAAAAGGGCCCCTGTATAGCCCAATGAGAGGACTGGGATATCAAGGACAAGTCCATATAGCAAATAGCAGCGCTGTTCAATTAAGACGATAGAATTGGATACCTTTCTATACCCAATCATCACCACCGTTCTCTTTGGTACACGATCTAGGAGTTGCAAACATGCCTTAGAAGCTTCGGCCCATTTTTTTTTCGGTGGTGCAAATATTTCTTCTTTCGGCACTTCATAAATATGGCTAGCCCAATATTCACACCATCCACAGAAAGTGCCGACAATGCTGGATCAGTGGAATGCATGTTTGATAAAAAAGCACCAATGGGTCTACATTATTTGCCCATACTCATATATCGTAGCCAAATCACGGTTGAGTGAGTCATTCATCGTTTGCCTTTTGCCGATGATCAAAACTATGAATGACTGAGGTTTCTGTCATCTTCAAAAGCGTAGATTGGGTTCACTTCTGCGGCAGTCTATGCTCATTAGATGAGACCCGGAAGGATCTCTGAGAAAACTCGATATGAATGATCCATGCCAGACTCTATCAAACGCCATGGCAATATCCAGAGTCACGACCTTACGCCAAAGGCAGTGAATGGCTCGACTACATCGTTCCGCAGGGAATGCACTCGGACCTCCAGTAGATCGGTTTCAACCATACCCACACTGTCTATCATTCAGAAGGCCATTCGACTCTATATACATTATCAGATGGTGGTTGACGTGACTTATGGATTACTCTATTACCAATATTAATTAGGTGGAAGCAGACGCTGAAGACTGTTTCACAGTCTTTCGAATGTTGGTTCTGTTGGATGACACCATTTCCCAATTTAATTGTGTCATAGCCAGGAATCCGAACAACTACTAATAACCTACGAAACCTAAAAACGGACAAAAAAATCTGTCAATTCCAACCATCAATCATGTACAAATTTATATTATTTTATTGATTGGGGGCTGTTGGTAATGAAAAAAGTGTCCGGTTATGAGATGTGTTCGCAAGTATATATTTTAAGGGGTGACAGTAGGCCGCCCCGATACCCCGAAATGCAGACTTTGAGCGGGACGTATTACAGACTTGTTTTCCTGACCATTCTACTGACCACTGACTACTTTAAGGTAGGCAAATGATGTCGATCGTGGCGGCCTAGAATCAGCCCTTTTTATGGGTAGGACCGTAGTGGCATAGCGGGTTAAAGTGGCGGAACTTACCAGAACTTTCATCCAGGAATTGCGAGGCGCTTATTGAGGTATTTCCTTTAAAGTGACCAATAAATCTCAAGTGTTTTTAGAAAGATCGGCGCCATCGATCTGTTAGTCCAAATTCCAACAGTGCAGGGCAATTAAATTTACCACACAGCACATCAGCGTGTCTGATATTCAATTCCATCTAACTAATTTAATTTAAATTTAATTTGTCTCACGATAATAAGTCACTCGACTGAATGAAATGAAATTCTTCTTCGTCGTTTCCCGCTTTTTTGGCGCCTGCTCCGGTTTTTGCCCCAACCCCTTTCGAACTGTTCCGAACATGACATTTATTAACTCATTCTGATTAGGTTGGCAACTCGTTTTTTGTTGATGGGGAAAAAGAACAAAACAATACGGACTACTTTTCTCAGTCTAAATAGACTCTAAATTACCCGTGGCATAACGTCAATATATCGTTCAAACTCCCATTTTTTTTTTCTTAACATTTAAAAAAAATACGAAAAAAGGTTTTTTTTTAAGTTAACGCTCATCTCATCCAACACTACCAGTTAAATCAAACTTAGAATGAAAAAAATCTACTACCAAAACATACAACCGTAACACTGTAACACCAACCGGTAACACTGGCGCCACCTGAACAGCAGTCTTGGCAAATATTGATATGAAATATCAAACGAATCAAAGAGAATCGAAAAGTTGCAAAACCAAGCCGAGCCAAATAGTCGCCGGCGGCGGTTATTATTATTATTGGTCTTTTATTCTTGTGAGACACTAGCATTCAGAACGGACAGAAGTTCACAGAGCACGGAGCGACGGGAAAATTAAAAACAAAAAATGCAATGGAAACGTTAATTAATCTATAAGAAACTCCGAAGAACTTATGGAATAAAGTTAATCTGCCAAGAATATGTGAAAACTACTTAAAAAACGAAGGAATTAGTTCGGTGCGAAAATTCGATAAATTTGCAAAATACAAAGAAAAATAACAAAAGTCAGCAAAAGAAAGAAGTAGAGGGTGAACGCAAAGTAGAAAGAGTGTGACCGGAAAGAATAATTGAATAGAATTTTAAAAATCATCTGAATATAATAAAATAATACAAGTAAATTGCAAAAAAAAATCATCGAAAAATCCGCATTTTGCTTGTGAGTGTGCAACAACAAAAGAACAGAGAGTTTCTTCTTCTAACCGAGAACAGCTGCTTTTTGTTTGTCGGTTACTAGCTCTCTCACTATCTGTCTGCCCGAGTGTGGGGCTTACTCTCTTCATAATTTTATTGGCTGATTTGCCTCCCCCACCCGTCGCGCCCATAAATCACAAAATCAGCAACATCGCCTTGAAACAAATGAACGTGCAGATTTTATATTTTTGATTAGAAAGAAAACAAACAGAAGCAAAATCGAGCAAGTCAGTGTCTGTCAATTCTGTATTTTGATGGGGGATTGAAGTACATCATTTCTTTTCTCCTGTTGTGTTTTCTTTCCATATCTCAAATGCAAAGTTTACTTCCGCGTTTACTTTGAAGTCATTTGAATTGGTGTTATTGTTCCTTCCTGCCTTTCTGCTGCACAAAAATGGATATTATTGGAGTGGTGAAAACAACTGCCCACGACTATGGCGATATATTCTCGGATGCCTGGTGGCATCTCATCAACATGGAGTTCAAAACAGCGGTAAGTTCAGTACGATTGTTTGGGGCACGTGATGGTTCGAATAAAGACAAGATTATTCGTGGGGTGCTCCATTTATTGCGTAGCACGTTATGGGTTTTCTGTCTTTGTTGTATTCTTTACTCTCAATCACTCACTACAGTGACGTTTTTTCATAATATTTTTATGGTTGTTACTTTTTGTGTGTTAGTGATTAAATGTTAATATTTAGTTTATAACGTGGTTGTTGTTGTTCGATCTATTGTTGTGCTTTTTTTTTGTATTCCATTTTACGCATTTATTATCGGTCTATGGTAATGTAGAGTGGTACGAGGTTAGAGTTACCAGTCAGGTCAATATCAAAAATAGCAAAATTTTAGCAATCTGCAGAAGTTGTAGAGAATTATACCGAACGGTGAAAACCTGCTGATTGGTCTACTACACATTTCCAAGTTACCCACAAAGGTTACCGTCCGGCTTTGTTACAGTCGTCTCTTGCAATAGTTGGCGAACTTTATGGCATTAGTCGTTGGACAAGTTGGTGGTGATTTTTTACATATTCCATACGAGATATAGAAGCAAAAACACCACATCAAACATCAAAAGTGTCGAAATTTACTTCTATGAGAGTCAAGCAACCACCAAATTGCTCTGTCGAAACTTCGATGTAATGTGTATCATGGGAACAGAAAAGCTCACTAAATAGCGGGGGATGTCTAGACATCTCAGCATCGCCTTGTATCTTCACGCCCAGAACATCTAGAGTCTCTGTATCGTCGATATCCACATCACCCAAAGTACATTGGGTTCACAATCTGGCTCAACAGGCCGTCAATGAAAATAAGAAACGGAGACGTATAGATGATAGAACCTGGTGGAACTACAGCGGTCTAACTATGCACATTACAGATTTTAAAATTGTCGATGATGGCGTATAACAAAATATAAAATGTTACCGAAATCTATCTGTTGGAGGAGAATGAACTGATGTTAAGCCACATATTCATAACATTCTTGCGCTTTGTGGCCTCAGGAAGCTACCAACAATTAGTGGACAACAAAAGTTCATACAAAAGAAAAGTCATTGGTCAGCTGGATTACTGTTGGCTGCCTTTAAACAAGACACAAGTGACTGCTTTGACATTTGGGTTCGCGCAGATGACAACAACTTTCAGTGGGGTCCGCTTTTGTACTGAAATGACGTATTCATTTCATTTTGTTAATTTAGCAACAAGTCTAACCAATTATACCTCTTCCCTGTATAACACAGTGAGAAAAATGTTTACTAAAATTATGATCTGGGCGCCCACAAGTCCCATCGCAATCCAACGCATACAAACACATAAATATTTCTGTTGACAGCAGTGGTTTGAAAAACAATACAAACACAATCTTAAAGTATCGAGAAAATTTAAACATTAAAATTTAACTCACATGCCATGATTTGCAATGAAATAGGAAGATTGACACCGGTGACTTTTTTTGTATTAAATCGAGTTATCAATTTTTATATTAGTCGTGTTTTCAAATGTTATACAAATTATATACACAAAAGAAAAACGAATATCTGGTTTTGGTCAATATAAAATGTATAATTTTTATAAGAGTTTATAAAAACGTGAATCGGTTTTAATATCTTTAAATCGGTTAGAAAGAAGCCAACCGGCAGCAACTGAGCTATAACTTCCGGTTATGTCTCAAGGGATTTTTAAGATTTAAAGAAGATTCTTCTGTTATGAAATATTTTCATTTAAGAAATTGCTGTATCTCTGTTCGTAGCGTTGTATGTGTGTGTGCGAACTATACTAAATATTTGGTTTAATGAATTTTGAACTGAAATTACTTGCCAGGAAAATATGCGTCGCAAATGCTCTTTGGTTTTTTGCTCTTCGTTTTCGCTCCATATTTTGTTGTTGTAGAGATGTATCGGTTTATCCAAAGTCTATATACATTGTCTATGGTTATAACGTCATCTGGAGATCGTTGAACTTAGATAACAATAATCTGTTTATCGCATATGCAGCCAATATTAGTATTTTTGATTTATATAACCATTACGTCTGTGGTAATTATAGAATATGAATAAGTTTTAAAAATAGACTAGCCGGTGGCTAACTGTTCTAAATAATGTATGGGTGGTGATGGTGATTTTTGCGGTTATTCGAAAAACCACAGACAAATTATAAGGCGTTCACATTGTTTAATACCATTCATCATAGGATGGCTTGTGTATTACCATTGTCACCTCGATAGATATTGAAATTATATATAATATTAATTCATGTTTAATCCAATACGTTTTATGACTATTTAAGGCATCTATGCCTCGTCCGTTTGTCTGTAGGGCTGGTACGGAGGAACCAATGGCTTTGTAATTTTTTCGTCTCCCACTAAAAGTGTCTAGGGGATCGATTTTTGGCTGAACTAGGGGATATCGGAAGGTTATGTGTTGAACACATAATTAGTTTTATAGGCGGCATTATATGGATGAACGACATGGGATAACTGAAGAGTACTCCAGTGACTCTCGCCCGATCTTTCAATAATTAGTCTGAACATCTTTACTTTCTTTCTAAGACACTGCTTCCTACAACCATATAGAAGTGATTCAATGGGTATCCGCGTGTAGGTGCATCTACGGATGTATCTTTCTAACCTAAGCTAACCTATGAAGCGTCGCTGGGTGTTTTCCCCAAAATCTGGGGCTGTGTGTAATATCTCGACATAAACGTAGTTAAGCGCATTATTTTACTGAATGGGTCATGCCAATCGAATGAATCCAGTCAGACGACAACTACCAAGAAAGTCGCATTCGATGATGATCGAGACTCAGGTGGTAGAACCAAGTGGCAAAAGACCTACATGAAAATCCTACCACAAACTGGAGAAAGCCCACATATGGCAGAAATGATTGGAAATCGTTTATTAAGAACGCCAAGACCAAACAAGTTAGCAAAGCCCACTTAAGTCACTAAGTAAGATATGTGTCATGTAGATTTCGTGCCGCCATTTTTTTTTGATATTTATTGTACAACTTAATAATGGATTTCACTAATGAACATTCTATCAAGTTCTTATCATCTATTAAGGATTTAACGCACTTTTTGAAATGAAATGAACTTTAAACACTTAATGAATCATGAAATTAGCCAATATTTTGTTGTTCAGCTATGACAGCTACAAAAAATATTCTCAAACTGGCTGAAAAACTATTGTTCCATGAAAATAAACTAAATTACACATGCAATGTATGCAAAATCGTTGAGAGGCACAGTGTTACAAGACTAGTGACTGACGCCTTAGCGCTTGACGTCACTGATAATCAAGAGTTGTGCCTTCGTTTTGTTTGTTTAATGTGCGAAAAATAAAATAAAAAAACCTTATCAATCATCAGTTTTATAAAGGAGGAAAAACAATGTCATTTAATCAATTATGTCGATTTGTGTGTGTGTGTGTGTTTTATGTACTTTTCATGAATTTTTATTTATTTTATTTTAAAAAACAAACTTATTTTATAATAAGACAGTTTTGATGGACAGTGCCCGACCCGGCCCTGCCCGGCCCTTTCTATTTCCAGTAGAAACGGTAGCATTATGACATTAATTTTAATGTTTGTTCTGTTTTTGTTGTCAACACTACCATTGTCTCTGTTGTGTTCCCCACAACGATTAGAACCATTTGTAGTTTTTATTTCATATCAATAAAGAAATGTGGGTTATCAGAAAGTTCAGAAACATCGTAGGTAGACCCCTTTTAAATTTGAATTTGTTCGTATTTTCACAATGTTTACCAATTCAAATCAAAAACTGTGGTAGTGCAAAAAATAAAAAATCACCTTGAATGATAACACGAAACAAAAATAAACTGATAGTGAATTGATTGTCAAACTCAGATACACACAGGTGCAAAAGTATATTGTCACCTCACATGATAAAGGGGTCAATTAACTCTTTCCAATTAATGTGTTGGAGCCACAGAAAACTCAAGCAAATGACAAAAAATCCCCATTTTAGATTGTGTTTTCCAAAACGGCTTACTGGGTTTTACAATCGAAAACGACAAGTGGACAAGTTGTCAGTGAAAACGTGGTCTACACTCTCCCAAAGAGTAAGTACAATTAGGGTGTCAAAAAAGTAGGGTGTCAACAATGAAGTTCAAGTTTTTTTAAAACAAAAATTATTTTTTTTGTTTGAAAGATTCTGATTACTTATCAGACTGCCACGGCTGGCTTCGCTGTAGCTCATTCTGTCGGCCCAATTTTCTTGGTGACGGTGTCTGTCTCTCTCAAATACATGCTGGATATGCGCCTTAAGGCTGAAGAGTAAATGGATCGGTGTTCCGTCACAGAGCCCACATCCGAGGTGGCCAATTGGCAACGCCGAGGCGGCTGACAACACGAATACCGAGCGGTGCGTAAAAGTTGTATTGTGACGTGGGCTGTATTGCAACGGCTGGAACCGAAGATCGTCCGAGACTAGTCCTCAATATCCGCCAACAAAAAATGATTTATAATGCCTCTGTAGCGATCACCGATGTTTGAAATGCCGGTTGCAACCGAATTTTCGAGAATGAAATAGGCCAATCATGCCACCATCCACTCTTACAAAACAAATGCATGCAATTATCTCATCTTCGAAAACTTCAAGACTCATGGAACATCCTACCGATAGTGATACGTACGTACGCGATTCTGGGCCATCAATTTCAATGGCTAAAATGCCGGGTCTGAACTCTATTGTGGCATTGTCAGCGCAAGTGACGACAAACGTTTAGGTCGACCATATGAAGACTTCACGTCAATAAAATCTATGAACTAATGGACGAGTGGATAATAAAAGCGTGTGAGTTAGCTTAGGCTGCAGGCTCATAAGATTCGACAATTCCTCAGTGAAAGTGAGCTCTTTTGCCAATCCAATCTAAAAAGAAAAATTAAATAGTTTATCATTCTCTCTCCCTCACTGTAGGAATTTAAAAGTATTTCATTGGATTCACCTACTGCAGTGCCGCTGCTTCTCTTTTGTTGTTGTTGTAATATTCATTTGTTAATTAACCCTAAAAGGGCAAATTGATTTATTTAGCGCCCCAAATTTACAAATGGAAAATTGCAAATCAATACTAATCAATTGCCTCCGCCGGTCCCGATTTTTTTTTCTCTTTTCACATTTATTGTTTGTTTGAAATGGAGGAAGAAGAAACGCAATAACAAAACAAAACCGTTGGGGTTTCTTGGGAATGGTTTTTATGGGAAACACGTGAAACGTTTCATTCAGTTTATGTTTTACTTGTTTCTGTTGTCTTTTTTTATTTTGTGATTATTATTTAACAATACCGCCGAGAATTGATGCCTGTGAAATTTCCCCGATGTGCCCAGGCCACCGTTTCTGGTTTCCTTATCGTTCTCTTCACATAATTTATTATTCAGTAAATAATTACTATTGGAATCTTAGTTGTGTTAGACCGGCTGGCAATTAAACATTTATATGTGTTTAATATGATTTCGATTTCAAATGTTAAACAAATATCACACGTAAGAAGGGAATGCATGTATGTGAAAATAATAGGGGGAGGAGTTACATTGGTTTTCCTAAGGGCCTTCATTATTATTCATTTAATACTTAAGAAAACTGGGCCAGTATCAGTTGTTACCTTTCCCGGAAAATTATTAATTAAAAACTAAAGTTTAAAGAAACGAAAAAAATAAAGAAAGCTCTTTGTAGACATGCAGCAAGATTAGCCTGCATGACCATTACGGGACTTCTCCATCGAAAATGGACTCAAAAACAGTCAGCGTTGCTCTCCACCTAAGAGAAACAAATCCAGCAACACAAGGTCACACTAACCTGTGTCACAGCAACATATATGGACGTATTTTCCAGGAAATTTGACATGAAATTTTCCAGAACAAAATCGGAAAGTGGCTGATCTATATCCTCGATAGCCTAATGCGAGGTCTTGAATCGACGCTGGATTGTTGGCGTAGACCTTATCTTTCACGTGGCCCCAAAGGAAGAAGTCACAAGGTGTTAAATCACAAGATGTCAATGGCCAATTGTGATCACCTCTTCGAGAGATAACACGGTCCGGAAAGTTTTTAGTTTTGCGAACTGTGAATGCAAGATTTTCAAAAGTGGCAGCTACCGAAATACCGGGTGATTCAAAATAACACCTCTTGTTGGAAAACGCGTTAAAATTTAAATGAAGATGCTTGCGAATGGCCACCACGACCACGCTTACAGGACCATATCCGTTTCATGAATTTTTCCATAACCAAATTGCAAAGTGGCTGCCCCATGCCCTCGATAGCCTCACGAATTCTATCTTTGAGGTCTTGAATTGACGATGGACTGTTGGCGTAGACCTTATCTTTCACGTGGCCCCAAAGGAAAAAGTCGCAAGGTGGTAAATCACAAGATTTCAATATCATCGTTCCATTTGGCGAAGTTTCTACTTGTCAAATGTCAATGAATAAAAGCTACCGAAATACCGGGTGATTCAAAATAACACCTCTTGTGTGTAGCCGAACAAATGTGTTAAAAAAAACAACTTGGGACGTCTGCCCTCTGTATAGTCTTTGGTTTAAGTTAGGGTTAAAAAAAAAAAAAACAATATTAATTTCTTTTTTTGGAAAAATTGAATTTTTTTTATTAAATTTTAAATTGAAATCAAGTCCCGGGAAGACGTCGTAAAAGTCGTCCCGATTCCCGGGAATCACTCACTAGCTGTGAATGACCTGAAATATACCTTTGTTTAACTGTTAATACCGGGTGATCCATCTAGTCGTTTTTTTTTTTTTTTTTAATCATTTGCAGTTGTGACAGCTCTTTCCCTCTAGAAATTTTGAAAGAATATCAGTGTAATATCTCTTTGGAACACAATATGTAAATCGCTTCACGCTTGAACAGCTTTGAGAAATAATGCAAACTTATTTCCAAAGTCATTGCTGTATAGCCCAAACCAGGGTCTGATAAATTGGCCCGGAGTCTGGAGTCGATGAACGTGCTCGACTCCGACTTCGAGTTTTATTATTGTTGAAAACAAATATTTGAAATATTTTTAATTAAAAATTAAATTAAAAAAAAATTTAGTTTTTATCTTTAAGATACAAACGCACCTACGCGGAAATACAAGTTTTCGAAGTTGGATTCGACCTATTTAAAAATTCTAGAGTCGGAGTCGAGTAATTCTGGCCCAAAATATGCGTTTATCCCAGGTACATTAGACAGAAATTAAAATTTTTAAGATTTTTTTCAACAATCCATATTTTTTGTTACCACAAAAAAATCAACACAATTTTTTTTTTATTTTTTTGTTGCACAGGAAAAAATGGATTACACATTTTTTTTGAGAATTTCTCAAATTAAACGTGGGTGGTCCACTTTATATCAAAGGCAGTGGATATTGAACGCGTTACAATTGTGAATCAATTTTATGCATATGATTGGTAGACAACAGTCAAAAGTGATCGAGGTGGGGTAGGAGATTTGCTACGCCCTGATCGTTCACCAACGTCAACACTTTTAGTGACTCACGACTCAATTCATTCCATTTTTATGGATTGCTTGGGCATAAAACAAAGTACAAGGGCAGATCAATAATTCCGTGACATTTCGAATAAATCAGTTTTTTTTTTTCAAATGAGCAATTATTTTTCAATTAGCTCAAGGATTTTTCGAGGTTCATAAAACTAACATTTGTTTAATCAATAATTTCTTAGGTTTGGAAATAGGAAATAGTCACTGGGTGCTAAATCTGGATAATATGGCGAATGAGGTTCTAATTCGTACAACAATTCATGCAAATTTTGAAGTTGTCACACTTTAACGTTTATGGTAAATTTCTTAAACCCAACTGCCAACTAATCAACATAAAATCCACAATGCCTTATGAAATGGGTATCTCACACACTTTTACTCTTTGATCGACTAACACCATATCGTGTTTTTTGGATGTATTGACCTCAACTGTACTTGTGCGACCACAACGAAAGTCTGCAAACCACTTTTGTTTACCATTGAAATCGTATTTATGAAGCTTTTCCTTGGTTTAAATGACGTTTTCTTTCGCAAAAAATAATGTCGAAATTCCCATTTTTCCATTTTTAACACAATCTACGAGGTTCCCTGTTTTGAACAGCTGTTAAACATAAACTATATGAAGGAATTCTCTCAAAATTCGACAGTAGTCTATTAAAAGATAGAACTTGATGGGACCAGTGTTGCATTCCATATAACTACGAGGGAAATTGGAAAAGTCACGGAATTATTGATCTCTCCTCATATCGATGCCATTATGTACTTGGAAGACCTGTTATAAAGGGGCAATTCCTACTGATATTTAAGAAACGCATTGTAATTGGTGAGAAGGCGTGACGTTACGAATTTGATATGCAGTCAGCATGAATCACAATGAAATCTTCTAACTGAACCAGAACAGAAAAAGATGTCCATAAATGTCGATCAAGTGTTTATTTTAAAGTAACACTGGTGTGCGCGGGGAATTGTGGGCAGAAGGTCAGGTCATCATTGTGAACGAATTTATGGCTTTAAATTCGACAAATAGCTGAGAGTCCGCTATTTATGTGAAGACAAACTTGATATAGCGGAGACTTTTTTGAGAATTCACGTTACCCTTTTTTAAAAATTCAATTTAGCCATTTTTAGTCAATAGAAGACAATAGCATTAGTTGACTCCAGAAAATTCACACACAGGGAGGGACTGGATAGCAACCGCCGCCAAGGAAAAGATAACAGCCTTAAGCACAGTTTCCATCGGCAGCAGCATAAATATTGATGACAAAATTCCCCCCTTCACAGAAAATTTGCATTTACATACTTGGTTATTAATTAAAACACATCCATTATTACCGCAATTCGCACAATAAGGAAGTGTGTTTAACGTCGAACAACAACATTTAGTAGCCACTGCAAAGTTGTTGTCAAATTACAGCCTTTTTTTTTGTTTTTATCGTAACTAATATAAATATTTTTTGTTTAATACAAATAATAACAATTTCAGTTTTTTTTTTATGTAAAACCTGTACTTGTGTACGCAGTAAATATTTTTCTCTGTTTTAGGTACTCATATTCTTAACCACAATGACAACAACAATAATAAAAAAAAAATTAAAAACAAAACAACATTTCAAAACAAAAATAAAATTGTTCGCAATGAAAAAGGCGGAAATTTTCTAATCGACCACTGGGCGTTCGGTGTGTTCGGTGTGTTTGATTTTTTGTTTTTTTTTTTACATGTCTATAAATACCCGGTATATGTGCACATATTGGAATGGGTTACGGTCAATGAGATCATATGTCTTGTTCATGATCATACCCAAATTAAACCCGATGTACATGGCCAGGGTGAGATGGCGCGATTGTCGGCGTCGGGAGTAGAAAATGATAAAAGATATTAAAAACAAAAACATTTTTTTGACATTGTTAATTTTATATTATTACACAAAAGAGGAATACATGTCAGAAATAGGAACATATAGCTTATCATACAAGCGATCCGATTCACACGATGACTTTCCAACCAGGTTCAACAGGCAAAATTGAAGGCGAATTCCGATTCAAAAGGCAATTTTAATTGCCGTAATTCGCAGTTTGTATGAGATAGAGTTATGAGGAATGGCAGTGTCTTGTGTGGTTTTCGTAGTATGAAGTTGGCTTCCGATTATTTTGATATTTTAAAAGATATACTTGCATTTGCCAACGCAATAATGAAAACAATCATCATGTAAATGCTCATGACTTTACAAAGGGGTATCAAAAGAAAAACTCTGGGGAAATACGGTTTTTTAAATGTCATCGTGTAAACGCTCATGGCTTATTTTCTATTCATGCAATAACAAAATTCGCTCGCAAATTGCGGAGTTTTTTTTATCTATTAGAAATTTATTGTTTTAACTTCAGTTGATTTCTTAAAGCGACTCCGCCATAGAAGGAACTTCGTGTATGTATATGTCACTCTGAGATCTTTTGGGTCATCCACAAGGGATTTCCGAACTTTGACTGTTGATAGCGGAAAAAACGATAACTTACTATTTTTTTCAAATAAAACACCACATTTCTCAGCTGTAACAACAACAAAATAAATGTTATCAAAGAATATAATTTTCATTCGCTTCGATGTCAGAAAACCAGTTAGTGGGCCCAATTATCTACTGAAATCCTTAAATATTCTTTGGTCACATATACTTTCGTTCGTTTTATCGTTCTGGAAACTATTAGTGGGTCGCAAATAAGCTTATTGTCGCCTAGTCCGGGTTTTGAACAATATTCATTATCAATTGACAGAGGACAAGTTTTTCGCTTTTCGGATCGACATGTCTAGATGGCCAGAGAATTTAAAATTAACCGACAATATAAAGAATCTTCTATTAAGAGGTTGCTGTATTAAAATGACAAATTTGTAAATATTGTAAACATCAATCACATAGCCGCCGGGATAATCGTTGTACATTTCGTTTCAAACTGAGTGGAGATAAGGAAGCAGATGGTCGTGTGACTTCAACTGATGTATCAATTGGAGCTTTTGTCAAACTCGCATGAAGCGAATTTGTGTTGAGTTATTGAGATCCATGTCGCGACCATACTCCTAGACAGAGACGGACGGCGAAATAAATATGGCCACAGGATAAAGTATTTCAAATCTTAAATTAAAATGGATGCCAAAAATTACACTTGGAACAGCTACATAAAATTTGACTATTTTGTGGGGACCATTATGAAGTTGATTCCTACAATATTGTTGCGACCATGAAACCCAAATACTATTTGGGCCCCTTTTCACAAACCTTAATACGAAAATTGACCCCAGTATCATGAAGAAAACTACATCACGACATTTTGGGGTACATTTTCCTTTCCTATTAAATATCGCCATGAAAATGGGCCATTTTTGTTCCACGGAGATTGATACTCACTTTTGTCAACATTTCGAGTAGGATTACACGATTCAGAAAGAAACGACCACATGAACCACCCGGTAATTATAATAATTGTCTTTAGAACCATTCACTGGCCCACAACAACAAAAACTCAGATACAACCCTGGGTATTTTGATTGACAAATTATGACTTATAAATGACGGACAGCCGACAGTTACAACTCATGGCACAATATTTAGCGAACTAATTCGTTGATTTAAATGTTTAATACGAAAATGTATTCGACATTTGAAAAAAAAAACTAAACAAAAAAAAACAAAATGTAAAAAAAATTATTTCATTTTATAGACTTTAACAAATAATTGTCACGAATGTATTAATAGTTACACATATCACTGTGTCGAATTCAAATCGTCCAAGGGAGGGATGCCACGCAATATTCTATTAGAATGTAAACAATTTTTTTGTATTATTTTGTTCGTTGTTTACGTTTTGTTGTGGTTCTGTTTTGTCTAAACTTTATTATTGTTTTTGTTTGCCCAGCAAGAAATTGTATTAAATTCAATGACAATGTCGCCAATATCGCCGTTGTCGCTGTCGCCGTCAGCGTTCGTTGTTGTGTGTGAGAGGCAGCGGCGCGAATGAAAAGTTTTGATAAGCAGAAATGCAAATCACTTCATGATTACAGCAAAATGCAATAGAAATGAGGAAGACATTTTTAATTCGTTGTGGGAGAAATGTCTAGGTATAGATGGGGAAAATCATTTTAGGGTTGCCAGCGTTTTTAAGCGGCGCGGTCTGTACGATTGGTCTGAGCGATAACTCTCAAATGGTATTGGGAATTGCTTACCGATTTTGCATGCGGAAAAGCACTGTATGGAATTAATAATAGAGTTTGTCACACACCGCGTATTTCCTTAACGTTCCATGAAGGAATAGACGGGGAACGGGGATTTATATACTCCCTTGCCCGGAAGTTACCTCGTGGAGGTCTATGAAACGGCTTGAGGTATTGTCGACAAGTAGCGCACTGGGTTCAACAAGTTGAACCGATCACCAGCCTTACCAAATCTTATCTAATACACACCCAGTCGGTTCGCCTCACTGAAATTGTGTATACTTGTGCTTACAATTTATTATTTTGTTGTTGTTGTTGTCTGAGATCAACTTGGTTTTAGGTTTAAAACTTTTTTTTGAAAGACATTATCTTAGACATTAATTTGAAATATTTATCGTTTTGTTTTGTAACATTAACCCTTGACTACATAACTCGAAATAGTACAATAATTAACTTTGTTCTTTTTTGTATTTTATTTACAGATGACACTTTACATAACCATTGGTCTTTTGACACTCATACTCATCATCTGGTATATATTCTACAAAAGATATATACGCGATAAGGAACGGAAAAAGTTGCTGCTCGAGCAAAGCTCATATTCCATGGCGGACGTGCGTGGTTTGCGTTTTCGTAAACGTGACAAAATGCTATTCTATGGTCGCCGTATGTTGCGCAAAGTGAAAAATGTCTCTGGCCAAGTATACGGTGGCCAGGGTAGAAAGCGCAAAGCGGTCATGCGTTTTGCCAAGAGGCTGCTACAGTTGCGCCGGGAAAATATTCCCATGCAAATGAAAACCGTCGAACCACCGGCGGAATATTTGGAGGAAACTATGGAGGGTTCCGATCGTGTGCCACCAGATGCCCTCTATATGTTGCAAAGTATTCGTATATTTGGACATTTTGAAAAGCCCATATTCCTGAAATTGTGTAAGCACACCGAGGTGTTGACACTGGATCCGGGAGATTTTCTCTTTCAAATCACCGATGCCGATGACAGTGTCTTCATTGTACAGTCGGGTCAAATTAATGTCTTCATTTCGAATGCGGATGGCAGTACGTTGTCGTTGAAGACCGTGCGTAAGGGTGAATCGGTGACGTCGTTGCTGAGTTTTGTTGACGTTTTATCGGGCAATCCGAGTTACTATAAGACTGTTACGGCCAAGGCGGTGGAGAAGAGTGTTGTCATACGACTGCCAATGCAGGTGAGTGTAGAAAATGAAGTTGTTATTCTAAAAAAAAATGTATGACCTCATTCATTATATTTTCACAGACTTTTTAGTCACGATGATGGGATGTTACAACAGATTCCGTTAAAAATTTTATATCTTTTTGGCCATTTCAAATTAGCGAAGTTTGAATTTGTCGATGGTCATAAATATCAATTTTGTTCAAATTGCTGGAAAATGAACACTTCAAAATCGTAGCATCGTGGCTTGGAAGTAAATGGCATGCAGCGATAGTATATGTGGCCCTTATTCTAGACACAAATAGTAATTTTTACTGAAGGAAACGGTTTTCGAAAAGGACATTTAGAAGTCCATGTCACGAACCGTCTTCCCCTTGGATGAATATCAAACTTGTTGTTTCGAACAACAATTCGTTCAGACAAATTTCTTCACGTGACATGGCTTTAAGATTCCGGTAACAATACATCAACTAAAAGAAATTTTAAAAGGCCACAACAAAAAAACAGCGATCATTATTTTATTGAAAAGAAGGAAGAAGTGTGGCCTTCATTATTAGTCTTGAATTTCGATTTGACTGAATAAGAGGATGTTTTACGGAATTTAGTTTAGGTCCTGCCCCAACTGTCTTTTAAGTTTTTAAATTCTAAACAAACACGACTATATGCAATAGGTTTTTCTGAACGCCATTTAGTTTTCAGATATTACGATATGAAAATTGTAAAACCATTAGTTTAATGCCCTCCAACGTTGTCTATTTGTAACACTCATAAGAAAAGTGTAATACACCCCATGCAAAATGATACCAATAGATTCTGAATCAATTTCTGCATCATTTTTGACAATTTCGCTTGACTATGTATTCTGGCTGTCGAATATATGAACCCATCTTAATGAAACTTAACATTTAGAAGGAGCCCTACTGAAATTGTTCATTATTGGTTCATGCATCGATGTTACCCACCTTTTGGGGTTTAACAGATTTAGAAGCGTGAAATTTGATAGACATTTAGTTTGTGAAGTTTTCTAGTACATTGGGCGGTTCAGATTTTGGTGCAGTTACTTAAGTTAGCTCTACAACCTGTTGTTGGTCTTGGTCTGCTTGCCGCCTCCAGTTCGTGATACCAAGGATCAGCATTTGGTTTTGGAATAGGCCTCATGCAAATCATGCATCCCTCGATTTTTGATCCAAACGACATATGAATATGAATTTATCAGATTTCAACGAAAGTCAGTTTACGACTTGCACATATTTATGTCTATCGTATCTAAGATGTCCATTTCATCTGAGGGTCAATTTATGGATTGGTTTTGCTTTAAATTAATGTCGAATTTGTCCATTTGTTCGCTGGCGATTGGTTTATTCAAAGTAATCAATGTGACAATTATTGATATGCACGTTAACCCAGGGAAGTTCACTGTTTTCTCTGTTCCTTGTGTTGTCATTGATCCATGTTGCTTAAGAACTCTATCGTCAAACATTCCTGTTTTCTCATGAGTAATCACAGCATCTATCAAGTGGATCTCAGATCTGAACATTCGGTTAAACATGTGATGGAATTCAGTAAACATACTCATAACCCATTAAGTTGGTATTAACCTTGATGGTGAGGACGACGAAATTCAAGAAGTTGTCTGTCAGCCTGCTTAATATTTGGCAGTGGTTTATAATTAGATGACCTTCACAGAAGCAGCCCGACGTTTACGGTGCTTTCAAAATTCAGTCGAAGGAATGAAATATCTGTTTACGCATGATTTTTAATAAACTCCGACCGATGTAAGAAAAATGTCTTATGGTTATCAAACTGTCCCGCCTTGTTTATATTCCGCAATATGCAAGACGGCCATAAAAGGCTACGGAATTTATGTAAAAGTTTTTACTTGAAATTCCATCGACTTTGCATGGTCGAAATGTGTACATAAATTTAATATGATGACCACATTTTAAACACAAAAATCTAGACGATTTCTTGGTATTATTTTGAAACTTGATACTTAGCTGGACCTATGCCGACCTTGTACTTAATAGATATCATACTATGATCTTAGACAATTCCTCTTCTATGTTTTTAGTGAGTTTAATTAAATATGTTTTGATGCAATAACAAAAATTTTTAGTTTATTTACATTATGCGTTATGGTGCTTATGATAAACGTTTCTCATGTTTGGCTACTGATAATAAAACAAAGAAAACTGTGGCGCTTATGGCGTATACATATTTTCTTACTTGGTGCTAATATGTATACTAAAATGGAAATCATGGAATTTATACGGAAAAATTCTATTCAGAGTTTCTAAAAATAAACACAAATTTAATAAACCGTAAAAGTTGAAAAGTTCTGATTTTTAACTACGGGCATAGTTTTTTGTGGTGTTTACGCATTGTCTTCCATGGAAGAGTTAATTGGAAATCATGGAATTGATATGAAGAAGTTCTATTCAGACTTTTTAAAAATAAACAAACATTTTATAAACCAAAAAGTTGCCAAGTTCTGATTTTAAAGTACGGATATATTAAAAAATATCCCTTAACTAAGTCTCATGGTAACTCTCTACAAATACGCTCTGTCTAACCTTTCTTCAAATTTTGTATTAAATTCCCATAGTAGGATTTCTCAAGGATCCAGAAATTGGCATTTGTCTGATCCATGATTTCACTGATTGAACTAAATCTCTCTGTTGTTCATTTCTATTGGTTTTGAAATACAAAATAGTTACTAGGAACTAAATATGAAGCAGAGTTTTTCTAGTAGGATTAAGTTAAAACTCTTGACAAGTATAATTTATAATAAAACCATACGTTTGGAGTAATTGATATTAAAAAAAACCTTATTAGAACATTTTGTAAACAAACTTTTTTCGATTCCTTGACAATGATGTTAACGGCCCCAAATATTTACTAGTTTCCTTTATCATTATATGAAGAAAAACATATTTGTGCTATAATTGAGAATGCTGCCAACACCCACCGAAGACCACTTGCGGGTTGTGGTCAATAGCAGATTACATGTCTGTCAATATTTGGATATTTTGAAATCATAATACATAGGGGCTACTACTCCGCCAACAATCAGTTCGTATGCCAGTCAGTTTTCTAATATTTTCAATTTAAGCTTTTATGTTTATTTAAAATCTATATTTTTGAGACAAAGTTTATTGTCTTCTTAAAGCTAAAAGATTTATTTCTTTGAACTAATATCAGAACAAAAAAAATTACAAAAACAGCAACTTAAATTACATATTAAAAAATGTTCAGGGGTACGAATTGATTGTGTGCGGAGTAGTATAATTTTGGGAAACGTTTTCTGATTCTTCTGTAAAACATTTCGATTGTGTTTGTTAGTCTCTCAGTACATCGTTCACATTTTAAAGCGCCTTTCTACAATAGTTCCAAACTTATTCTGTTTTTATTTATTTTCCTAAATTGTGCGAATACTTACTAAAATGTCTTTTCTTTGAAACATTTCCAGGCTTTCAAAGAAGTTTTCGATGAAAATCCCGACATCATGATACGTGTCATCCAAGTAATTATGATACGCCTGCAACGGGTCCTCTTCACCGCCCTTCGCAACTATTTGGGTCTCAATTCCGAGTTGGTTCAGAATCATATGCGGCACAAGAAGACACAGCAAACACAGCAGCAACAGGCAAACGCCACCTCGACACAACAACAAACACAATTGAAAAACTCACCCAGCCACCGACGATCTCAAGGTGAAACCATACAACATAGCCTGTCGGAGGCCACGCCACCTCCCGATATGTTGCAAGATTTGGCTTCCTATGAAGCGCCCTTGGCGCACATAATCTCCGCACAAGGCTCACCCCAGTATGCCCAGGGCAGTGTGGGCAATCTGTCAACACGTCGTTACTCGATGACACCGGCTGAGATAAACATTAATGCTTCCTCTATCGATATGCAGCTGGTACATCTGTCGGCGGTCGATAGTTTTCTCAAAGAGTTGGGTTTGCCTGAAGAAGATCGTTCGTTTTTGGAACCCTTTGTAGAGGTTCGTGAAGTGGATATCGATGTTACATTAATCACAGAAGGCAATTCTGATGATATTTGTGTTTGGTTTGTTATGACCGGTGGTTTGGCTGTTTATCAGAGTGGTGTCGATCCCATTCGCAGTTTCCAAACCGCTCGGGTGGATTGTTTCATACATCATGTGCACCCGGGTGAAATTGTGGGCGGGCTGGCTGTATTGACTGGCGAGGCTAGTGCTTATACCATCACATCTCTGTATCCCAGTCGTATCGCTTTTATACGTCGTCCCGCCATCTATCAGATCATGCGTGAAAGACCGAAAATTGTGTTAGACTTAGGCAATGGTGTTGTCAGACGCCTCTCGCCCTTGGTGAGACAATGCGACTACGCTCTAGATTGGATATTTTTGGAATCTGGTCGTGCTGTCTACCGCCAAGATGAAATGAGTGATAGTACTTACATTGTGCTCAGTGGTCGTATGCGTTCCGTTATCACCCACTCAAGTGGCAAAAAGGAAATCGTGGGCGAATATGGTAAGGGTGATTTGGTGGGTATTGTCGAAATGATAACGGAGACATGTCGTACTACAACTGTTATGGCTGTAAGAGACTCAGAACTTGCCAAATTGCCTGAGGGTCTCTTCAATGCCATCAAGCTGCGATATCCCATTGTGGTGACCAAGTTGATATCACTGCTCAGCCATCGTATCTTGGGCACTATGCAAACACGCTCCAGTGGCGCAGCCGCCCCGCTAGAAGCTAATCCTGTCACCCACAAATACTCCACCGTAGCCTTAGTTCCCGTCTCCGAAGATGTCCCCCTAACCGCTTTCACCTACGAGCTATTTCATTCACTGTGTGCCATTGGTCCGACACTGCGTTTAACTTCCGAAGTTGTACGCAAACAATTGGGAGTTCATACCTTTGAACAGAGCAATGAATATCGTCTGACATCTTGGTTGGCCCAACAAGAAGATCGTTATATCATTACTTTGTATCAGTGTGACGCCTCCCTCAGTGCTTGGACGCAACGTTGTATGCGTCAAGCCGATGTTATTCTCATTGTGGGCATGGGTGATCGTGCTCCCACGGTGGGTAAATTTGAACGTGAAATCGATCGTTTGGCGATGCGAACGCAAAAGGAATTGGTGCTGTTATACTCGGAAACGGATAGTTCAAAGCCAATGAATACGTTGCACTGGCTAAATGCACGTCCATGGGTAACGAAACATCATCATGTACAGTGTGTCAAGCGTATGTTTACCCGGAAGAGTCAATATCGAATTGTAAGTATTGCGATAGATGCATAAGTAATTCTACAATGGAGTGTTTGGACAAAGAGTTTAAATATTTTACTCAACTCTACAAAATATGATTGAATGTAAAGAATTCCATTAAAATACCGAAAAAAGAACGATGCCAGATTTCATGACAGTCTTTTGGTTAAGAAGAAATAGTAAATCTATTTGTGCTTCTGCTCTAATATTCTGCCCATCCTTTTCCAAACACTATATTAATTTTAAATTACAGCTCAAAATTATTATTACAAATTTGTACACAATTTTTCATTTGCTCGTTGCAGAACGATTTGTATAGTCGTGTCCTAATGTCGGAACCCAATATGCATTCAGATTTTTCACGTCTAGCCCGTTGGCTAACGGGTAACTCCATCGGTTTAGTGCTGGGCGGAGGTGGCGCTCGTGGTGCTGCTCATATTGGCATGATGAAAGCCATACAAGAGGCTGGTATACCCATCGATATGGTGGGTGGTGTAAGTATTGGAGCTCTAATGGGAGCTCTGTGGTGTTCTGATCGTAACATAACAACCGTTACACAGAAAGCCCGAGAATGGTGCAAGGTATGAATTAACTCCTATACAACTCTGTGATAACTTTCCATGGTAATTGAGAAGTTCAGACAAGATTTAAAAAAATTGTGATTTCCAATCAACATGAAAGTTATCATATCGTCGTTATAAAATAGAGAACATATTAAAATATTTATTAATTAATTGCAGAAAATGACCAAATGGTTTTTGCAACTATTGGACTTAACCTATCCGATTACCTCAATGTTTTCTGGGCGTGAATTCAATAAAACCATTCGTGAAACCTTTGGCGATGTTACCATTGAAGATCTATGGATACCGTATTTTACTCTAACCACTGATATTACCGCCAGTTGTCATCGAATTCATACCAATGGTAAGTGGTTGTTTTTGTTCTTGTTACATTTTTTGCTTTGTTGTGCGTGTGACTATACACGGTTTAACCAACACATCTGTTGCACATTTTCTTCATGGCCCATACATTCAATAACATTTTTGTGTTTTCCTAATCATTATGCTCCTTCCACCCACCCCAACCCACTCTACATTACCACATTTACTACACATAACAAAATAAAGCTTGTCCTGTCTCCTAAATTAAAAACCATCTATGTTTTGCAACATGATTTGGCGCCCATTTGTTGATCAGACCGAAAAACAGCGAAATTTTGCTATATAAAATTCCACTTCAAATCATATTCTGAGATTTTTACATTCGTTCGAAATGAGTAATAAAAATAAACCGAAATAAAACCGCATAAAAAATGTAGTTACGATTATTGTATTGAAGATTTATTTTTTGTTTTTGTATTTTATTAGTAATATTTTTTGTGATTTTCCCCTCTTAAAAGTTGTTTTTCTTTTTGATTTGTTTGTTTATGTTATTTGTTTGCTTACAGTAATTATTATAAATAGTGTATATTCCTATATGGTTATGTTCGTTTTCATTATCTATATATTTTATATTAAAAATATTTCGCCTCGTATGGTTGTATCATGTAGTTCGCTGTAGTGCGCTGGTCGTCTTGAATTTTTTCATTTCGCTTCGAAGACTAGAATTAATCACTTTGAAATGTTCCATTTGAATACCATACAGTCGTCAATCATTTCTTGTTGGCTTTTACTATATCTATTGCTCGTTGTTCTAATGATGACCCGGTTTTTTCTGTAAATAGAATTTTCTTCAGCTATTTGTTTTCATTTCCAATGGGTAGATTTGCTTTTCAATTTAAATTCAGTTTTGGAAGTGTTGGCTCCTACTTGGACTAAACCATAAGGCATTCAAACTGGTTTTGAACCTAGAGCAGGAGTAACTTGCACACGGCAGCCACATTCTTGTCATCGTGAATGTTGTCCACTAGTGCACAGCCAGGGCGGTTGGTGCCCCATTTCGTCCAAAACTTTCCAATAAACGCACTGAAATTTGAAGCTTTACCATAAGAAATAATTTGGCATTATTTTCCAACGTTAATCAAGCTTAAATATTTTTTTTCCACGGAGATATTAAACTGACTTCCTCTTAAATATTACGAGTGAGAAAATGGTGTTGTCACTGTCAAAATAACTTTTTTCTATTTTACCGTCGATAGGTGACTCCTGTTAAGCTTTTCACTGTAAACCTTAGACTTGAAATCACAACCATTTGCTGTCTCCATTAGTTTAGATGACAATGCGGACGCCCTTTGTGTGATAGTCAGCTTCATATGCAAAAAGTTTGTTGTATGAATGGACATAGGAAAACCTTTCTGAGTCGTCGTTTTCCTACCCCGTAAATATCGGCGACTATAAGAAAATTTTACAACAGCCGGTTTGGTGCTTACGATACAATTGAATTTGGTATATATTTGTAAATATACATTTTTAATATTTTGGGATTAAGAGCGTTGAACAAATTTCTATCGAATTTCATTAAAAAGCGTCAATTTCGCGGTAAGGGCTCGATATAATAAAGAGTCAAAACCATATAAAACTTCTTTAGAAGAGTATTAGCCAGTCGTAGGCTTTTTTAAGCAGTGGGTGCCTGTTAGTGACCATACAAATTGTATGTGGATGGCTGTCTGTGACTCTCAAATTAATATTCTGGTATTTCATTACTGTAAGAGTAATTTGTAAGCCCGTAAAACTAATCCATTCGGTGCCGGCATTAAACAGTAGCTCTCGTCCAGCGAATCTACACAATATATCGTGCATCCAGCACTCTCGTGTGAAATATGGTTATGCTGCGAAAGTCAATCTTAAACCACTGAACAGATGTTAGTGAAGTATGCCGAAAATATTTTGATTCCTTTGCATTATAGAATAAATGTCAAGTTATATCCAGTCTGGTATTTCGAATATTCGCTGTAGGAGTCGGCTTTAATCAGCAACTCCCGTTCAGCGAGTCTACAAATTATATCTTTTATACGTCAGGAAATGTTCAGGAAATACAAAATTTAATTTACTCAATTATTTGCAAAATATTTTACTAGGATAAGGTTTATATTTAAATTTTGCCTACTCCTTGTAGTGCGTGTTTGCTGTGTGTCTCTGTGTTGTCTGCTTATCTGTCATGATGTTGTTTTCGGTTGTAACTTACCAGTATGTCTTTCTGACTGTTTACGATAACACGTTTGGTTAATGTTGTTGCCAAACAAAAAAACTAAAACTCAATACACTAAATGTCGCCCCTTCAGTCAGTCCATCGATCAATCAATCAATTAAACAATCTATGTCGTTTATTGTATTCTTTTTGTGTCTTTTGTTTTCTTGCTCCATTTAACCCATTTACGAAACAAAAACTGTAATGCTTGCCTCCTTCATGACAACAACAAAAAAACACGTTTTTTTCTTTCTTTTGTAATTTTATACAAAACAAAATAATTCATTCATGAAACCTGCAACTTTCCTCCTCTCTCTCTCTATCTCTCTGTGTCTACTCCCTTCTTTTTACTCCCACACAGGATCTTTGTGGCGTTATGTACGTTCATCCATGTCACTCAGCGGTTACATGCCGCCTTTGTGTGATCCTAAGGATGGGCATTTGCTACTGGATGGTGGATATGTTAATAATTTACCAGGTAAATGTTTTTCTTTTTTTTTTCTGTTGTCTTCTCTTTGTTTTTTTTTTTACTTTCCCTTCACCTTAAATGAAAATAGTTTTAGAATCGAAATAACTAACTAAAACAAAAATGCAGAAACGGAAATTTTGAAAATAAAACATGAGTATTTTTTTTATTTATTTATTTTTTGGTATGTTGTTAATATTTCGTTTGCTCGTCTCGTTTTTATTGGATTTAATAGTTCTCTAAAAGTACAAAACTGTAGGAGAAACGTAAGTACATTTTTGGTAGACTTCTTTAGAGGTGTTGTTTACTTTCTTAGAAAATGACAAATATGTAAAAAACTCAGAATGTGTTTTGTAGCCCGAACAAAATCTTGTGACTATCCCCGCCACCTTCCTCAGAACTCTTTTGCAGCATTCAATCCCGCGAATCCCTTTAATATCAAATCATGCCACCAAAAACACACACAATAACTTTCATAATTCTGTTTGTTATATATTTTTTCACTTGTTTTAGTTTTTTGTAAATCATTCACCCAAAAAATGTGTTTTTAATTTTAATTAAATTTCTAGTTTTGTAAAATTTTTTTTTATTTAAAAATCAGATTTGTAGTTTTCAATATTTTTTTGGGTTTTCTTCTTCTTTCTTATCTTGGTGTGTGTCCGGTTGTTTTTTTTTTATTTTTATTTTTTTTTTTTCGTTGTGTCTTTCGTCCTTTCTTTCTATTTCACTCTTTCTCTATATATGAATATACAGGTCACTTGTGGCGTTATGTCCGCGCCAGCATGTCCATTGCTGGTGTTTTTCCACCGTTTTGTGACTATAAAGATGGTCACTTGTTACTAGACGGGTGTTACACTAACAATGTCCCAGGTAAAGTTTATTTTCTTTTGCTGTTGTTGCGTTTACTTATCGTTTTTCTTTTTTAAACGAAATTCAGTGTTTTTTTTATAGAAAAATATAAACTAAATGTGTTTGTGCTTGTAATGAAATGTGTATTTTTTTTTTATTTCTGAAATTTCCGCACTGCATTTTTGTTTGAATTTTTATTTTATTATTACGATTTAAGAATTCCATGTGTTAATACAAATGTTAGTATAATTAACAAATAAGTTATAAAATAATAGTTGTAGTATAATTAATATATGTATAAATGGATCAACAATAGAGCATACGAGTCACTAGTCGAAATAAGGCTCCCACCTCACCTCTGCCGATCGCCAGTTCGTGAGTCTGTTATGCGCTCTGATGACAATGTGGCTGCCTTAGCCTAGAGTGTCTTACTCAGACCTGGATCATCGACTCGCCATCTATCTCAACATTTCACTCACCAGTCTGATGCAAATTTTATACCAACACCTGACATTATTGGCTTGCAAGGTCTGATGACTCCTTAATAACAGGCACACGACCGCTTCGATATTACTTCTTAGTATGGGCTTTGGAGCAGCTCGAAATCGCCAATGATTTTGCTCGAAATGTCATTTTGCTCACTAATCATATTTTCATCTCGTTGGAAAGCTAAATTTGCCGCATCTGGGTATCGGAAAGCCAATATATTGTCAGAGAGTGCCTGTGGATTTTGGAGAGTTGGAATTTTTTAAAATGCTACTGGAAAGGACATTTTAATTACCGCTCAGCGCTGCAGAACCATACCAAACCATTTTGTTGTGGCCGGATATTGAAGGCATGGACTTGGATGATCTTTACTTTCAGATGGATGGCGTGCCGTGCCCAACAGCCCACGCCATAATCGATATTTTGCGCACCGGTAATCGTGTTATTAGCCATCTTGGCAATGTCAATTGACCACCTCGGAGCTGCGATTTGATTTTTTTAAGGGGTACGACGAAGGGCCGATGTTACACGATTTAGACCCTTAAGGCGAATATCACCAAGGTCTTGGCAGATTGGCAGGGAGCGCTACATCCGAGTCAGCCACATGAATTGAATCGTATTCCATTGAAAGACCTGACATGAGTCTCACAACATCCCAAGACGAAATAGTGGTAGTTGGGACCTAATAGAAGGGCTACCTGAAACCACTTCAACAGCTGAATAATCAATCTGCTTATGTAACGAACATATTTTAAGGAATGGCATCTCCATACTTTGTCCAGTCCACCCTGAACTTAAAAAAAGCTATTACGGCATTAAAATTCAATAAACCCCAGGTAAAGATACTACTTTACCTGGACTGGTCAAAATATCACTTGATATTTGCTCTCAGTTACTACTCCCCATTATAAAGGAATTCCGAAAATGGGAACCCCTATCCGCTGATGTCAAAGAATGAGTCATTGTTGTAGTACTGAAGAAAAAAACGTGATCTTAGCAAATGACAAAACATGCAAATATAATAAATACAATGTGTATAAACATCACTGATTGTTGTGCTACGACAAAAAGCAGACATTGATTCACATGGCCTGTCTGAGCACCACATCATATGAAGACTCCAGAAATTGCTACAATCTCAAAAGATTAAGGGTTCTTCCCGGAGCGCTATCTTTAGCTGCCCGAAAGATGGGAAAACGATTTACAATACGTTGAATAAACCATAGAATGGAGGATCACTCGCCACATTCGCCAAATTTGAACATTAACACAATTGAAATTTAATCGGAAATTAACATTCCATGAAGAAACTGACGGGGAACTTCTCTCAAAACACTGAGCTATGTACGAAATTAAATTTTTTATTATCAATGACGAAGACAGGCTCCGAACGACTAATGATTTTTCTCGAGAAGTTTTGTACAGCTTTGAGATTACTCTCTTAGTTGTTAAGACGGCGGCATTTACCAGTTTGAAACCTTACTTACTTATTTCCCTTAACATTCCATGGAGGAACAGACGGGGAACTTCTCACGAATGAGTGAGTTGTGTACGATATAATTTGTATACTCACTGACCGGGACCTTTCTAGAGGAGTTCTACGTGGCTTAGAGATTGCTCTCTTACTTATAAAGTCGCCAATATTTACGAGGAAACCGCCGCCAAAAAATCATGATGCGAACCATTTCAGCTGTCCTACAAAGCCAACGCCTCTAGCGGTGAGGCCCTTATGCACGGATTTATTGGCCTGAACATCGCAGCGACGCCGGAACCACGATGCCCACAAACCATGTTATAGCTTATAAAGGGTGTTTTTTATTGGGGTATAGAACTTTAAGTTGGCATCACTTTTTTAACTGGCGGCCATTTTGTCAGCTGTCAAGTGATTAATATTTAGTTTGGTTTGCCATTTCATCATGAACAGGTTGACAAAAGAACAACGCTTGCAAATCGTGCAAATTTATTTCGAAAGTAATGGTTCAGTTCGCGAAGTTCACCGCAAGCTCCGTCCATTTTATGCCATTACATCCACAAAAACTGACTGTTTGGTGTGCTCTATGGGCTGGTGGAGTCATTGGGCCATACTTCTTCCGAAATAATGCTGGAGAGTCAGTTACCGTTAATGGAGACCGGTATAGAGCCATGATAACCGACTATTTTGTTCCCGAATTGGATGGCATGAATGTGGATGAGTTGTGGTTCCAACAAGTGGTTGAAAATTGGACCTGTAGAATTGGCTTTATTCGAGCCAGCCGCGGCGGCCACATGCCCGAAATCATATTTAAACATTAATGGCATAAAATTATCCTTCCAATAAAGCCAAATTGATGGACATTAAAACGATTTTCTTGTGTTTTATTTCAATTCGAAGTTCTATACCTCAATAAAAAACACCCTTTACTACAACAATAACAATCTATTTTATATTTATGTACCAAATAATAATAATTTTAAAAATGTTGGTAAATGTTAATAAAAATCCAGCTCGAGGTCTGTTTTTATTAACATTTACCAAAATTTACCTCAAGGTCGAAAAAACTATTAATTATTACAAAAGTTATTAGTATGACACTACCGAGTATTACAGTTAAGCGTATTTCAAAATATCCACACATGCTCAAAAAAACGTCTTTTGCCCTTTAGCCGATGTCATGCACAATTTGGGTGCTGCTCATATTATAGCCATCGATGTTGGCTCACAGGATGACACCGACTTAACCAATTACGGCGATGACTTGTCCGGTTGGTGGTTACTTTATAAAAAGTGGAATCCCTTTACGTCGCCCGTAAAAGTACCCGATCTTCCAGATATACAATCGCGTTTGGCCTATGTTTCATGTGTACGACAATTAGAGGTATGTTCAAATTCCCATTTAAATATCTTAATATTTTCAAAAATTTGTTCAAATTTACAGGAAGTGAAAAATTCCGATTATTGTGAATATATTCGGCCACCGATTGACAAATATAAGACATTGGCCTTTGGCAGTTTCGATGAGATTCGTGATGTTGGTTATGTTTTTGGTAAGAATTACTTTGAAAGTATGGCCAAAGCCGGACGGTTGGGTCGCTTCAATCAGTGGTTCAACAAGGAACCACCGAAAAAAGATAACCATGCATCATTGAGTGAGTACACATTCATTGATTTGGCTCAGATCGTTTGTAAACTGCCCGATTTGGATCCACCATTGCCCAATATGGACCATCATCATCATAATTATTTCTATAGTGAAGATGAAGATTACGATGGTTATATATCGGAGCCCTCAATATATAATAGAGTAAGTGTATTGTTAAGGTCTGATTTTCAGTATTATTCGTTTCATGTTTAAATGGAGTTTTCAGAAATCATTTAAACATAAAACGTTGATCATGATGACGTCGGACTCAAATCTTTAAAAACATTTTTTGAATTTAAATATTATGTTTTTTTTATTCTCAACCTATTGGGTAAAATTGAATATGAAGGCTAACGCATACAAATATGCATTTAATACTCGGTAACTCGTAGTTTACATACACATTTATATTTATTTAAACATAAAACGAAGATGTTGATGTCGTTTTCCAATGTTTTAAAACAGTATTTGAATTAGTAAAAATCCTCTACATTTCAATTGCTTACACGGTAAATCGATACCGATATTTGATTTCTAAAATGTACATTGTTTTTTTTTTTAAATATTCACATTATAGCACACAATTTGAAACCTATTTTCAACTGTACGACCTTGATAATTAAGGAAATGTCTGCCAAATATTTTATACAATATTTTCAGGACTATCTTAAACATTTACTTGACCTTTAATTTTCAACACAGTCTCTGTCTGTAGTCCATTAGCTTCTGCAATTCATTTATTCCATCCACATAATTATCCTATTAATCCAAGGACCTGCTGTAGTTAGGAAATAGAAAAGTGGATGGTTAAATACTGTGAATATGGTGGGTGAAGATAATTCATTGCTTTGATTTCCTAGGAGTATTAGTAAATGATTTCAATGTAGTGACTTAAAAATAATATATTTTCTAATATACAAAGTATTCCTCCAGAATACAATAACATTTTTTATTTTTAAATATTGACGTAACGCCAGTCCAACTCTCACTACATTTTATTTACATTGTGATGTTTTGTTCATGTTGGCAGACCAATTTTTTTTTTTTTTTGTTCATTGGCGTCAACTGTGGCCAGTGCATGGTCATGGCGTACAAACACAATTGTCTTCGACAAATGCGGTCGTTTTTGCTTCAAATCAATTTCGAATGCAGTTGCAAATTGCCTATATTTGTCGGTGATCGTTTTACGCTTTTTTTTTAGGGTAATCGATGTGGATGACAAGAAAAAAAGCTGTCGTCTGTGTCTTGTTGACCGAAGTTCAAGAGAAGTTCACTGCTTCGTGGTCTCTGTGATAGATTTGTATTTCGTACTCGGTAACAAAATGGCAGAAAACCTTTATCGGATTGCAATTGACAATCGGCAAACGTTAAAGTGGTTGCATTGTTGCGCTTATGATCGAGTGGAATAGCGGCACATGGACAGCATTTTCATGTTCAAATATGCATGTAAAATGTGATGTACTTTCATTCCAAGTATGATCGGTGAAGTCTACTTTATAAACTAAAGCTTGATGAGTACACGAAATTTGCTTTCATCCGAAATTCACTTTCGTCGAAATGTACTTTCATTGAATGGAGGTCAAACACATACAAAATGATGTAGATTGCTTAAATTGTAGACTTTTGAATGGTGATAGTTGACGGGGGCAGTGATGATGTTTAAAAAACATCAAGGGCTGTTCCGAAACTCACAAAGTTGTCAAACTGCCTGCTCCACAACTTGGAGAGATCTAATATGATTTGTCGCTATCAGAATCTCAAAGAGTTTTGTTGAGACCTGACCTTGAATATTTTGCAAGTTATTTTACACACCGAAAAAAAATACTAAAAAAAAGATAACCATTTGTTGGCTTTATCAAAATACTTTTATTTTAATTTTATTTTCGTGCCCGGGTCACCAATTCATACATCGTAATAAATACTCTCTGGTCTTGTTTGTCGCTTGCTTTGATCAATTCATAATTACTCATCTATGTTTTGTTTGCATATTTTCCAGAATCAAATCAAAATGAAACGTACCGGAACTTCGCTATCCCTTTCCGAAAATGAAATGGATTCGGACATAGAAGTTGATCTCAGCTTGGCTATAAGACAGCATCAGAACCTAAAAACTCGCAGCACACCTCAAACTCCAGTCAATGCATCAAAGCCCTTCGCCACCATTGACAACATTGATGGGCACCTGCAAAACAATTCGGACAGTAATGCTGTAACGCCCGACGAGGACCAGCCACTGCAGATGCGTCCGCTTCCACATAGGTCATTCGACAATTTGGCCAACAAACTAGCAATTGCTGGCGAAAAACTGAAGGACGACGTCGACGATGAAAGCGCCAAAAACCACAACACCGAAGACAATAGCACAACCACCATTACGACTAAGGCATCATAACGCTTAGTTTTAGTTTAGGCATCAGTTTATATGTTTTTTAGGTTTAATTAATATTTTAATTCTTTTCATTTGCATTCATATGTGAAAGAGACTGCAAAGTATGGCGTTATTATTGAGTTGAGTCTCATTAAGACTTTTTTGTTGTTGTATGAGTGTGTCAACGAAGAAAGACAGTAGAAAGAACTGATTAAACAAGTTGTGTTTCTAATTTAATTGCCATTATTAACAAAACAAACAAACAAACAAAATTGTTAAACAATTTTCAAGGATTTTCTTTTTTGCAAATTCATAGTTTTTTTAAGATTGATTAAGCGTTTTGTTTCTCGCTGTAGGCTTTTTTTTATTAACAATTTGATAGAGGTTTTTAGTTTGTAAGAAAAGCTATATTTCTTGTTTCGCACTTCCTCCGCCTGTATCTCCCACCCTCTTCATCTAAACGTTTATAAATTGTACATAAGAATCGTTACGTAAACAACAATGCACAAGATATTAGAAATTTGCGAAAAAAAAAATCACTTTTTTTTAAGTAGGATAAGAAGGAAATACTTATTAAAAATAATAAAATGAAACATTTTCAAGCTATGATTATATGAAAAAATATTAATGAGATTCTTGTTGTATTTTATTTCCCAGTGTCCACAGGATTTAAATGACTCCCAACGAATTGCACAAAAAAATGCAAATGAAAATTTTGTAATACATTACAAACAGCAGACGGCCCATAGAAATTCACGAAGTTGATGTTTTCTTCTGAAGTACTACGAGTACAAATAATAAATGTTGGCCAATGTAAATCGATTCTGCAACATGATCAGTCATGAGATGATTGGTTATTTGCTCGAACATCACACTAGAATTCCAGGTTGAAGATTATCTGCCATTATTAACTGAGGGGATGACCACATATATACGGGCGACTCTTGGGCTGAGTAATCGCCAGTTTCAAAGATATAAAGCATTGTATGTAGTTGATTTTATTTCATCTGCCAGACCTTTCCTGTAACTTAGGGTAACATTTTTATCTCAATAGCTGCAGTCGTTATCGAGTTATGGCGTTTTCAAATTGTGTTACATTTAAAAAAATCAACTACTAGAAATTTCTGGTCGCCTGGTATCAGAAAATGGAGAATTGGCTGATTGTTGGTTGGGCTGGTGTTTGATTTCAAATGTGGTTGTGTGTGTTGATTCTCAACAAATTGTTGTTTCTCAACAAATTTTTGTTTCTCAACAAATTGTTGTTTCTCAAGAAATTGTTGTTTCTCAACAAATTGTTGTTTCTCAACAAATTGTTGTTTCTCAACAAATTGTTGTTTCTCAACAAATTGTTGTTTCTCAACAAATTGTTGTTTCGCAATAAATTGTTGTTTCTCAACAAATTTTTGTTCTCAACATTTTTTTGTTTCTCAACAGATTATTGCTTGTTGAGGAAATATTTTGAAAAATAAGCTGTAACTTTTTCTATTTGGAAGCTAAACTCTTCAGAATTGACAAACAGCTAGCAATCACCAGGGGCTACAGTTCCCCGGCATAAATCATAAGGGTAAACGTAACAGTTGCAAAGTTATAAAGATTTATAGGCGATTTCATTAAATTTCAATATGTAGGCGTGGATGTGGGCGTGTCACACTATATACATCCGATAGCCAGACCTTTACTCTAACTCGATGTAAAAGTTTCATCTCAATAGCTGCAGTGGTTATCGAGTAATGGCGTTTTCAATTTGTCTCACATTTCGAAAATCACCTGCTACAAATTTCTGGGCGCCTGGTAGCAGAAAATGAAGAATTGGCTGATTGTGGTTTTTGATTTCATGTGTGAGTGTGAGACTGTGACTCAAAACGTATTTTGCACAGAAACGGCTGGTCCGATCTTTTTGAAATTTTCACAGAATGCAGCTGTATGCTCGGTGCTGAAAATAGGGTACTTGTATTTTTGACATATCAAGGGGCGTGGCACCGCCCACACACGTCAAAACTTCAAAGAGCCCTATCTCGTACCCTATTAGCGATATGAAGGTGAGGTTTGGAACACATATAACTGATATGATGCAAAATATTTGTTGGGAAAGTGGGCGGTGCCACGCCTCTTTATAAAGAACCAATTATAATAGCATTACCAACAGTCTGATCGTCCTGAAATTTGTCAAGTATGTTAGAGTTGACCTAGAGATATGCACAGAATATTTGGAATAAAATTTGCATAAAGGGGCGTGTCCCCGCCCACTCAACCCATATTGTAAAACGACTATATCACACGGACTGTTAGAGGTAGGAAGATGAGGTTTAGTACATAAGTGCTGATATAAATGACAATTTTTTTTGGGAAATGTGGGCGGTGTCACGCCCCTTTTTAAAGAAACCATTATAATAGCATTACCAATAGTCGGATTGTCCTGAAATTTGAAAAGTATGCTACAATTGGCCTTAAAATATGCACAGAATATTTGGAACCATGTTTGGAAAAAGGGGCGTGTCCCCGCCCACACAGTTTAAAACGACTATATTGCACAGACCGTTTGAGCTAGGAAGGTGAGGTTTAGTACATAGAATGCTGATATAAAGGAACTTTTTTTTTCGAAATGTGGGCGGTGTCACGCCCCTTTTTAAAGAAACCATTATAACAGCATTAACAACAGTCCGGAAATTTGCAGAGTTTGTTACAGTTGTCCCAGATATATGCATAGAATATTTGGAATTAAGTTTGGAAATAGGGGCGTGTCCGCGCCCACACAGTTTAAAATATAAAAGGACTATATTGCACAGACCGTATGAGCTACGAAGGTGAGGTTTAGTACATAGAATGCTGATATAAAGGAAAATATTATTTTAGAAAAGTGAGCGGTGTCACGCCCCTTTTTAAAGAAACCATTATAACAGCATTAACCATAGTAGGATCGTCCTGAAATTTTCCAAGTGTGTGGTGCTATTGGGGTCAATTCCCTTGAATTTTAACTGCTAATTGACAGATGGTTCCTGGACATATTAGGTGATAATTGGCAAAGCGGCGTTTTGCCGCCCCTACACCTTAAAATCTTGATCCACCATAACTCTTGAATTTAGAGATATAGAGAATATTCGAGATATGAAGATCTTGCGCGGATATCACAACAATCCACATGAGATTAAATGTACGAGTTTGACTGTCCAATTTATTTTCAAATCATAATTATAACTTACAGGAGCGAACAATTTTGATTATGTATTTGATCTCTACTACATACATTTTGTATATCTTTTACAGAATAGCCACGCTTGCTGGGTTTATGCTAAATTACATGCTGTACGAGTTTCGCCTTTATTCTAGGAACAAAAACATCCTGCCGTCACTGTAACCGTTTTGAATTTCCATATTTGCCTCAGATCATCGGGTAGCCAGGCCAACGTCAGATCCTTTTGCATATTGTCCAGTAGTGTGCGAAATGTCAACACTTTCACTTTGTATTCCAGGGGACGACATATGGAACCGCTCCAACATTTGGGTGCCAAATCGTTGGCGCGTGATTGTTCCGTTTGACAGACGGCATTGAGTAGGTATCGGGGAAAGTGTTGCTGTCCTAAATCGACCAGATCATTCTGAAAATCAACAGCGAAGAATTATTAAATCGGATGTTAGTCAATGCAGAAGTGAAATAATAATCCGAAAAATTCGTATAATTGCAAAAAAAACATTGTCATAATTGGAAATGAAAAAGGAATAAAAATGATTCGACGAAAAATGACCTTTCAGAGTTTAAGAAAACAGAGTTGTTTATATAGGCCCGCTGCATCGTATTCTGTTCTAAAAAACATAATGTAGTCCTAACTCGTGTTAGATGGTTTGGCACCTCTGATATTCCAATTTTGTAATTTTTCGGCACATTTTGCTTACAAAATAATATAGTCTCATTCGTATAATTGCACACCATTCGGATAATTGCACACAATGCGGATAATTGCAAAACACATTCTCATAATAAAAAAAAATCGCTTAAGTAAAACTTAAAATATGGTGATTTTGACATAATTTTTAAGAATTTGTCTTAAGTTTTTAAATTCACTAATTAATCGAAAACAATACAAAAAATTAACAATTTAGATATGGAAAAAGAAATTCAAAATTTGAAATAAGAAAGTAGGCCCTTCTGGGTAGTATTCTCTTAAGGCGATACAAGACATGATGTACTTAAAAAAAAAACTCTCTCGTTTGAAATGCATTCAATCCGTTCGCAAAAACATTGGAATGAGAGCTACCCGAAGAAGCGTGTCCTCCTCCTCTTCATTGATATGTGTACATTTTTAATGGAAATAATTTGGAGTGGAGATTTTTCTTTTTGACTAACATTGAAGTGATTTGCCGAGTTATGTCAAATTATGTTTAAAACAATTTAATTCAAAAAACTTAAACACAGAGAGAAAAATGTTTGTTAATTTTTGTACTCAGGTGACCACAGTACATCACATTTAGGTACAAATAATTTTTTTTATTGCATAGTGTAATGTAAATTTTAATTTTTCACAATTTATTTCAAGCAAATCGAACAATTCATTTTCGAGTTCTGTAAATTATGTAAAAAAAGTCCTAACCTTTGAAAAAAAACTGTATTTTAATATTTTGTAGGGGTTATTAATTTCGTAAAAAAAAAAATGTTAAGTAGTTTATTGACAGACCACACAGAGGGCAGACGTCCCAAGTCGTTTGCTGAACATTTCCAAGAAGGTATTTGTTTAAAAAAAAAAACATTCTTTGCTTTGAAAACCTTTCGAATATTGTCATGCCAATTACTGACACCTAGAGTGTCTAGCTGAATTAATGTGTCAAAAAACAACTTGGGACGTCTGCCCTCTTTCTAGTCTCAATTTTGAAGTTTCAAGCCTCAGTCATATTTCCAAAATATCCTCTGTTTTTGGCCACCATTGTGGAACTATAATATTTTGACAAATTTTTTTAACTTACCTTCACTTTGCAATCACATCCTCGGGCTGGCTGAGTTCCCATAGGTGGACCAATCGAATTACCATTTCGTTTCAACGCCATCTCCTTCTTGGCGTCCAGCACTAGGTCGGCATAAAACTCTTTATAATTGGCCACCGGTAGAGCCGACATTAGCGGTGTCAATATTTCACTATGATGACCTCTCTCCACATTAAATGGCGCTTCATGACTTTTTGTATTGCCATAGAATGTGTGCTCATTGAAAGTGGGCAAATTATCTGCTGCCGGCGTATCCGTATCCGCATCATCATTCGCATCGCCATCCATCTCGTCATAATTTCCATAATTCATGTCGGGTTTAATAAAATCCATCCAATTTTCTCTGCAATTACGTTGACCCTCTGAGTTTTTATTAAAATTCATTTGAGCTGGACATGGCACGGGCATATCCATTATTAATTTGGCATTGGAGGGACTTTGAAAGTCCTCCTTAAAGTTGGGCAACGTTTCGAGGGCATCAGATGGGCGGTGGATGGTTTTGAAGGGACCCGCCTGCGAGGAGGAGCGTAGCAAACGATTATCCATCAGACGATTGCCGCAGATAACACTGAACAGCACAGTAATCCATACCAAAGTGGTCTGAGGATGAACAAACAAAAACATATTTTCTTGAATTAGTTGGGTATCACTTCAATTCAATTCACTTCACTTTTATTTATTTATTTCTTTAGTTTATTGATTTTCTGAACAATTTCAATAATTTGGAAAATCTCTTCTCACCCAAGGCATTATGGGCAAGCAATTCCGTAATAATCCAGTTGTTTACCCGGTCAACGGGGTTTGGCGACTATTTGGAATCTTTGGCTGGACATGAGCTTTTATAGGATTCTTTGGCTGGTGCCTGGAGTCGTCTAAGGCGGTCCATTGTCTTGCCAAAATCACATGTGACTGTGTGTGTGTGTGAAGAGTATTGAATTTCCCATTGTCATAATCAAAAAAAACTTATTTTTACGCATCCTTCGTCAATCCTTTTGTTTGTTACCTGTTGAATGGGTTTTCTTTTTGTTTGCTGAAAGTCTGCGATTTAATGGGTTAAAACAATGACGTCACTTGTCTCCTAGTCTGGGTGTTTTTTTTTGTTTGTTTATGAATGAAATATATTGTGACTTTCAATTGTTTTAACACGAGCCACATCTGATGTCCAGAGTTGAATAATAAGAAGTCAAAATAATCGTCACCTTTAATGCACGGGTTTAAGGCGTTAGTAAAGCCGAATGGTTTCGGTTTGAACATCGGGTATTTCCTCGGGGAAAACTTTTCCCTATTAATTTTGGTTTTTTTTTGCATAAAATAGATTTTGTTAAAAATTTGCTCATGCCTAACATAACTAAATATAAACAAGGCTGTAGTCTAATTAGTTTGGGAGAAATGGGCTCCAAAAAGGGATCTTTTTAAAATTCGACATTCGAAAATGTCGTTTAAAGTGACCAATTTTGGCCAATTTTCCAGCAAGGAAATGAGGAATAAAAGTGGGTGTGGCACCAAATAAAAGCTTGACTTTTTAACAACCAACGTTTGCGGAATGAAATCGCAACAAATTTTACAACGCTGGGTACAAAGCAAAATTAACAATTTAAACAAAGCACCGTTATTTTTCATTTACCACATGTTTTGTGATATTGCTATTTGATTTTTGCTGAAGTTGATCATTTATTTTTAACCCATTTCTCATTTTGTAGAACAAGGTATTCGACTATTATGTTGTAGAGATAGGTATTAACTCCCCTTCTTCGGGTAGCATCCAGAACAACACTCCACCTGACCGTATTAAAAGCATTTCTCACATCCAGTGTTACGGCGGCACAAAAAGCTTGTTCACTTTTGGCTTTAGTCGCCATTTCAACCACATAGCAATAGCATCCACAGTGGATTTCCCTTTTCTAAAACCATACTGTCTTGGGGAGAGCCCCCCAGATATGTCTACTTCTTCCTCCAATTTCTGGCTTACCATCTTTTCTCAGTAGTACCAATTTTTGTCTTTTTAGTCGTTTTGGGAAGACTCCGTTTAAAAGGCAGGAATTAAACATATTTGTTAGCAGTTCTGGCCATACCTCTCCTACCAAATGTAACGCTTCATTGGGGATACCATCAGGTCCCGGGCATTTGCCATTTTTTAGCTTTATACAACAGATTTTTAGCTCGTCAGAACAATACGGTACAACAGGCATTGTTGGTATAAGTTTAGATCTATCAGAATGGTGTTCTAACTCGGCGGGAAAGAGTGTTTCAACTATTTGCCAAACCCAGTCGGCCTCTTAAATTCCAGGTATTGGCTTTCTGGCTCCGAATTTCTTTCCTATGATTTGGAACGGTTTTCCCCGTGGGTCTACGTCAACCTCTTCACATAAATGAAACCATTTTTCGCGTTTACTCTGATCGCTGTCCGCAATGTTTTAACCTTAATCTTAACCTTAACCTTACATTACATTTTATAAATTAAATCAAGTCCCGGAAGTTGAAAAGGGTTGGGAAATTAAAAACCCTATGTGTATTCAACACGTTGATGTTTTAAGTCTTAGAAACAAACTCCTGTTTTTCTCTCTGGGCAATCGTTGGCAAATTACAAATGCTTACAGAGTAAAACGACCAACCATCCCCAGCTAACATTTCAAGATCCTTCGCAATTTTAACAGACGGTGTAAAAAAATTCAATAAAATTTTGCCAAAATTAAAAAAGAAAATATATATAAAATTAAACAAATATTATTAAAAAATTAATAACTCTGAGTGACACCAGGAAAAATAGGAAGCGACATCTCCTAACTATTCGCTAGTACAAGAGATCGCCGACAGGATGAACTGAACTGAAGCTAATGGCGGAAATAGTGAAAAAAGGGATTAATAAAACTGACACAGGCCATCCAACAGGCAAAGGTCATCCTCCTCGCTTATGCGGGCGACATTGACATCGTCGGAGCGAGATGTAACTGATGAATTTTCCAGTGGTGAAATAGAATTTCCCGAAAAAACGTATCGTTGACAGAAAGGCGACGAAGTGGAGGCTGCCAGTTTGCAGCGTCGAGGTAATGGACGAATTTGTCTACCACGGCGTCGTCATCAATAGAAACAGTGATGTCAGCTAGCAAATAGATGCTAGTTTGGGCTAAGCAAACAATTCAAGAACTAACTGTGGGCTATATGAGCTACATTTCGACATGAGGGATTTGCTCTGGCTAAAGCCAATAACATCTTTGCCAATGATCACAAATACTAAACAAACAAAATTATTAAAAAATTCATTCACCTTTAAATTGAAAATTATGAAAATACAAACACACACAAAAAAATTGTAATTCTTCAAAAAGTAATAGCGACATTTTCCCACAATCTCTTGGCAGGGGTGTGTGATGGCTGGTGGGGATGATGATAAACATTATAATACCCGAGTAAATACTCGCCTGCATACGTATTCCATGAGAAAAACTTGGAAAAAAAAAAGAAACGCAAAAAAGAAAATACGACACTTGTAAGAACAAAACCCATAGAATAGTGGAAAACTAATTCCTAAGGCTTCTCTCTAATGCGAACCACGAAAGTTGAAAAAAAAACGGACAATATAGGAAAACTAGAAAAATAGCCATACACACACACACGCACACACACAGAGATAGGATGGCTTTTAAAGAAACTAAACAATTCCCTAATTCAGTATGGTCGGTGCTGTGGACGGTGCAATATAGAATTTTCCGAAAACAAACAAAGAAATCGACACAGAAATAAATTCACTTGCAACAAAATGAACGGAAATTCGAAAATTTATTCATGCCAAGTGATTGTCTGAATTCAAAGAAAAACATAATGAAGGCTGCTAATAAAAGTGAATGTGAAATTGTTATCGAGTTGTCTTTACTTTCAAATCGATAGGAATCTATTTTTAAATATTTTTTTTAACGATTTTCTGTTTGTAATGCGAAAATCCTTAGTAAACCTTAGTACGGGCTAGGGCTGAAACCTTAGTAATGTAGATTCGAAACATTTCTACTTTCTTTTTCGAAAAGAAAATCGACAACAACAAACAAAACAAAAACAAAAGTAGAAAGAAACGTTTAAAAAAAAACACACACACACACATATGAAAACGAAATGGAGCTGCACACGTACTAACCAACACACACCAAACCTTCCATAACTACAACATCCACACACACACAGCGTATACATATGTATATTTCATAGTTAAAAAAAAAATAGTTATTTTTATTGTAAAGTAATTATACTTAGTTAGTTTTAAATTCGTTGACATTTGTTTTTTGAATGGAAAAAGGCACAACTATGAAAAGGAAGCAACGGCGTTACAGGTAAATAAAACGAATTTCTAACGAATATTATTACTTTTTTTTGAAAATCACAAATAATTATTTCCTAAACATTCAAAATGTGTGAAAATTGTTTTTTGTATTTAACAACGGTTTGAAAAACAGTTTCAATATTTTTATGATTACGGGGGTGAGTCTTTTTACAGAAGGTGTTTGATTACAAAACAACTTTGTTTGCAACTTAAATATTTGTTTTGAAATTTTTTAAAATTATATTTTTACTGCCGTGAGTTGTTAATCTGTCAAAGTTTCAAAATAAATATCCGGAGTTATCTCGAATCAAATCACTGCCACTGTATACAGACGTGATCAAAAGAATTCGTTTACCAAGTTTCATGACACCGCCCTTTTATTTGTAGAACAAAACTTATTAATTTACGAAGGAGCCTGGTAACTCCCATTTATTCTAAGGATGATTTATTCACATACCAATGGAATATTTTACTAGTATCACCACAAAAAAAAACAATATATTTTAGAAAAATATTTAAAAAAAAAAGTTATTTTTTGTAGATTTCTTCCTCTGTTTAACAAATCATGAACAATTTAAGGGCTCTAGCTGATGTTGCTATGTCGTTACCCTGCTCTTAATAAATACTCAGAACATGGTGAGCTCGTCGTTAATCAAGAAACTGGTTTCCGAACAATATTTTCAATGTGTTGCAAAAAGACAAACAAATTTACTGACAAAAAATTGTTCTGGAAATATCCATAGCTACTAAAAACACTTTTGAGATCAATCTTACAAAATCTTACAATCTTGAAAATGATGTTAGTCGAAACGACTAAACGTTAGCTTTCCATACTCCCACTTAGCGTGGATGAACGGAAAAAACCATACATTCCATTATTCTTTTATTCGTGGCTGTACATTTATTTTAAATACCATAATGATTTCTAATTTATATTCACACCTCACCACCGCTCTCAATGGATTGAATTTTCAGAGATCAGAATCACTTTATGACATTTGTCCGACATGCTTCCAAAGTCAACTGGATTTGTGCCTCCTCGCAATCTATAAAAATCTCAAAAATACTTTACACCATAAACCGTCAAAATCAGGTTTAGACACCCTACACTGAAAAAAAAACTGTACATCAAATCAATGAAAACGACTCTACAATAGTTCCCTATTGTACGGCAAATAACTTTTTTTTTTTGAAAATTCTATAAAAACAAAACTATTTTGTCAAATTTTTTTTTTATTTGAAAGTACAACAATCCTTCCGGTTAATAATGGAAAATAATTTCATTCAAATGGCTGCCGCGGCTGGTCATGCAGTAGCCTAACGACATCAGCTCTGCGTCTGATAATGCGATCTTCAAAAACAGGTCGCAAAACATCGAGTGTAGCTTCGGCTGTGTGGCACGTAGCGCCGTCCTGTTGAAACCAAATGTTACCAATATCCTGCTCTTGAATTTTTGTAAACAAACATTCGTTCAACATGGCCCGAAAACAATATAAGCACTAGTTGCAAGAAAAAAAAAACGTTAGATGGCGGACCCTTTATATCAAATTGATGAAGAAATTCATTGACTTGAATGAATTCTTCAATTTGAAGTTAAGCGGAAATGAGAAAAATCTAAACATTTGTATCACTTATTCGGCAATTTCAATAAAGATGACTGACGGATAATTGAACCTTTTTTATCATTTAAACGAACTGAGTATATACTTTTGAAATTATTCTATGAAACGAAGATAGAAACTTATAAAAAATCAGAAACTTATACGAACACCGCTTAAGATAATATATATACGTACAAATTCAATAAATTCTCAATTCAGTTCCATTTTATTAAAACAAAAAAAAAAATATAACGTTTCCTTATATTTAACTAGAAAATTGTAATGCGCCTATGGCGCCCGTTGAAATATGGAAACAAAATTTTGTTGAAAAAAAAAATGTTTGTGGAAAAAAAAAAATTTGTTGAAAAATAAAAAAAATGTTTGAAAAAAAAAAATTTTCTTGGAAAAAAAAATTTTCTTGGAAAAAAAAATTTTTGTTGAAAAAAAAAAATTTTCTTGGAAAAAAAAATTTTTGTTGAAAAAAAAATTTTTTTTGAAAAAAATAATTTCTTGAAAAAAAAAAATTTGTTGAAAAAAAAAATTTTGTTGATAAAAAAAATTTTGTAAAAAAAAAATTTTTGTTGAAAAAAAAAATGTAAAAAAAAAAAAATTGTAAAAAAAAAATTTTGGTAAAACAAAATTTGGGGAAAACTCAATTTCTGTACAAAAAAAAATATTATTTTTTTTATTATTATTATTTATAGAATTATAGAATGCCTATTTAAATTCCTACGTACTGCGTGACAGAGTCAGTGAATCAGTGTATCAGTGTCGAGGGTAAATATATTTTAAGATTAAAAAATATAGAAATTTATATTCATGTCAATTATACATATTTGTTTATTCTTTTATTAAAAAGAAAATTATTTTAATGGGCTTGGACGGAAATAGTCGCTTTTTTTTCGTTTGGTTGAGTTGACTTAAATTATTTGTTCGAGATCATTTATTTTGCATAGGGCTTCAGAAGTGTCTCCAAAAAATGTTTTTATATCATAAATTGATTTTAAGGCCTGTTTCGTAGTAGGTTTCATACAATTTATTATGAAACGTTATCACTTGCCATATACGTGACCTCTTCTATTATCTCTTGGTGCGTCAATTCACCATAATCAATCAAAAAACTGCAATTGACCTCCTAAAGCCTCAGAGAGCGCCTCTATATTATCTTAAGCGGTGTTCGTATAAGTTTCTGATTTTGCTTTAAAAATGTGTGTTCAAATAAACGATTTTTCAATAAAGCGGATTTTCGTTTAAGCGAAGTACAGTGCATTGGAAATCATCCTGAACAATCGTTACCTATACTTATTTTCAATTAAACGATTTTTCAATTAAACGGCGTTCGCTTATCCGAATTCGACTGTATTTAGTTTTTGTGGCATTTTTCGCCGTTCATGAAATTGAAGTATTATTTTATATCAATCTTGCAAAAGAAAAAAACGCTATGAAAGTGTCGGTCATTTTTAAACTGTTGCATTTTTAGGGATATGATTAATTCTCGTTTAAACTATTGCTTAAATTATACCAATAATTGTAGTAGGAAGCATTGCAAACGTTGCAAACAAATAATATAGCATGAAACTCTTTAAAGAAAAAAAATTATATTTGTTGTACAATTTTCATCAAGTTGATGTGCGGATTCCACGAACTCATCAAATTGACGAAACCTTTTTTTTAGTACGTACGTTTCCCCCCCCCCCCCCCCCCCCTCCTTTCTAAGGATTTTTTACATGAATGGAGATTACTCCCTTAATTGAAAACGGGCCCAAAACTGGTATAATATAAATGAGAAATAATCTACATACGAGTATATAAAATACTTGCATAAAGTTTGCTATGAACGAATTTTTGGAAATTCGGATCGATATACACAAAAATACATACCAATCAAATATTTGCGATTTTAATTCGGAAAATTGGTTCACAACTACGCTAGGCAACAACTAGTGGAAATGAGTTTCAAAAATATCGTAAATTTTTTGTATCAAAAATTTTTTTTATAACTTTTATTTTTAAAAATTGTATTTTTAAAGGAAATTTAAAAAAAAAAATTTTAATAAAATTTTTCCAAAAGTTTCATAAGTTAACAATTGCAAGCTTTTCACAATTTTTTTTTTAAATGTTTTTCGTAAATTTTTTGTAACAAATTTTTTTCATAAATTTTTTAAAAAAAAAAAATATATTTTTCTTGATATTTTAAAAAAAATGTTTTTCTTAATATTTTTGTAAAACAATTTTTTTTCATATTTTAAAAAAAATGTTAGATTTTTTTCCTTAAAATTTTTCATAAAATTTTAAAAAAATTTAAAAAAAAAAGTTGAAAAACTTAAAATGGTATGTTTAAAGAAATATTTATTTTAATTTAATACTAATATTAATTTTTTAAAAAAAATGTTTTTAATTTTTATTAAAAATTTTCTTTCCAATCTCTTTCATTTTTTAAAAAATTTCTTTTAAAAAAAATATTTTTAATAAATTTTCATTTTTTTTTTTAAATACATATTTTTAATAAATTTTTTTTAAAAAAAAATATTTTTCATAATATTTTTTTAAAAAAAATGTTTTTCATAAGTGTTTTTTAAAAACTTAAAATGGTATTTTTAAAAAGATTTTATACATTTTTAAAAAAAAAACATTTTTCATAAAATGTTTATTATAACTTTTTTTTAAGAAAATTTTTTCGTTAGAATTAAAAAAAAACACGTTTTTCTTAAATACATATCGCACCTGTTCCACAAAACCGTAACAACTCAAAATTTGAGAATTGGAAGAAAATACAATTAAAAATAGAAAATACCATTGTAGTAAAATAACAACTTTATGAATTTTTATTCTTTTCCTGAAGTTTTGTTTACATAAAATGTGGTATTTCTTTGAGTTGTGCTGAAATAATAAACGTAAAGAGACAACTCAAAATAAAACGTAACTTTGAGTTGTTACAGTTTTGTGGAACAGGTGCGATATGTAGTGTAATTGATCATTTTCGTATATTTAAAGCGTTTGGAGAGAAGTTTCCTATCTGTTCCTTCATGGAATGTTGAGAGACATAGAGAAACTAACTGATCTTTCTTTTTTACAAAATAGTTTTCATATTGACTCTTCTTATTGACAAGTCAAGTACACAATCTGTACAATCAAGCTGAAACATGAATTAAAAAATGATGATTTCCATTTCACTTAGATGGATGTGTAGTGAACATACAATCCATACATCAGTCACAAGCGGACGTAGGTGTTTCCGAAAATATCTTTTATAAAATCAATACGGGTATTAGGCACTTCTTTTGTTCGGTATTTATCATATTTCACCTGCATATGTACATAATACAATGTAAGCAATAAACAACTTTAAATATGTATGTGTGTGTGCGTATATACATGCATGACTGATACATATATACCTGGCTCGTGTGAAAAAAAAAGAGAAACCGATAGATAGCAACATATAATTGCATCACACTCTGCAAACATATTGACACCTATAGACATGCATATGTATGTACACATGTAAATACATACATACATACTATGTACATACATATGTATGTATGCATGTACCGTAGGTAAACAATATAACACTTATGGTATATTCACACTATGTACACCTCCGGTATATACATATGTATGTACCTTTCATACGTAGAGAATACAAATGTTACCGGATATTTGTCGGCCAATTTCCATTTCCATGGAATCTTCTTTGGAGGGTGATTCGGTTCTTTTCCAGCCAACGCACACAAACACAAAACAATGTCGTAGACATGACGACTACAACAACCACAACAATGTGAATATCACTAATGTGTCTCTTCTTTTCTTGTCTTTATTTTCATCTTCCTCCTTATGCCGCTGTCGTCTAGAACCACATTTAATACAATACAATTGCAAGAATTGGAAAGAGCTTTTCAGCGGACCCATTATCCAGATGTATTCTTTCGGGAAGAACTTGCCGTACGCATTGACCTGACCGAGGCCCGAGTACAGGTCTGGTTTCAGAATCGTCGTGCCAAATGGCGTAAACAGGAGAAAGTCGATCTGAAAGATGGCGATGGCGAACTGGGACCGGGTCAAACGTACGATGACAATGTTCTGGGCCAATTAGATCAGCCATTGGGTGAGTTAGGATCGTAGCGACACTTATAACTTTATGATAAAAATGCTCTGCTTTTTTAATAGGTTCCACATTGTTGCCGGATACACCGCCGCAGTCATCCAATTCATTGGATAATGAAAGCAAGACACCCTTCAGTAATGAGGGCACAGGAGGCGGCGGCGGTGGTGATGGTGGCATTTCCACCCCCTCACGCATGTCGCCAAATATATTTCTCAATTTGAATATTGATCACATGGGTCTTGAGCGCGGTGGAAGCCTATCCATGGAATGGTCGACCTATCCTCCGTCCCATATGGCCAGCAACACTTTGAATGATCTGCCATCGACGGCAGCACACTCGCCACCACCACAGTTAACATATGACACCACACTACCTACCTCTTCGCAATCACTGAACAAGGCGTCTGCCTCACTGGAATTACCAGACCACCATCCACAGCATCATCAGCACCCCCAACATCATCATCAACAGCAGCAGCAGCTGCATCAGCAGCCGCACAGCAATCATCAGCATCAGACGGATGCTCAAAACAACAACAGCAACAATGACCACCACCACAATTTAATAGGTGTCAACTGTTTCAATACCTCATTGGATTTGGTGGACAACACCACCTCCACCTCAACGTATGACGAAATGAAATTCTTGAATGTCGATCAATACACCATAGAACAACTGAAGGCCGAGTGCATCTTGAATATGGATCAAACGCTTTCGCTGGGCGATGAAGCCACAGATGTGGATGACAGATCCCCGCCCAACGGCCATGATCACAACAATTTGCATCAAACGTTAGCGCACCCAACATCTCACTTTGAGCAACTGCACCAGCAACACCAGTCGTTAAATCACTCACTCCATAGCCAACATTCAGGGTCCCTCTTCAATCTGGAACCTTCACAGTCGGATCAAGATTCGTATATTCTGAATCATTCCCATCATCCGATGCAGTTGCACGCCAACACTCAATTGGGCGGTGGAGATGCTTTGCATCAACATTTGAACTCGTTGAATCTGGATTTGCCGGTGTTCGGTTTAAGCGCCATGGGTGGCTCGAAGTCACCGCCGCTGTTGGTGCTCGATAAACCGATGTTATTAAATATAGGCGTGGAGGGTATGAATGATTTAGTAGATGATAAATATTAAGCCGTAACGTTGTTAATGCAATTATAAATCCTCATACTTTTAGAGATATATATATAGATACATATTAGGTGATTCCGTTATCGGGTGATAGGTCTTGAAAATATGGATAATGTCTAGAAACTCCGATTGTTTTCTACACAAAGACAGCATCAGTAACTGACAAATGTATCCAAAATGTCTGTAAAGTGAGGAATTTTATGGATTCCTTTATTCGTTTTCACTGAATCGATTAGGCTTAGACACAATGGTGAAGTAATAATTTCGAAATCCTGATCTAACTTGAGTTGGTTCTATCTGTAAGAAATTATAATAATTTTCAAAGTAACCATGTGGAACAAATTTATATACATACCGCCTACGAGTTCCCGGAAGAATCACTGTTGGAAGTTTTGTTGTCATATGTTTTTCAGATTAGTAATTGTCGTCCTTTATGAGACTTTTGTTTTGCATATTGCCTACAAATTATCAGAAGACTTTTCTGTAAGCGTGAAGTCATCGTGAAAACAAATATATTTATGAACTTACCACCTACAACCGGGGAATTTCAAGATTGTTGCTTAAAAGAATGAAACAAGAATAAACAAAAGGAAAATACTGAAGGAATTTCTCGTTAATTTAAATAGCATAGTTGTATCAGAGATAATAATAATTTGTAAGCCATTACGGTTACCGAAAATCGCACTGTATTGCCGACAACATTGAAATGTAAACATAACAGAGTTGCATAAACATAGAAGCACATATTCGATGTGACAGTGATTTTTCAATCACGATGACTGCGTCACCGTTTTGGAAATATCGATCATCTGTAGTATGCACACATTCATAGAGGAGTTTCTACAGTAGTAGGCAATTTAACCTTTATCTTTAAACAATGAATTCAATTCACATTGAAAGTTGGATTATGTTCCTTTGATACTGTTTACAAATCATTTTCGAGATCAGATCAAAGTTCTGAAAACATTGCTTAATTTCCACAAAAAAATTAATAGTTTTGTAAAAAATCCGATGAAACTAACATGGCGAGTCCACATAAAATACGCCAAAATTTTTAAAATTTCAATTGGTAAAACAGTTACTGGCATTGTCTTGTAGAGAACAACGACTTGAAATGCCCCACGTTTTTTTTTCAAAGATTTTATAATAATAGTGCCTTAATAAAAAAAAAATTATGTAAATTATATTTTATTTTCAAATCTATTAAACAGGTTGTATAGGGTTATCCTGCAATTAATAATCTGTCTCCTATCCACAGGCACTACCCAATGATGTTTAAGTTTTGTCATCCTTTAGAGAAATTTTGTAAATTAATTTAAATTTAAGCTAATAGACACCAACAACAACAGAACATTTGCTTAGAATAATTATCAAATACTTATGTGAGATATATCTGTAAATTAAAATTATAATATCAAAAAAAAAAAAAAAGAAAACAGAAGAAAACAATGAACAAGGAAACCGGCGTGTTTGGAAATAAAACAAAAATTTGCACTAAACAATCTTAATCAGGCATGTCACAGAAAACCAAACCGACAAATTTTGAAACCAAAACGTTTTTAGCTTCTCCAGAAAAATGAAATCGAAAAAAATTATTGATTTGAAACCCATCACAAAATCTGAAGTGAAATTGATATCAATTTCAACTTAAACTCCAAATTGAAATGAAATTCTGTTCAAAATTAATTATGAATATTGCTTTTATTAAAAAATATACTAAATACGTTGAGTATGATAATTTTAACATCTTTTTTAACGTAAAAAAGTATCAGGCATGTCAAAGAATTGCCATCGCCTCAATGTGTGATCTTGTCACATATAAAATTGGCAGTCTTAGCCAAAAACAACACTTAAACCTCAAAAAAAAAAAAAAAAAAAAAAAACACAATCACAAACCCAAAAAAAAAAAAAAAAAAAAAAAAAAAAAAAAAAAAATATCTGAAGGAAACTCCGCAAAGAAATGTAAATATTTGTTTTAATATTAATAGTTAATTTTTACATATTTCTTTAAATATATAAATATTTTTTATTTGTTTGTTTGTTAACTTTTTTAATTAAAATCACAGTCAAAGTGTGGAGACGTATCGAAATTTTTGACGGCGGTGGGTAAACCAGCTGTTTCTAATTTCAGTGCTACCATATTTTTAATAGAAATATTCGATTTCCATTTTTTCTTGATTTCATCAAACCCAGCAATTTTTGAAGAAGCAAAATTAAAATGTTAGGTTTTGGAAACATGAATTCAAATCAATTTCATGACATTTCTGTGACATGCCTGAATATATGAACGTTTATTAATTGTGTTTAATTTCAGAAAAAATATTTGCAAGGATTTCCAGGTTGTCTGTTTGGCCGGTTAGAGGGTTTCGATTTGGTTCGATTTTTAGAGAAATTTCTTTGTGAAGACTAAAAGCAGACTGGCATACATGGACGCCCACGAAGTATGTGATAATTTTAGGAGAGAAGTGTGTTCTAAATAGTTGCAACTTCTGTGTTCAGTAAAAGCAAATTTGTTTTCACGCAGATCGTTTAACTGAAACACATTTCACTTATCCGCATTATGCTTTAGAGATAAACAAGCATAACTTAAATATACAAGCATTAACTGTCTGTTTCCATTAAACGAATTTGGAAACAGTTTGTTCACTACAAATCGCCAACCGAAGCTCACTAGCTCAATCTCAAGCCCCGTTTGTCGCGTGTTTGAGAAATCCTCAAGGGGTGTTTTAACGATTTAAATTCCGGCATATCCTTCGCGTAGTTGATAATCTAGCCAGAACAAAGTAGCGATAAGATTCCTGAAACTCGTGCAAATTAATCGGTAGCGGGTTACTGAAAAGTATTGCCCAAGAAAAATGTGAATGGTTCCTTCAGACTGAGCGACATACGTTCAATCCTTTCTTTTATTTACCCCGTATTAAATTGTGTACATATACCCTGCTACTCCTCTGGATGAGGTTGTAACAATCAAATCACATTTTCATTTTGCACCCGAAAAGGTTGCAATCCACAAGTCAACTCAAATGTAATTGACACCTGACCCACTTTCACAAACAATTTAAATACCACTGCTGTTCTTATTGCCAGCAAACAGAACGAAATGAAACTATTTCATCGTATCATCGTTTACGCTTTTGTAGTAGCGGAGGCGAGTGCCAGCAATGCATTTTGCCGTGAAACATTAGAGGATGTAAATGTAAAACAAATCAAATGGTCCTACTTAAAAGGATGTTTACTCATGGTCAACGGTGAAATGATGTCGCAGAATGTCAGTGGAAATATATGGAGACTAATAAAATTGGTATTACAAATTAATAGTTCAATGTTGGCATTTTTGTTTTTAAAATGAATCATTTGCTTTAATTAACAGGCCTTCGATGGCATCGACAACATCCCTCCAGTGGCTTATAAATACATGGGCTATTCGTTGACTGCACTACCCCTCGAGGAACTGCGCAATATTAGCATGGAAAATGTTGATGTTGTCGAGATATTTGGTTCTATACGCACCACAATAATTGCACAGGAATATCTGAAAGGTTTTAATGCCGAGCAATTGAGTTTAATTGCTCGCAAGGTTCGCGCGGAGTGGTTGGGAAAAAATCCTCAAACTTATTCTGAATACGATCTAAGAGTAATGGGTGAAATTCTGTGTTATCTGAATGTGTCGGATATAGAGAATATACACACCGATGCTTTTATGTAAGTACCGCGGAAAAAGTGTTTGGTATTCAAGTGTAAAAGTCGTCATTCAAATACGACATTCAGTCATTGGCGTAATTATACAACTTCTTTCGCAACCCGCAGAGCTGATTTCTGGTGGGCTACAATTCTTCTGTGGGTGCTAATCACCTGCCAGCACCCATATTACTACGCCAATACACCCAGTATCTTCATATCATATAGAATTAGCCACAGTTTCAATAAAAACTACACACAAAAAAAATGTTTGCAACGAAATAAGTGGAGTAATCGAATCCAAAAACCTACTTTAATCTAGTTATACAAAGACTATTAAAAAAAGTCCACATTCGAATAAATCGACTTACCATTCACTCCACGGAATATTTCTTATATTGCATTCACTTTCAAAAATCTTTCTGAACTCAATGCATGATCCCATCTCACTTTAGAGAAGCTGCCGAATGGATTGGTTTAATCGAGAAATGTCCTCAGGATCGTCTGCAGGCGTTGGCGAATATGGCGCGACGGCCAGATGCTTTTGGGGATCCAAGGAAGTGGTCTAAATTGGAGGTGAGTTTTATGCCGCTTTAGGGCAACTGATGTCATCGGAGTTTTTGCGTGTTTCAAATACAATTGTATGCACTACCACTTCGGCGTAGTCATGGAAAACTTCCAAACATATTTTCTATTTCAATCACTTGCATGTTCTGTTATTCATATTTAATTCGAAAGTTCCTTCTGTCCTTCTACATGAGCTGAAATTAAAATCAGAATAACAACTACCCCTTGACATTCTTGACTGACTCCAAATTCACACATACCTAGACTGGGTGGTCCCTCCATTGGTTTCTTTTTGAATCAGATGTTATTTTTAAAGTTCCAGCTATCTTGCCCGCTCGAAATCTTGACAGAAAGTCTGTAAAATGAAACAAATCGCAAATAGTGCGAACTTATTTCCAGAGTCAATGCAGTTTAGCCCATACTGGACGTTTATTCCGAAATGATCAATCCACCGCGCCTTCTATACGACAGTTCGTGTGACTGCCATGGTAATGGACAATACTCACAGTCCTCTTCGTCCTACGGTCCGCACTGACGACAATATGGCTGATGTAGCCGAGAGTGTGCGACTCAGACCTGAAACATCGACACGTCATTCATCAAAATAACTCAACAGTTCACGCATCAGTCTGTTGAGAAATCCACAAGTACCTCGCATTGTTAACTGTGCAACTGAAGACACACGAGATAACCTCGATATAAACAACGATTTTGCTCAAAAAATCATATTTTCTGGCGAAGCGGCTATCTTAACAAACGAATGTGACGAAATTCCGCACGGGATCGTCGAGAAGCCAATGCATCCACAGAGTGTGATAATTTGCTGGGGATTTTAGAGCGGTGTCATCATGGGCCCATTTTCGGTTAACGAGGAGCTCTACAAATAAGTAGCAAAATTCCGACAATTGCAAACATAAAGAGTCCGATCACGCTCTCTTCATATCTCGCTGTATGTCCCCAACAAGCTTTTCAGATAAACCGACGTTAGAAGAGGGCATCTGTAAATAAACTCACCTCAAAAAACATTTGGGGTTTCTATAAAAAAATTAATGTATTAATAATGTTTCTGAACTAATACCTATTTTAATACTCACCAAACGCATCTTCCGAGTTGAAATACATTTTTATTTGTTCGAAACTATGTGTAGAAGAAACCCAAATCCGCATAGTGAAGCATAAATTCACTACGATAAGATACTCGTCCTTACAACGTCGACTTAGTTCAAGTGTAGATATTGTTCTTTATGTCTACAACCATTCTAATGCGGTTCTATTTCAGGTCAGCATAATTGGCAACATTTTAAACGGGTTACCTCCCAATGAAATCAATGGCATCGCTAAAGACAAGCTACAATTGAATCATTTCTATAAACCAAAACAGCAATCAACACATAAAACACGCCATAACGCAACGAGCCACGCTACGACATCATCAGAGAGTAGTCGTAGTTCGGCAAAAACTGACGACGATATGGGAAATAAAACTCAGAATTTTGAATTATCATAAATTGTTGATGTTTAGTTGTCGTACTCGTAATCGTAGTTACATACATTCGGTTTATAATAATCATAATAAAAAAAATATTTAAACAAATTCACGAAACAATGCTTTGACTTTGTGAATAGTGTGTCAAAATATCTGTATATGTCTAATGTTTAGAAAATTTTACAAATGTATTCGTTTTGGAAACTATACCGTAACCCTTAATTGTATTGCAAAAATAAAATTTATATTTCTATGTTTAATCGTTAATAAATTACAAAATTTCCAAAGGCAAATAAAGCGACCAAAAAAAAGCTGCTGGAGTCTAATTCGGTTAATAGTTCTTTAAGCGAATCTTAAAAAATAACCCTCGACATAACAATGAATTCGTCCATACGAATACAATTCAATATTCGATCAAGTTGAGATAACGAAACAAGTCTAGAACACAAGAAGACTCCTTTTCTTTAGCTTCCCAATTCATTAGCAGCAATCACTTTTCGTTTTTTTTTTGTAGATAGAAAAAAAGTCAACATCAATAACAACACTTAGACGACACAGCGAAATATAAAAAAAAGATATTACGAAAAAATACGACTTGTCGAGTCATCAGCAGAAGAGCAAAAGAAATCACTTAATCTACGATGTGGATAAACTATTACGAGAACTTGGACGTTCAATTGTCATCGTTTGTTGGGGCACTTGGCTATCGGGACTGATGCCTAGGCCGGAATAGATTTCCTTCATAACAAACAGTATGGTGTCCTCTGAATCCCTGGAAAAGAACATACAACAACACACATGTTAGATTGCTGCTGGAATATGAATTCTTATTAGAACTTACCAGTAGCATACATGACTGCTCAAGGCGAATATGTACTCGTTGATGAATTCCAATGGCGCCTCTTGCAGCACATAATCAATACGTTTCGAATCGTTTAGTTTGCCCAGAGGGAAGTCTACCTCAACCATATCGTCTGATACCACCGTGGAAACGGACTCAGTGCGAGTGCGTAATGCTTGCGTGGTAGTGGTTGGTAAATGAGGTTGATTCTGGTTCTGTCCATCGCTGGGTGAGGGATGTTCTTGGTTTTGTTGTGCTTGTGTTTCTTGGCTGGACTGACGTTCCAATTGCATTTGCATTTCGATGACCTGTATGAATTTAATAGGTTAGAAGAAGATTTACATAGGTTAGAAGGCCTAAAACCAATGCTAACATAATTGGCACGCGGTTCATCGACTCGGTGACCCAAAAGGATCCATTATCCAAAATAACTGGATCAACCTTTTAACACTCACCTTTTCCACCTCTTTCTCCATAAGCTCTTCGGCTTCCTTCTTCGATTTCGTTGAAGTGCCAAAAATATTAACACTATCAAATGTATTTTTAAATTTATCCAAAAAGCGTTGTTTCAAATCCATGCTGACACGCGCCATGGTCTCTTTCAACTCCAAGTGCATGCGTTTACGACCCTTATGGTGGGGGATCAACACGGGACGTGCCCCACTTAAATCCGGATTGACCAAAGCTTCAATGCGATAAGCTACCGGATCGTAGGGATGGAAAATGTTATAGAAACCGGGACAAGTGGGAAGTCGGAAATCTAGACCAAGTTTATCGATGCCACGTATGGTAACAAACATGCCTAAAAAGAGCATAAACAATAAATATTATACATGACTACAATGGATACAATTTCCCACGAACCTATAGGTGAACCCAGGGCGAAAAATTTCTTAGGTTGGAATATCAATTGACCATAGTTTATAAAGGGCTGTCCAGTACCGGCTGGACCCATGGTATATCCAATTTGATTCGAATCCAATTGATTAGAATCCATTTGCATTTGACCCATGGTCGTTGCTGTACTTGTTGTCAAAAACTGTTGATCGGGATTTTCGAGATTCTTTTCTTCACTTTCCTTTATGGGATTTTGGTGGCACAGCAAATCAAAGCAAATCAGTGAACCCAAACTATGACCGGCCAACGAGACACCTCCATTGAATTCCGGATGTCTTTGACGATATTTCAAATAGATGTCATTCAATGACATCACAATCGAATTCATTATCTTCTGACAGAATGTCGGACTGGTGTAAAAAAGAATATCCAGTAAAGTGTCATTGGTGAAGTTGCGCAACTTGGGTATGGACTCCAAAGTGATGGAACGCAACTTCTCATCAATGCCCAATTCAATGGAGTGCAGATGGCTGTGCCACGATATGGGTAAAACTTCAACACGGCCAACCAAGCCCAAATCCGCAGAATTCTTATAATGTGATAACACCAACTGATGGGCAATCGAACGGAAGTCTTCGACTAAGGGAGGGCAAAGAAAACAACAGTGATACACAGTTTCCAAACATTTAATGTTCATACTTACCAACTTCTTCGACTGATCTCAGTTTCAAATCACAAGCTGAACCGATGCCATGCACCATGAATAGTAAGTGATCCACCTTTTGCGATTCACCTTGTGCTATATGGAAATCATCTAAATCCCGCTTAACCACACGAGGTCGGGTAGTTGTTTGCTGTAACAACACAAACACTTAAAAAATAAATACACTATAGTATTTATAGTTAGTAGTCATGCTTACCGTTGTGCCACCCCAGGCATCTTGATTGTGCTGTTGCTGGAAGTGTACTATTACCGTGGGTCCATAGAATACCACTTGTTCTCCCATGCCCAAAATGATTGTTTTGTGCCAAACACCACATTCGGCTGCTTGTTTGTATTCACCTTCCAGGACATCGGCCGTACTTTCTTCGTATGGTATATATTTGGAATCGACGGCTTTGTAGAACCATGAGCAGCGTCTTACCTCAATTGGTTCACTATCCCAGTAGACGCTCCTTTTGAGTCGTTCACCGATATTCACATCATAACGACCGCCTTCAACGGCAACTATTTCGGGTTTGTCGTCTTCAAAAATAAAGGAGGACACGTTACAGTAAAAGGTTTTAAAATAACGTAAATTTACTTTTAAAAACAAATGAGATTTAAAATGAAGTTTTTGTAATTCTGCCAAGCCTAATGAGAGCATTCGGCGAGAACAACAATTTAGGGAAATAGACTTTCGAATGGGGCTGTTTCATTAAATATAGAAATATATTTGAAAATCTTTATGAGATATCTCTAGAGTATTCTCCAATAGATGCGGGTGGGAGTAGGACGTAAGGTGTATTTGGGTATTTATGGCACAAACAATGGTCAGTCCGAAACATTTATGATTTGAGCATTCAATAAATTCAACAAAGCAAAGATCAGATAGGCTCATTTGCATAGGCGAACCAGAAGTGATGTGGTTACTGTATCACCCGTACAATATGTTTCAACCCTGTAGTGTGAGTTTCCAACTATGACATTAATCTACTAGGTAAAAAGTCTTCCTCAGACTAAATGTTTTTTTATAAAAGTTAAGCCATTTCGATTTTGCTTACCTTCTTCCATGACAAGACTCGTTTCCAACAAAGCCGAATCATAATGACTGAATGGTGTCCAGACCTGTTTAGCGTCCACAGTGTGCTTGTAGAACCAATGCTTGACAGCTGGCTTATACGACTACAAACATCAAGCAACAAAAAGAAAAACATTAGGATTTTCCAGATTTCAACAGTAATCTATTGCACACTTACCACACTGGCCGGCGACGTGGCAGCAGCCTTATCGCCTTGCAATAGATTGGCCATACGTAATTCTTTTAGAACCTCCTCAGGCAATTCCTCGAAATGTTTGTTATTCGAATCCACTGCCGTCGACGACTCTTCGGTTTTGCTGTCCTCCTTAACAATGGAAGTCTCTGAGGCGGTGACTGTGGAAAATTCCGAACAAGCTGACGAAGGAGGTTCAACCAAATTCGAGACGGGCGTTAGGGAACGCTGTTGCAAGTTTTTGATGGCCAAACCACTGTGAACCAAGTCGTAATTTAAATCACCTGCGTGATCAGCGTCTTTGGGTGGTGGATTATTGAAAAAGTTTTGAATAAGCTGATCCTCGTTGGCAGCTTGGGGAGGAGGAGCAGGATTTCCCGACGGTACTGAATTTTTTACTGTTTGCGTTTGTTGCTGATGTCCGGCGAATGTGTCGAAGAACGATGAAGGATCTTTGGGAATTTCCTGTTGACCAGATGGGATTTGATTGAAAAAATTTGAGAAATTATTGACAATTTCTGGTTGTGGTCTTTGTTGCACAGCTGTTGTATTTTGTTGTTCAGTTGTATTTTTCGTGGTTGCGGGGAGTAACGGAGCTGTGGGTTGTTGTGTTTGAGGGGAAGTTTGCATGAAACTTTCAAAACCTATGGGTGGTGGTACATGGGTGGTTAAATTCGTGTCCTCCGTTTGATGTTTGTTGATATTTTCAGAACGTTCAGAAACTGATGGTATAATACCGATATTTGCAGGCAATGGTGGCAATAATCCAGTTGCTGGCGTTGTAATTTGTTGTGATGGAATCTCAGGAGGATAAGGAGTAGCGGCAGCGTTCAAGTTCGCCACTGGTTGCTGCTGTAGTGAAACTTCAGATGTATTTTTCAGATGTGATGATTCCGTAGAGTCAAAGAAACTTGTTGGTGTTTCAGTTGCTTGTTGTGTCGCTGTTTGCAATGGATGACTTGAAACAATGTCCGGTTTACTCGGACTTAAATTAGTAGAAGAAGGAGTAAAAAAGTTTGGTACTTGTGAGTGACACGTAGCTTCTAGGGCTGTATTTGGTTGAGAATTGAAAAAATTCTGTGAATCTGCCAGAGTCTGATGAGAAGATGCCGGTTGTATGGCTGGCGAAGAGAAGAAATTCGTAGTCGACTGCTGTACGACACTCGATTCGGCTGATGGCAAATTGGAGAAGAAGTTGAAATCACCTGCTCCACTTGAGGCAGCCGGTGTAAAGAAATTGGCTAGAGTTGGTTGAACCACCGCGGGTTTGGTTGACTCAGTTGTCGAGCCTCTGCGATAGGGATTGCTAGAACCAAGCCCGACCTGTATAGAAGAGGGTGGAAGTTGAGGGACGGTTTGTGGTGGTTCCTCTGTTGCCGGTACAGGTGTGGATGATAACGATAACTTTTCAACGGTTTCTTCTAAAGTGTTTCCAGTGACAGCTTGTTCTGAGGAAGTTAAAGGAATTTCTTGGCTTACGCTTTCTGTTGAAATATTTGCATCCTCAACGACTGGTTCAATGGGTTGAAAGAACTGTTGCGATTCCTCGTTGGCTGCAAAAAAGCTAACAGAACCGGTAGATTGATTTAGATCTACAGGAGGTAGATTTTGCTCTACAACAGGCTCGATTGGTTTAAAGAAATGTTCAGTGTTTCCAGTTGGTTTAATAGGTTGATTTGTCTCTTGCGGTGTCGTAATAGATGTCGCAGTTTGAAGTTCTTCTGATTTGGTTTCACTTTCTGCAGGAGCTGCAAACAAGGGAATACTTGGTGTTTTAGTCTCATCAATTGGAGCAGTCTCCGAAGTGTCTTGTTCCGTTGTAGTTGCAAACAAAGAAACACTCTTGTCGCTGGTCTTTAATGCATCGGTTGCGAAGGCTTCTGTTGGTGGCGCGAATAGGGCAACGCTTTGCGGTTCCGAGTTTGGTACAAATATATTTGCCACAGGAGTTATTAGAGAAGGTGTAGTGCTTTGGCCGAATGGGTCATAGATGCCTTGAGGTGGTGGTGGTGCCTGAGCCGGAAAGTTGGGATTTGCAGCAAATGGTGTGGGTGTAAAAGTAGTCGGGGGAACGGCAAAACTTGGGTTCGGTGTTACTTGCACCGGGGCAGTTTCTTGTGCCGTTAGAGGATTTTTATAGAGCTTCGTGCCTTTCTGCAAACGGTAAGAGGTTTGTCCTCCCGGTGGAGGTGGTAGTGCAGATCCACCAGGTGGCCCTGCAGCAGGCTGTACCGGTGGCTGAACAGCGGATGGGGCAAGAACGGGATTATTTGTCAAGTATGCTGTAGGATCGAAAAATCCAACTTGTGATGGAGGAGCGGGAGTAGGAGCAGGTTGAACAACTGGATTTAATTGGACTCCCGGGGTTGTCTGCAAAGGATTGAAAAACGGTATAGACGACTGTTCTCCAGTAGGTGGCAGCTGTGGTGGAACAATTGAACTACCGGGCTGCGATGGTGGTCTACTGGGATGTGATGGTGGTCTAGATGGCTGCTGACTGTTTGTAGAAATCGGCGGAGTAGTTAATGGAACCGATTGATGTGCTTCGCTGAAGGAGTTGCCCGGTCGCGAAGATGGACGTTGAGGCCGCAAGGGTTCACTAGTATTTGAATACTGTGTGGATGGATCAAATACAGTCGGTCCTTTAGAGGAATCGAAGAAGTTCACAGGCGCCGTAGGCTGAGCTGTTGCTAAGTTCAATTGTGGAAGGGGAGTGCCTGTGGCTTGAGTATTGAAAAATGACACTGCCGTGGGAGGAGCAGGAGCAGCTTGAAGAGGAACGTGTTGAGAAAAATCTACCGTTGCCGGTGGAGGCGGTGGATAATTTGCCTGTTGATCTCCCAAGGGAGGGGCTGCAAAATAATTAACAGCAGGCGGTGGTGGTACTCCCGAAAAATATCCCGATTGCTGTTGATCAAATGTAATACCGAAATTTCCCGCTGGTTGTTGATCGCTGAACTGGCTGGTTGAATCGGGCTTTATGGTCTGGGTTAGTGTGCCGGCAGCCGATTGCACTAGTCCGGTAATATTTTGTAAAACACCTGCAGGAGCAAGATTGGTGATTTTCGAAAATAAACCGCCACCAGTCTTGCGTTCTTCCGATTTACGTTCGTCGCTCAGATATGCGGGTGGAGCGTATTGGCTGTCGTTCGAAGGATAACCACCGGCGTAGCTGTTGTCAAACGATATCGGAGCACTTACCGGTGCTGAGGGTGGTTGGAAGGCGGGTGGTGCTGCGGGCTGTTGATTTTGATCCGAAAGACCCGGTATGGGCGCATAAAGCTTCTTCTTAGCGGCTAAGCGAAAGTTATTGGGTCCTCCGGCAGCGGCAGGTGGGACGGCCGGTATTGTTGGTACAGTTGAAACTTCACCGGGAGTATAGAATTTTGGCGCTTCTAGTGGTGGCACGTTATGTTGAGAATTTTCTAGTCCAGCCGATGCAGGGGGCGCACTAAGGAATCGGAAAAAAGAGAACATTTAAAAGTTTCATCTCGCAGAGTATGTACGAAACTTACCTTCCGAAATAGTTGCCTCCTGTCTGAGGCGGTGGAGGAGCATAAAATGGTCCTGTCACCGATGGTGGCTGCTGGAACACTTGTGGCTGTGGTGGCGCCTGATACTGTTGCTGCTGTGTGTAGGTCGGTTGTATGTCTAGTTGGGGCACACCGAAATTACCATTCGGTTCTTGATCGTTGCTGGGTGTGGTCTCCCGACTCGATATGGCGTTTATACGCTTGGAAAATGATGAGAAGACATTCGAGGCCACTGAGGGCAAAGCGGAAAACGAAGAAGCGGCTTGACTCAAAATGGAATCACTTGTGTTGGCTTGTTCCAGAAGGGGATTGGCATTGGCATCTGACGTTCCCGACGATACACTGTCTTCATTGGAGGCATTCAAATTGATTTCATCGAGATTTTCAGTGTCCACGGAGGAGGAGCCAACGGTCACCAGGGATTTGTGTTCTGGAAAAGGCGAAAATGGGGCAATTTTAATTCAGTGAAATAAGAAATGTTGTTTTAACTGGGTTTGTGATATAAAATATATTACTCTTCACAGTTTTCTGTTACTGTGGGAATTACAAAAACTCAACAACACAATCAAATGTCAACATAGGTTTATTTAATATTTAATTTATTGACAATAACCAAACCCCCTTCATTATTTATTACCATCTCAGACTGTGTGCCATTCGCTTCATGTGTCGGTTAAATGCAATTATCATCAAATTCAATTTACATATCAACGAACATTTTAAAATTCCATTACAATAACATCTGCATTGACTCTGTCGGACTTTTAAGTGTTATAAATAAAACTACAGCTTTTTTTTTATAATGAATTGGCAGATCCAATCAAGATTTTCAATAGAGATGTGAATGTGTAAATAGACTTAAATATCACAAAATGCGAGTGACTGGAATATCGTTTGACTGTCTTGTTAACCAGTTACACTGATCAACAATAAGATCCTTCTCGAGAGAAGAAAATAAGCGCCATTACTAGATTTTGAGTTAGGGCAGTGAAATGTGTTCGGGAAATTCTAAAATACGAGGAATTATTGAATTATTAATTTCAATTGATATGTTGTCAATTTGTCTGTCGCCGACTATGAGAACCAACTGCAATTTACTACCTAAGTCAATTAGAGTGCATGAAGTATGTGCATCTGCATTATTCGTTTACATTAAATTTCCATATTATTAGAAGACAACGATAATAGTTTTCCGTTTTATGCTTTGACTGGAATTTAAATAAAATATGAAAAAGAAAACGACAATGCCAATTGCATTAATGAGTTGTGTATGCTGTAGCAAGTTGTGGTGTTGTTGTTGTTGTAATATAATAATAACATTAAGCGGGGGCTACATCGAAACGACCAATGATTGAACAATTCACATATAGATGGCGCTACGGGAAAGAAAACAGTTAGTCGGTTCGCTGAATATTCATTTGTAGAAGACATAACACTACGAAGTGAATACTCAACATCTTCTAATTTTGGCTGGCTGTTCTGGTTTTTTTTTTTTTTGAAATTGTTATCATTAACTATGTGTTAATCTTAATATATATTTACCCTCGACACTGATTCACTGATACACTGATACACTGATTCCCTGATTCACTGATTCACTTACTCTGTCACGCAGTACAGAGTAATTTAAATAGGCATTCTATAATAATTCTATAAATAATAATAATAAATAAAATAATATTTTTTTGTACAGAAATTGTGTTTTCCCCAAATTTTTTTTACCAAAATTTTTTTTTTTCCAAAATTCTTTTTTCTTACAAATTTTTTTTTTACAAAAATTTTTTTTTTTCAAATTTTTTTTTTCAAGAAATTTTTTTTTTCCAAATTTTTTTTTCAAGAAATTTTTTTTTTCAAGAAAAATTTTTTTTTCAACAAAAATTTTTTTTTCAGCAAAAATTTTTTTTTCAACGAAAATTTTTTTTTCAACAAAATTTTTTTTTTTCCACAAAAATTTTTTTTCCACAAATTTTATTTTTTTTCGAAATTTTTTTTTACAAAATAGTTTTCTCAAAATATTTTTTACAAAATTTTTAAAATTAAGTAACAAATACTTTCTCAAGCAAATTAACGGGCGCCATAGGCGCATTACAACTTACTAGTAGTAAATATCTTTATAGGATATTTCCCCTGAGAGTTGAAAAGATGAAAATATAAAAAAAAAACAGACCCGATTTTAATAGGAAGAGAAGCAAGAGTGGTCACGACATAGAAATTGGGGGGAAGTATGGTTTTTTAGTTGAAAATTTCCAAAAAAAAAAAAATATTTTTGACATTGTCAATTTTCTATTGTTTATACCAAGGCACATTTACAAGGTGATCGCATCAGGTACAACAAATACAACACTACAATAACAACATGCAATTTGTTTTTGATTAGACAACGAAACTGTCAGAGACATCTGATTGAAGTTGTTATGAAAATGTCAACAAATTCTATATTGTTGATTGATTGTTGACAAATATAAAACGAATAAAAAGAAATGAAAAAACACATTTAAAAATATGGAATACAAATTGAATTTTTATAATTCAATTCAAAATAAAAAACCAATAACGAATGAATTTGAATTTTCAAACGTCATATTCAAAATAGAAATAAAACGTCATTTCTAAAAGACACATTCGCTTACAGATCAAATGAAAAAAATAAAATATCAGCTGATTGTCAAGATTACCTTGTAAATGTGCCTTGGTTTATACAAAAGAATAGACTTAAGAAACAGGCACGCATGTTTGTTTTTAAACAGAAAAAGAAAATGTCAAGAAAAACTCTGAAGAAAAAGTAATCGTGTTGGGACTTGCACTGCTTATTATGTAAGAGAACGGGATAAGCGCCATCTATATGTGAAGTGTTACATCGTCAATTTGGAATTGAAGACGTATCCTTATTTTGGAAAATCTGAAAAAGAAAATGAAACTGTCGCCACCTCATCGATCATTGATCGAATTGATGTCTCCCTTGGTTTTATTTTATTTTAATGTTCAATATTTTGTATCGACCTTTTTCAATTACAGAAGACTCGCGGTAGCGTGAACTATTAAAAACCGAGCGTGTTCACGTTTGCGAAGTTGTTCGGGTCACCGATGTTGTAATTCTTTAAATTCCCTAGCCTCTGCGTAGCATACTGCCATCAGTCAAATTAAAAACAAACCTGCAAATACACAATTTGAATAAAAGTTCTGACTGGACGAAAGAAAAGTTCAAACCGTTGGATTTTGTTTGAACAAATTATATTGGGAATTCTTTAATTGGTGAAGAATTTTTTTTCGAAAAATAACTAAAATAACCATTTTTCTATTGCTTCCTTGCCAAGACGTTGCCAAGCTATTAAAACATTCAAAAACATTGTTTTCGGATTCATTTTTTTTTTCAATAAAATATGTTTGTCTTTAGAAAGAAAACAATTATTGTGGTGTAAATTCATTGTGGTGCATTGAATCCAAAAGCGTAAGCCAAAATTGTAGGTCAAATTTCTCGTTATACATTTTACTTCCTTCAAGGTGGCCTTTTTATTTTATTTTATTTTATTTTATTTTAATTTTAATTTTAATTTTAATTTTAATTTTATTTTATTTTATTTTATTTTATTTTATTTTATTTTATTTTATTTTATTTTATTTTATTTTATTTTATTTTATTTTATTTTATTTTATTTTATTTTATTTTATGTGAAGTGTTTATCGTCATAGGAATTAATTAGCCTCGGATAGTGTCCTGAGTTGTATTTGCCATACATGGAACTTCGACAAGACGTTCTCTCTTTCCCGCCTCTATAAAGCGATTTGAATAAGTCCAAAAATAATTTTCCGACAAAAGAAATTCGCAAGGAGCAAACATTTTGTGGATTTTGGTACTTACAAAGAGAAAAAAAAACACTTTTGATTTCAATCCTTATAAAGAAAACAATAACAATCAAAGGGTCCCATCAAAGTTCAACAATTTTAGAAATATTTCACTTAATTATATTCCACTGATTACTTATGCATATGAGGATGCCAAAGTGTCTACAGAAATAATGGCATATCCACCAAATACAGAATGAGCTATAATTAATAAAAATAAATTATACATTTATGGCAATATTACGCGAGATATTTACACTAGAACACAACAAACAAAAAACGTGAAGAGGGGGGGTCTAGGTATTGGTTCCGGCCCGTCCCGTTCAATACGATACGATTTGATACAATCGCTTGGCTAACGTCAGTCATTTTAAAACGTATCCGCTTGCAGTGCGGCGGAGGAGCGTCGGTGCTGGTGAATTTCGTATGCGATAAACGGCCATTAATTTAAGTTATTTATTGTTTTTTTTTTATGACTAGTTGTTGTTGCTGTTGGTTTTTATTGTACCTATTATTATTCTTATTATTTTTATAGTGGACTTTCTAAAGGAATTTCAGATTCTGCTGTTTTTTTTTCTGTGCACCAAATTTAAAGTAGCCGGTTTCTGTTTTTGGAATAAAGTCATAAATTAAATATTTCGTTGTTATCTATAAGAACAATAATTAATTATTGTACTTTAAAGACAATACTTATATATAACACATATTAGCACGATATTTTTTGTTCGAATTCGGGACACATATTGTAAACACACAACTCACAACTGCTTTAATGGCCATTCGTTGTTTGATTTATTTGTAAGGGACGCACGCTCGGTTTGGCTATCGCAAATCTGATGTCATTTTTCTTGCGTAAGCCAAAGGTGTTAACGTTCCGTTTAAACTCATTCTATTTTTTTTGTTTGTTTGTTTTGTTTTTATTATTATTTCTTTAGTCAATATTTGCGGTCTAGAAGGTAATTGAGCAGGGTGTTCTTAAGAATTCATTGTATTACTCATAATTTCTCCACAATGGGGAATTTGTTTGGTAGACCAGAACAGTTCCGTTGAACTTTTTGGGTAACTCTAATTAAAGCTAATATTTCGCGAAAAACTTTTATCAGAAAATTAGAGCCGACCGACCGAATGTTTAATAACACCGAATGTGTGATACACATTAGGGTGTCCAACGAATCACATGTTAAAATACATTTGAAACGCCAACAGCAAAATCAATATACTTTTTTTTTACTTTGATTGATTTGATGTTTGCTGTCTTTTAAACAGCACCATTACTTGTTTACAATTTTATGATTTTTTAAAAAAAAAAAAAAACTTGAATAAAGAAATAATCACAAAAAAAAATTGATGCATTGCAGCTAAACTTAGAAAAAAAATGACCATACATAAAAAAATGACCAAGCATGACATTAAAGCTTGAACATTTTGCAGTTGAAAGGATGACCTAAGGACTTTCCCCAGTATACATAAAAACTTGTAAGAGCTTTCTAAACCTTTGTTACAAAAAATGTTTGAAAATTGTTTTTCTTACGAAAGGTTTATAAAGCTGATATACATTTTTATGAATATCAACCTTTGTAAAGCTTTGTTAAGTAAGATGTGTGGAAATTCTTGTTGTATTTTCACACATTTCTCTTACGAAAGGTTTATAAAGCTGTTTTATGAATATAAACCTTTGTTAAGAAAAATGTGTAAATAACTTTTTGGTTTCGTTGCTTGTGTGGCAAGTAGCGCCGTTTTGTTGAAAGTAAACCGGGTGATTCAAAATAACACCTCTTGTTGGAAAATCCTTTATATGCAACGCAATCTCTGAACAATAAGATCTCACTGCTCATTAAAATCCATTTTAGTGCGCTTTCAATTTTGAAAATTTGTAATGAACGGGCAAATTAGTTTTATGAAAACAGGCAGTGAATGCATTTTGTGGTTTGGAGTAATCATTAGCTTACAGCTTTTTTGTGACTGCAGCAGCTTTTGTGTGAAAAGCTCTATTTCTCTGATTTCACCAACATTTTTCGTTTCAATTTAATAGGGTGTTGGGATGAGATGATCCAATTTAGACTCAGAAATTCTGTTTTTTTTTTATTTACTCAAACTGATGAACTATTTTTGCTATGAAGTTAATAAAATTTTGTTTGCCTTTTATGAGCTCACACTTAGCGGATTTCATTTTGAAAACAATGTCTAATGTTTTTTTTTTTTTTTTTACCAAAATTTCAAAGTATAACGTCAACGATTTGAAAGGTTTAACTGACAAATCATTGAATGCTGGAATATGCATTATTACTTGACAAGGAAAACAGAAACGAGAAAAAAAAGGTAGCAGAACTCACTTAACATCTTTGCGATAATAATGAAATGGCGGGCCTTGACTCCTCCGCCGCCTGCACAATTAGCGTATTTCTACTCAACGAGCAACGTGTAGAAACGAACATTGTCTCGCAAGTTGGCGCTTTTTTATTAATTTGATTTTTTTCATTCAATTTAAAATTCAAAATACAAATTAAGAATTTGTTTTTTTTTTCATTAGTAAATACGGATTTTTTTACTTGAAATACCAAAAAAAAAAAACAATACAAAAGCAAAAGCGTTTTTGTTTTGCCAAGTGTGGTCAGGATGGTGGTGGTCGTCGTTATTCCTATGATTTAGTTTGATTTGATTTCAGTTCTTTTATTTTTTTTTATTTTTATTAAAGCGGTTACGACAACTAACTTGAATGATAATTAAATTTGTTGTTATTTTGTTTTATACATTTTTTTTTTGATCTTAAATCCTATATATGTGATTATAATTTGTTATTTTGTGTTCAACACAATACAATGCAACAACAACAACGAAAAAAAAAAGAATTTTTGTTGTATACAAATTAAGTCAGGTGTTTGAGAAATGGATTTACATTCATCGGGCGGCAGTAGCAGCAGCAGCAGCAGAACAGGTTCAAAATATAAAATGTACAAAAACAGAAATAATTGTTTTGCTTTATTAACAATTAATTGCTGCGTTGAGAAAAAAAAAGCGTAAAAACTCAGATCAAATATTAAAATGTTCTTTTTATTGATTAAGCAGCCCCATTCAGAGACTCACACATACACATACACAAATTGCTCATATTCTGCTTTTATGAAACTAAACAATTGTTGTGGTTCTAGAAGATTTACGACATTCATCAAGGAACCCACACACACACACACAATTGATGAAATCTAATTTAAATCTGTGATTTCATACATTAAATGTTTCTTAATTGAAAAAATTTTGGCTTTAAACAAAAATTTAGACTGCATTTAGTGAACCCGAGCTAAACTTTTGCCAAGTTACCACATAATCACCACCCTGTATGTTTTAGTAAACGCTTGACAATGTCTGAAACGGCAAACATGCAAATTTAATATTAACATTTTTTTTTTTTTTTTTGATTATCTGAAAGGCTTAGCCGTTGATGGGGAGGTTCATAATAATAAATCAAAACTAATTGTTATTCTTAGTTATGGACTTAGTATTTAAATATTCCTTTTTTTTACTTTGGAACAAAACACACAAGATTATGTCATAGCTGAATGTTGGCTTCATTTCTTGGGATATATTTGGCCAATGCGCCAAAATGGACGTGGAGCCGTTTTTACACTCAAGCAAAAATGTCCACACACACACACACCGTATATTTGTATGCTTCTTGTTAAGCAAAGAATTCTAAACTGGAATGTGTGTGTGTTTTTTTTTAAAAAATTTCATAACTATTTGTCACTGTTTTGTTTTTTTTTTGTTTGCCTTTCTTTTCTGTCTGCTCCACACACTCTGATGTTGTGCGACAGTAGGAAGTTTCGTGAGTTGTCTGATGAGGTTAGCGAGGTGGTGGTGATGGCGGGCAGCGTCGTTGTGTTGTTGATTAGGAAGCTGTTTCGCATTAGACGTGTCAAGAATTTATAATTCTGTTCATCAGGCCAATGTACGTTGTTGTCCATCCGTCTTTTTCTCTTCCTCCTCGTCTTCGCCTATTTAATATTCAATTTGCCCAGTGTGTTGTTTGACTGTGTTTTTTTTTTGTATTAAAATGCCCATTTATGATCTATTTTATGGGCTCAGTTTTTTTTTTTTTGTTGGTGTTGAGCTAACTTTGGTTGTGGTTGGGTGGAAGGGGGGTGTAGGGGCCTTCGGTCTGGGTGTATTGACTGAACACCAGATGTCAGCAAACTTTGACAAGGTTGTTGTGGGAATATGATGAAGTTGATCGTTGATCGTTGGCCACAAAACAAAAGATGGTCAACTGTCAATGCACTTTAGCTGTGGAATTTAAGGTCTTAAAACTCCTAAATACATGTTTATTGAACTGTTGTTCTTTTAAGTTATGGCCCGAGAACAAATCAATTCAGGTTAGTATTAGAGAAATTTCAAAATCAACCGAATATTAGAGAGGGACCTTCTGGAACATCATCACCAAAATCGCAAAGCAATGGGGACTAGTGAATATTCTGAAAGACCTTTGGTTCCAAGAGATCGTTGAACTCAAGCACACCTCCTAAGAAATGTGTTCACCTTCAAAGTAAAAGCCACAGAGGCAAATTTTTTCCCCCCTTTTCTAAAAGTTTGCTTTTTTGACTTTTTTTTTTATATAAAATACAGTGTAAACAGTGATTTATTCCGAATTAGGATTTGTATGAAATTTAAATAACAAAGTCACAACAATTTTGGTAAAATTATGTATAGTGTACTCTCTTCATGCCTCTCATAAACGGACACTTTTTTTTTAGTACCAATCCACTTCAATTCTCTTTTGTACTTCTCTCATAAGAGGACACCTCTTATAAGTGGACAAAATTCTCAGTCCCTTAGGTACACTTAGTACAGTGTATTTAATTTAAAAAAAATATATTTAAAGTTAAATTTTTTTTTTGCGAAATTGGTAAGTTTAAGAGATAAATGAGGCGATCCAGCAAATTGTTCTCTTTTGACAATTTTTTTTTTGACTTTTTTGTATCAAAAAAATTGCCAAATGGCAATGAACGATTTTCCCAGAATATGCATTTTTAGAATTTTTTCGAAAACGTCACAACAACCTAAGTCAAATTATGTAATTATTTTTAATTTAAAAAAAAATTTTGAAATAGGCGATTTTTTTTTAAAAAAAACTGTAATTACAAAAATTCCATTTTGGAAATTAGCGATTTTTCAAATTTTTTGAATATTTTCAAAAACGTGACAACAATCTAGGTCAAACTCTGCATTTATTTTATTTTAGTTAAAAAAAAATTTAATTATGTACTCGCTTTTTTTTTTAATTTTGTAATTGAGGTTTTTTTTAAAAAAAAAACGGTAATTATAAAAAATGGCACTTTGGAAATTAGCGATTTTTCAAATTTTTAGAATATTTTCAAAAACGTGACAACAATCTAGGTCAAAATCTGCATTTATTTTATTTTAGTTAAAAAAAAAATTAATTACTCGCCCGATTTTTTTTTGAATTTTGTAATTGGCGTTTTTTTTTTTAAAAGTGTAAATAAAAAAATGTCATTTTGCAAAATTAGCGATTTTTCAAATTTTTAGAATATTTTCAAAAACGTCACAAAATCTAGGTCAAAATTTGCATTTATTTTATTTTAGTTAAAAAAAATTTAATTACTCGCCTTTTTTTTTAAATTTGCAAATTTTTTTCGAGTTTTTCATAGAATTCTAATTTTTCGAATTTTTGTGAAAGCGTCACAACAATCTAAGTCAGACTCTGTATATTTGTCTTTTTTTTTTTGAAAATATTATAAAAATGTGAAAAATTGCTAACTTAATAATTTTTTAATTAAAAATTGTCATTTAAAAAAAAAAACCTAATTTTAAAAAATCATTTTTTTTAATTTAAAATTGACATAATTTGTCTAAGATTGTTGTGAAGTTTTCGAAAAAAATCTAAAAATTCGAATTCTGAGAAAAACGCTTCATTTGTTAGAACTTTTTTTTTTGATATAAAAAAGTCAAAAACACAAAATTTTTTCTGCTGGATTATGAAAGTTCTGCTGGATTATGATCAACGAATTCATTACCAAAAATTTTTGAAAACTTCACAACAATCTAGGCCAAAATCTCTATTTACGTCAATTTTTAATTGAAAAACAGGCATTTTTGAAATTAGCGTTTTTTGTTTGTTTGCGAAATTCCGTTTTCTCTTTTAAAGTAAAAGCTACATTTAAGGTTTAAGTTAGCCGATTGGTAATGCATTCGGTGATCACAACCCAACACATTGTTCCCCTTTTGGAAAATGTTGTGTTTTCTCTTTTTTATCAAAAAAAAAAAGTGTCAAAAAGCAATTAGCGTTTTTCCCAGAATACGAATTTTTAGAATTTTTTCGAAGACGTCACAACAACCTAAGTCGTTATTTTTAATTTAATTTAATAGGCGTTTTTTTTTAAAGTGTAATTAAAAAAATGGCATTTTAGAAATTTGCTAAATTTTTTCGAAAACGTCACAACAACCTAAGTCAAATTATTAGTGCAATTAAATAAAATGCCATTTTGGAAATTTGCGATTTTTCAAATTTTTTGGATATTTTCAAAAACGTCACAACAATCTAGGTCAAAATCTGCATTTATCTTATTTTAGTTAAAAAAAATTAAATTACTCGCCCTTTTTTGGAAATTTGCTACATTTTTTCGACAACGTCACAACAACCTAAGTCAAATTATTCAGTTGTCGTTTTTTTTTAAAGTGCAATAAAAAAATGCCATTTTGGAAATTAGCGATTTTTCAAATTTTTTTAGATATTTTCAAAAACGTCACAACAATCTAGGTCAAAATCTGCATTTATTTTATTTTAATTAAAAAAAATTTAATTACTCGCCCGTTATTTTTTTGGAATTTGGTAATTTTTAGAGTTTTTCTTAGAATTCTAATTTTTAGAATTTGTCTTCAAAAACGTCACAACAATCTAAGTCAAACACTGTAATTATGTCAATTTTTAATTTTAAAATTAGCGTTTTTTTTTGCGATATTCCGTTTTCTCTTTTAAAGTAAACTCAAAATTAAAGTTCTAAGTAAGGCGATTGGTAATGCATTCTGTGGTCACAATCAAGCATCGTTTTTTACTTTTGAAAAAGTGTTTTTCACTATTAAATCAAAAAAAAATATATTAAATATATATTGCGGGAGACCCCTATAGATGACGCCCAAACAAAAAAATTTGTTCAAACTACGATTAGGATATCAAACATTTTCCAGCGACCATTTTACCAACAACTTAAACAGTAGGTTGTTAATCTGTAGGATCAGCTACACTTTTTCTAAAATATACACTTAGCCGTCCAAGAAAGAGTTTAAACAGTCGATGCCCGCCAGTGAGGATTGTGTTTTCAGGAAAATTTCCCCATTTGTTCCCCAATGGAATGTTGAGGGAGTATGCTGACGTGGATTAGCGGGGGAAACGATTTAAGGTTGCGTCTTCTGTGCGGACAAAACATGTTAATATTAACAAAACAAAAACTATTCATCTAAATAAAAAGCTAAGTTGGCTAAATGTTTATATGTGGCGTGTTTTGTTTTGTTTTTTTTGCAACATTGTTAATAACAAATGGCTTTTGTTGTAAATGTTTGTACTCTGCTTTTTTTCCAAACGAATTCTGACTGGTGTTGTTGTTGTTGTTGTTGGTGGCGGTGGTGTTTTGCATTTTTTCCATTAGTTTTCACATCACGTTTCAAGATCGAGGTAACTTCACATATAATGCGAAAAAAAAACAACAAAAAAACTGAAATTAAGTTATTTTATGGAAAGAAGGCAAAACTGAAATCTGACAAAAAAAAAGACAATTTGAAAATTTTATGAATGTTTATGCATCACGTTTTTTTGTTATTTAAGTTTTCCGTTGAAAGCCAAGAGACCGAAAACAAAAAAGCAAGTGTCACAACAATATATTCGAAATATTCGACAAATCGGCTTCGGTGGTGGCGGCACTTTAACAACACCAAAAAATAAAAAAAAAAAAGATTCGGTTTTGTTTATTGTCATTTGTGGTGGTTTATTTTTATTTAAATCATGGTGCCATGTTTCGCGATTGGTGGGAGAGTGTGAGGGCAGGGGGTGTATTCTTGAAGTTTTAGGTCTTTCGTCTTCATTTGTTGTGATTGCATTTTTTATTTTCCTTCTTTTATTCAGTTTTTAATTTATTTTTTTTTTTTTGCAAAAAGTGCATGTAATCAGGTTTTTTTTTATTGAAGAGGCAAAAGAAAAAAACTACTACACACGATTACGACGCTGTGACTATCGATGGAAGAGATGGATGGGCATGCATGCATGCTGGTTTGTGTCGGTGGCGTTGTCTTGTGGTATTTGCTGGTTATCGGGTTGTTTGGATTGGAGTGTCTTCAAAATGTCATGACATTTGAATTTGAATTTCTGTTTTATTATTATTATAATTTTCGGAATTTGATTTATTATTTGCTGAATACATAAGATTATTAAAAATATTTCATTTAATGATACCAGCTAAAACCAGAACGTCCCTTGGTCAGTTGATGTACGAGGTGCAGGCAAGGCAATCCATTATTGTTGATAATTAATAATCATATCAGTGATCTCAAGGGGGAAAAAAGGTGAGCATTTGAAGAGCATTTATTTTTTTGTTTACACACAAGTAAAACGCGTATTTGGCCGTTGTAGCAAGAAAAGCTTATTTCCTTCTACACAAAGCTTGTTTGGATGTAAATATAACTCATTTGCTATAAGTATTACGTATTTGTGTATAAGCAATAACGTGTTTGGAAAAACATTTTTTTTTGATAACAGAGTCAAAAAAACTGTTATTTGTGCTGAATGTAAATTACCGATTTTCTCAGAATTGAAATTTTGTAAAATTGTAGCAGTAAAAAAAAATGTTTTTTAATGAAGAAAATAATTTCTGAATGCAAAATTTGCGATTTTCTCAGAATTAAATTTTTTTAAAATTTTAGCGAAGACGTCACAAAAATGAGAGTCAATTTAATTAATTTGAATCAAATTAATCAAAAAAACTGATTCTGTATTAAGAAAAAATTTTAATTTTCGAAAATAAATTTCACTTTTTCGATATTAGCGTTTTTTTACACTTTAGCGTTTTTTCGATAGCGAAGTCAAAAAAAAATATTTTCTTTTTATGAAAAATAATTTCTCAGTGTAAATTTGCGATTTTCTCAGAATTAAAATTTTGTAAAATTTTAGCGGAAAACGTCACAAAAATCAGAGTCAATTGAATTAATTTTACTCAAATTAATCGAGAAATCTGAATCTCTATTAAGAAAAAATTTCACTTTTTTCGATACCAGAGTCAAAAAAATATATTTTTTGTGAATGTAAATAAGCGATTGTCTCAGAAATTAAAATTTTGTAAAAAAAAATTTTTTGTTAAGAAAATATTTTCTAAATTTAAATTAGCGTTTTTTCTCAAAATTTAAATTTCGTAAATTTTTTCCGAAAACGTCACAAAAATCAGGGTCAATTTAATTACTTTTACTTAAATTACATTAATCGAGAGCTCTTTGTAATTTTCGAGAACAAAAAATTACACTTTTTCAAAATTAACGTTTTTCTCAGAATTGCAATTTTGTACAATTAGCAGTAAAAAAAGAAAACATTTTTTTATAAAAAAAAAAATTCTCAGTATTAACATGTTTGCAAAACAAATAGCGTCAACAATTTCACTCAAATTACATTAATCAAGATCTCTGATTCTGTATTAAGAAAAAAAAAATTTTTTCGAGAAAAAATGGCATCTTTTGGAAATTATCGTTTTTTCGATAGCGACTGTCAACATATTGGTTTCTGTTTATTTTTTTTTGCATAAATATCAATTCTCTCGAAGATCATAATGAAGGACTGCAGCAATTGACATGTACAACGCATGTTACGCTTTAAGAATCGAACACAATTATTCAAGCAAAACACACAAAATGGTTAAAAATAGAATATGTAAATGTTGTTCAAATCTAATGAGTTCACACTTCAATTGTGTATGCCAGTGGTATCGTAATGGCAGGGAAACCGCAGAAAAATCCCAACAAACCAAAAATGATGTCATGTGTTTTTTTAAGAATTCCCCCCAAAAGGGTGAATCATAGCTGAGAGGTTATGTTGGCGGTGGCATGGCAATTCGGGCGGCAATTATAAAAGGCGTAAACTTATAGATACATGATACTAGATTAAAGATACAAGGTGTAAGGTACAAAGGGTTATTCATTTGGTATTGACGTTTTTTTTTTATTTTAATTATTTATTTGTCTTACCACGCACTACAAGATGATTTACATCTTATACGCTTCAGTGCAGGATAGGTTGTATCATTTTGTTTTGACAATGAAATTATTATAAATTAAATTAAAATATTATTTATTCATACCGTAAAACAAAAGCCCTCAGGGCCAAAAAAAACGTATTACACATTAGATATTACAAATTATTATTATCTTTTTACGTAAGGACCTTGGTCTAAAATTCAGCTGATGCAGTAATTGAAGGCGGACGACCTACCACAGCATCGTCATTTCCAGAAATTTTCTTCAGCCTCAGTTTGGGCACAATGGCTATGCCAATAAACAGAATTGCCGATGTTGGTCCGAAGAGCTGTTCAAGATCTGGCAATGCAACATGAAAAATGCACGGTTTATATTTTGGCGGAATTATTGGTTCGCACTGGTGTGTAATCGCTTGTGCGTCTTGACTATTTTGTCGAGGCAAGTGATTCCAGCCAACCATGTTTGCGGCCTTGGAAGACAACATTATACAAGTTAAGGATTTCTTGATCCTTTAATTAAAAAAATATGTTGGGCTCACTGCCCAGAATTGAATGAAAAACGATTTAAGTTAATTTTATAAAATGTTTTTATTTTCTTCTATTAATTTTGAATAGTACTATCCTCCAGGTAGTCCCGAACTCCACTGACTCCAGCGTTGGATGGTTGTCCACTTTACACCTTGACTTCTCTTCAGCGACGCGATCGTTCTCAGTCTTGTTTGTAGTTCGGTGTATGAGGCCAACCATGGCCTTGATTTCCCACAGGTGCATTCACTCAATGCAAGTGGAAATATCTCGCATTACATCCTATTGCGAAATGATATGCCGATACTTCGGCGCGTGCAATAGGCAGCCATGAGAACGTTGCGTTCGTTGTGAACTTATGCTGACACTGCGACACGTGTAGTGGGCTGCAATGGGGACATGTTGCGATCAGTCATGGGAACGATGTGTTTGTTGTGGAAATAAAATATGCTGACACTGCGGCACGTGTGATGGGCAGCAGTGGGAATGTCGCGGCTAGTGCGACAGGTGTGTGTTAACTTACATGTCATTGGTGCCATATCGAGCGAAAAGTTAGAAAAAGTGTGCCAAAATTAAACCTTCAGAATGGACCTAAAGCGTAGACCTGGGCAACATTTATCTAATCTTAAAAAAGTAAATGATAGGCGTTGATTTATCGATCCATATAAATATGTTTTACGTGTTGAAATTGTTTGTTTTTTTTTTCGATTTTCAAAAAGCAAACAAAAAAACACCCTGTAGAAGATATCCAGGACGCCGCCACTTTTTGAAATTCGAAAAGTTGTACTGAACTGTGTTGATTTCGAAATTTCGAAAAATTTCTATCTGCAGCCATTTAAATAAATATCGACAATTTCAAAAATTGCCAGAAAATATTATTTTTAGAAAAAAAAACAAAATTTGTTCTGTGACATTTACGAAAAATCCATTTCGAAAAAATCGCCAATTTCGAAAATTGCCCAAATTTTTTCATCTTTTTTTTTGAAAAAAACAAAAATTGTTCTGCGTGAAAAAAAAATTCTATCGCAACCATTTTCGGAAAAATGGCCGATTTCGAAAATTGCTTGCTCCTTTTTTTTTAAATAAAACGAAGCTTTCTCTGTATTAGTACCATTGATTGTACCATTTACATAAAATTTATATCTGGAGCCATTTTCGAAAAATTCGCCAATTTCAAAAATTGCCTGGACCTTTTTCTTAAAAAAAGCATAAAGTTGTTCCGTGTGAAAAATTTTCTATCTACAGACATTTTCGAAAAAAAAACGCCAATTTAAAAAATTTCCTGCACCTTTTTTTTTGGAAAAAAGTTTTTCTGGGTGACCTTTGTGATTGTGCCATTTACGAAAAGTTTCTATACCAGCTATTTTTGAAAAAATCGCCAATTTCAAAATTGTGTGCACCTTTTTTTTTGAATCACAAAAGTTTTCTATGTGTGCACATGATTGTGCCATCTACCTAAAATGTATATCTGCAGCCACTTTCGAAACAATATTAAAATAGCCTGCTTTTTTTTTTAAATTTTTTGTTTGTTATTGTTCCATTTACGAAAAATTTTGTTTCTGAACAAAAAAAAATTTTTTTTTCTGTGATGTGTACATGATTGCGTTATTTATGAAAATATTCTATCAACAACCATTTGCGAAAAATTGCTATTCACGAAAAATTTATATCCACTGTAATCCACTTTCGAAAATTGCCTGCAATTATTTTTTTTTTAAACGAAACTTTTTCTGTTTGAGCAATTCACAAAAAATTTATGTATATCTGCAGCCACTTTCGAAAATTGCCTGCAATTTTTTTTTTTTTGAACTAAAATTTTTCTGTTTGTGCAATTTACGAAAAATTTCTATCTGCCACCGAAAATTACCTATAAAAAAATTTTGTTTTGTGAGCATTCACAAAAAAAATTCTATCGCAGCCCTTTTCGAAATAATCGCCAATTCCGAAAACTGTTTACACTTTTTAAAAAAAAAAAAAAAATTTAATAAAATTTGTTCTTTGTGAGTACTCGATTGTGCCAGCACCAGCATTTTATGTATGTACAGTAGGGTGGAGTGAAAACATGTTTTTTTTTTAATTTGAAAAAGTTAACCTCGGAAAGAGATGTAGTCTGGGGTCCTAATGAGGGGAAAAATAAAGAAAAAAATTTTAAAAAATTTTTAGGGGTCGCGCCACTCCCTCAAAATTTGGAAATTATGGCTATTTTGGCGTTGATTTTAGAAAAATCCTAAAAATTAACGACTTAACCTATTCGAAATTTAAAAGTTTGAGCTTGTTCAGTGCCCAAACAAAAGTATTTGAGGCAAATATGAGGATAATCGACTAATATTTGTAGCTTTGGTGGCGATTTCATTGTTCAGTCAATTTTCTGAAGAAGCGACGATTTGACTTATTTTACTTTTTGAAATTTTTGAACAATGAGAAAATTTTTTTTAAATTTTTTCATGCCCTTATTTCATTGTTTATGCTATTGCAAACATTTATTGACATAAAACTTTTTAGGATTTTTCTAAAATCAACGCCAAAATAGCGATAATTTCCAAATTTCGAGAGAGTGGCGCGACCCCTAAAAATTTTTTAAATTTTTTTCTTTATTTTTCCCCTCATTAGGACCCCAGACTACATCTCTTTCCGAGGTTAACTTTTTTTTTTGAATTTCACTCCACCCTAATGTACAGGGTCCGCCAAATATTTTTTTTTTTTTGAAAATTCTAAAAAAAAATTACTGGATATTTTCTCAAATTTTTTTTTTCATTTGAAAGTACAATCCTTCCGGTTAATAATGGAAAATAATTTCATTCATTTCGGCTGACCATGCAGTAGCCTAACGACATCAGCTCTGCGGCTGATAATGCGATCTTCAAAAATAGGTCGCAAAACATCGAGTGTAGCTTCGGCTGTGTGGCACGTAGCGCCGTCCCCCTCCCCTTCAATTTTTGTAAACAACATGGCCCGATAACGATAATGATATAAGCACTAGTTGAAAGAAAAAAACGTTAGATGGCGGACCCTTTAAATTTCAAAAAGCTAAAAAATTCCAGTTCTGAGAAAATTGCCAATTTCAATTTGACATTTTTTTTTTTTGATATAAAAAATCGATGGCACACAATTTTTGGTAAAGTGCAAATTATGTTGGATTTTGCGCACTGAATCCAATTTTACAATTTCAAATTTAGTTTATCCAAATATACATGATCATCTAAATAAAAGCTGTATATATTTTTGAGTTTTATCTTATAGGTATATCCTTGCACACTGAACCCAACAAATGCCTCTTTTACAATTTTAATGTAGCTTTTATTATAAACGATATTTAATTTAATTTATTTTTTATTGAGACTTGTTTAGTAATCAATACAAGAAATAATGGCAACATATCAACGAATACTTAAGACTAAAATGTAATATCCTAAGGAAGTGAGAACAAAAGAACAGCATCAAGCTTTGACAATAAAAGTGATAAACGATAAAAAATCAATTTTTAATTTTGGCGATTTTCATAAAAACGCAACATTGCCCCGAAAACCTAAACAAAGTATATTCTTAAAATGCCATTGATGGAAGAGGCTCTCCCAGCAGTACTTTCGCTTCTCTCACTTTCATCGATGGAAAGGGCTCTCCTAGCAGTACTTTCGCTTCTCTCACTTTTATTGCAGATTGCGTGGCCCATAAGGAGTTCAAGCCACTGGTCATGACGAATCCATAATGGGTAAAGAATTTGATAAACGTTGATAGGACTACTTTTGTCCACGCTTGACTTTGCCCCCTCCTTATTGATTTCGAAACACTGTGTGGCTGTAAGAACATTTCCCCACCACTTTAAACCTACGGCCGAGAACGTTGAAATGAAACCTTTCTGGTCAGCCTGGAATTTTTATGATAATCGTTGCCTTAATTTTTAACGCAAGAAAATAATGATGTTCTCCACGAAAGCCAAACAACACAAAAAGAAAACATTCCATAAGATCAGAATTCAACACCACAGGTAGGCAGATGAGAAACAACACCCCAGCAGATGCTTAAAGGTATTTTTTTTCGGTATTTTTCTCTTTTTTTTTTGTTTTTGCTAAACTGCCACAAAGCAACGCGTGTTAAGCACATGCCCGGCACACTTAAGGAGGCAGGCCATTATAACTTAAAAAACACCAACAACAACACAATGCTAATTTAAACCCCCCGAAAAGATTGAACAGGAATTTTTCGGGGATCGCAAATAAAGCAAGAGTTGGCATTGAACTTTTTTCAGATAAAAAATAAAAACCGAAAAAGAATGAACGATATTTCAAGACGAAACAAAAAACGGTAGCCCCTCATACAGAAACATACCTGCCTACACTCGCCTCAACATTTTTAGCCTCAGGCACATAAGGCTTGAGAAAAGACGGCCAAAAAAAAAACATAACCAGCAAGCACTCTTCAATCCAATGCCCAGGCCATTAAATTCAGTGATGCTTTGAAAAAGCACAGCAGTCTAAGGAGAGCAAAAGACGAAGCAAAAAAAAATGCTTTACTTTTTTTTTTTTTTATTTTGGGAGTTTTGGGTCTCGAACAAATCAAAACAACAAAAGACTTAAGCAACGAACTTCAGCGAACATGCGCACTTTGCTTTCTTTTAACGATTTTTAAATATTTCAAACATTTTCTGCAGTTGATTGTTTAAAGTTGATAAGTGTATCTGTATGTGTGCGTGTGTGTGTGTGCATACCCTTAAATCGCCTTAAAGCTATCAACCAAAAACAATTTTTTGGCAATTTTTTATCGAAACATTTTTGTAAAATGCCTGAGGTTTCAACTTGGTGAAGTGTTTGCGTTTTAATTAAAATTACCTTAAAAGTGGAGCATTTCGAATGAAAAAAATCATCGTACACAGTTTTGGGCCAAAACTGTCGTTATTGTTTTATTTTTTTCAACAAAAAGGAAATGATTCATGTGTCGTTCCGTCTGTCGGCCACTTTGTCTGTTTACAGTAAAATGACGTAGTTTTTTTCTCTGTAACGTAATTTCGGTATTTGTTTATGTTTATATAATGTGTGTGTGTGTGTTGTTGTTGTCTTCGTTTTATGTTCAGGTATTTTTTTTGTTGTTAAGTCTTCTTATTTTGTAGATTGGAACATGTATTAAAAGAAAAGCCGCAAACAATAATAATAATATAATAATAATAATCTTATCGTTGAAACAAAAAAAAAAAATAGCTAAATACGAATGACTTTGACACACCCGGTATGTTTGCATATATGAAACAACTACAGTGGGTCTGGAGGGAAGGTAATCTCTCGGATATATGTAATTAGTGCAGTCGGAGGCTACAAAATGTAGTATTAGTTTGAAAATAACTAGTTTAATTAACGACTTAACTTATTCGAAATTTAAAAGTTTGAGCTTGTTCAGTGCCCAAACAAAAGTATTTGTGGCAAATATGAGGATAATCGACTAATATTTGTAGCTTTGGTGGCGATTTCATTGTTCAGTCAATTTTCTGAAGAAGGGACGATTTGACTAATTTTACTTTTTGAAATTTTTGAACAATGAGAAAATTTTTTTTAAATTTGTTCATGCCCTTATTTCATTGTTTACGCTATTGCAAACATTTATTGACATAAAACTTTTTAGGATTTTTCTAAAATCAACGCCAATATAGCGATAATTTCCAAATTCCGAGGGAGTGGCGCGACCCCTAAACATTTTTTAAAATTTTTTTCTTTATTTTTCCCCTCATTAGGACCCCAGACTACATCTCTTTCCGAGGTTACCTTTTTTTTTTGAATTTCACTCCATCCTAATGTATATATATATATAAAATACTTTACCCCATAAGCTTTCGAAAACCGGAAGAGCTACTATGGAATTAAATTTTTGGACCCCTAGTGGTCATGTCTTCGGCATTATTCTATGACGCGAAAAGCTGAGGCATTTATGAGTTGGAAATGGTCGCCGAAACATGTTTTTGGATGATCTTAACAGCATTCGAACCTGGGTTTTGCATACACCACATACTACCACATTGTGAGCAGTGGATTTTTTGTCGGAATTTGACCAACTCTCAAGAGATTCCCCCTATAAATGCAATGAACTGTGTTAGCGTTAGGAAATTAGGGTATCGGAAGAAGAAAAGAGGGAGTAGTAGTTTGTTGAAATTTCTCTCGAATTGGCGAATGTTAAAGTTGGCAGGAAAACAACAACACTTGCTGGAAGAGTACAGTTCGGCTGAAGAACGAATTGTCTCTGGAAGGTGTCGTGCGATTAATCCGCCCTTTGACAACGAATGGACGAGACTCCCACGAGTCCCGACTGGATGTCCTAACATCATGGAATAAGTAGACACCTGTTGTCCTTAGACAACATTAAAATTAATAATATTATTTTACTTTTAATGCAAATATAATTTACAAAAAATAGTAAAAAAAAACATGACTGACTGCCAGAGCCTTCGCCTTAAGGACCAATTAGTCTTGACGGTTGACGGTAGACGATCAGCTGTTTGAGTTGGGGTTGCATTTTGCATGTGTTAGAGAGAGAGACAACTAAAATTGACGGTAGACGACGGTAGACTTCTGCAGGTTTGCAGAATCAACCGTCAAGACCGATCAGCTGTTTATTGTTATTGCTTTCACTTCGACATTTTGCGCGCGGAAATTGTTTATAAGTTGTAAATTAAATTTTATAGTTTAAAGTTATGAGCAATGTATTTATAAACGAAGTCAAGTTATATTTTGTACAAATGCTCTTCGATTAGCTGTTTTTGTGAATAAAATTCACTACAAAAATGGTGAAAATCTTTGTAAAACTAAAGCGTTTTTGGGTGGTCGTGAAACACCTTGTCGGACTGCAATACAGAAATAGGTGGACAAATTCGAGCTGTCGGGACAATTTAGTGATGTGAAGAATCAAACCCATGCACGTCGCTCAAGAACAACTGAGAATATTGCTGCTGTTGCCCAAAGTGTTGAAGAAAACCCAGGTTTGTCCATTCCCTGTCGTTTTTTGGAATTGTGCATTCCACCAATGTCATTACAGCGTATTTTGCCTAAAGACTCGGGGCCTTAAGGCTTATAAAGTTCAGTTAACACAAGAACTCAAGACGGAATTCCATCGAAAATACATCTTGAACGATGAGGCCCATTTCCATCTAGGTTGCTACGTCAACAAGCAAAATTGTCGCATCTGGCGCTCGGAA